>JASCZW010000030.1:0-445672 GCA_034211315.2 Aedes japonicus
TCGCATTTTTCTTTAAAACTTTCGGATCTTGTTGTCACTGCGTGCGTTCGCTGGCTAGCGACCTTTAGTGTCGGTCCCTGCTGTTTTGGAGCTGGTTTTACTGCTGTCTGCGTGTAAGCAGCCTCGCACCTCTCCAGCACTTGGCACTGGGATTTGAGAAAGGCTATTGTGGGGCGATATTGTGGTAACTTACTTGGCGACAGAGTCTGCTCCCATTGTTTGCAAGTCGACTTGTCTAGAGCTGCTGTCAACAAATAAACAATCATCAGCTCAGACACACCAGTTACTGGTTGCTTCAAGTACTCGAGACTCTCAACGTGGTTATTGCATTAATCGAGAAGGGATCGCAGCTCACTATGCGATTCGGTTGCCATTCTCTTCAATGACAGAAGACCACGGATGTGCGTCTCCACGATCACCCTTTGATTTTCATAGCGTTCGGAGAGGATAGTCCAGGCCTGCGCGTAGTTGCCCTCGTTTATCGTTTTGGCATCTAGGACTCCTGCCGCTGCTCCTACCAAGGCCTGCTCCTACCAAGGCCTTGGTTAGAGCTTAATCGCATTAGAATCGCGGGACTGCGCCATTACATCCTGGAACATGGCTTTAAACTTTGGCCATTTCGTGTACTCACCATCGAATGTGGGGATCAGTGCCTTTAATGGTTGCTGATGGATGACGACCTGCGCTGAAGGAGCCATCTGTATTACCGGCTGACTTAGGATGCGGGCTTCAACTGCGGCAGAGGTATGGTCGAAGTAATTCTCAAAGCGAATGTATTCATTTTCTTCGGCCTCCAATTTATCGTCCGGAACTATCGCGACGATCTCACTGTGGTATTTCGAGTACTCGGTGTATGCCGACTGCAACTTTGAAGCATACACCTTCAGTTGTGCTAACTCGATCGGAAGTTGAAACCTGACGATCTCGTAGATACGAAGAATCTTATTCAACGCTTGATTCCTCTGGCGTGTTAGCCAGTGGCGTCTCGTCCGTATTTGCACCTCGTGCACTGCACAGTCTAAAATTGTATATTTCATGTATTATCAAATTCATCGATTTAATACTCTATTTATACTCGCAGACTGGGCATTTCAAATGGTAAACCAGATCTTGTATATAACACACGTGGATCGTTTGTTGGTTTTTTTTTCCTATAACTTGATTTCCGATGAGTTAGTGTCTGTTTTGTGCACTTTGTGGTCTGCACAGAGTAGTTTTACTCACTGGCTAGTTGCAATTTTATTGTTGTTTCGGGACATTGACAAGGTACTTTTTGTGGCATATCACAAGAGACTCGGCAAAGGAGGAACTATGGAGCAAGATATTGTTGTCAAAATTGACGTCCGGGTCCGAAAGAAAGTGCACAACCGGTTTATTTTCTCACGAGACGCCACTGGTGTTAGCGATTTGATTTGACCGGATGTTGTTTGATCTGTTGCGGTGGGTGTCGAGTTTTCATCTCTTTCATTCGTGGCAGGTGACTTTCTTCCGGGGGCCGTGTCATGAACGTCCTCGAATCCTAAAAAATCTGAAGTATCACGACGTGCTGGTACCCTTATCGGCGTATGTTGCAACGCCATTTTGTTTTTGCACTGTTCTGCCTCGGCAGAAAAGTTCTTCTTTTTAGTTTCTTTTTTGACCACTGTTCTGCTTCCGCAGGAAAATTCTTCGTTTTTTCACTTTTTCGCACTGTTCTGCCTCAGCAGGAGGTTCATATAACTTTCACTTTTTCACTCGCGGTCGCGGTCGCGCGCACTCGGAAGTCCTATCCGGTTCGTTTGGACCATATGTTCGGTCAGCGAAAGCGAATTCGGTGGATTCGAGGTGGACTGTAAACTCGGGACTCCCAAGCACGGTTCTTATCGGGCGGACAATTTCGGGTCACTTGGTCGGAAATAATAGTATCGGTCGGAATCGGTTCAAACAAAATTATTGTATTTTCCCTAAACCTAACTAGCGCGTCGCGGCGTTCCTTTTCGGTGGTTGAGTCACTGATGGCGGCCTTTTTCCCCTCCTCGATTTCTCCTCCTTCTTGTGCTTTGCGTTCGCGCCGTATTTGCTACAGGTAGCAATTTTTCTTGGAACGCATACTCTTTGCGTTCTGGAATAGGATTGGTTAAACATATTTTTCGTACGGAACAATTACATTGAACTGGAATTGTTACACTGTACAAAAAGTTTATCTTGTTTTTCGTATTTTTGTTTTGTTTTTCAGTAACTGAAACTGTGGATTATTAATATCAGAAAGTTAAGGCACTAGAAAGCATATGATAACTAATAAACTTAATAAACTTCAAGTTCAATCGAAAAGTGATTTTTGGGAAAGCTGGGTAAGCCTTAGCTTTAAAAAAAATGACAAACTTTTCCATCGGTCATTATACTGGGAAACTACGAGAATTGGTTATTTCTCAGTAATTTCAAAAGAAAATTCAAAGGGCCAGTACAGTACGAGTTCACAACCGATTGAAATTAATATTTTGGAAGAAGATTCCGGATTAGAATTGGAATCGTTTGAGTGGGGTGGAACTGTATCGATACACCGAAAATCCCTAATATACACCTTCTCGTAATGAGATATTCAACTGTATTGAAATAGAGTAGGTGAACTCATTTTCGAATTACTTGAGATGGTGACGTCTTAACTAAAAAAAGGATTCAAAATGCTCAAAACTCACATTAGGTAAAGGGGAAATTCGCCAACATTTTAGAACGAGAGTAAAGTGGATTTCTTCTTGGTTAGTCAATAACAATAACTATTATGGTAAATTGAAATATTATTCTCAGGGCAACTTTCGGATGACAACAGTGTTACTACTTGAAACATTTTAAAGTTACTTTATTGGAAATAAATTGTACTTAGGACACCTGGAATCCTTATTTAAGTATTGTAAATTGCTTTTTTTCAAATTTTGTATAGTAATCGCTTCGCCTTAGCTACAGTGGAAAAATTAAATTAAATGCTTGCATTGTTCTAATGGATGGAATATGTTTACTTAATACATTCATTCGCTTAAATGAAAAACTTACAACACATATCAGATCTAATCATATTACATGCATGTTACTGTATTTCAGCACAGCTTTGGCTAACGGTCGAAAATTTTGGAATGTTTTACAAACTCCTGTCTTTTGAGAAATTTTCCATTGTCGCCTGATTTCGCAGCAACACAAAAACTACTTACAACAAAATAGGTCGAATCACATTAATTACAACTGTAGATACGAGTATGGCTTCTATTCGACTTATCTTACCTAGTTCGAATTGATTGAGTTAGAGTTCCTTGCGAAAAGTTCTATTATGGACATAAGAATCAGGTTCAACTTAGAAGAGACTGTTCTGCAAAACTTGTTCAATTTGAGTAAATACGTCATGATTTTCCCGGAATTTTTTTAATATTTTTTTTTTTAATTTCAAACAACCCTCAGTAATCTTGAATAGCCATAACATTACAAAGGCAGATAAATTCTACGATTGTAAATTAAGTCAAACAGTTTATCTGAAACTCAATTATTGATGATAGAAAATGGTAGAAAATAGTTGATAATGATAATTCTAATGAATTCCATGCAATTTAAAATAAAACTTTTCAAATTCCGAAACATACGCAATCTAACCTCACATTGTGTTATGGGGATTCGAACAATTTTCGTAAAAAACGCTTCCATGAAAAGTTCGGTTACGTAACGTATACAGAAATTTTCATTTGGGAATTCACTTTGAAAAATCAATAATAAGAGTTGATTGGGTTATGAAAAGCTGCAGTTAGGCATATTCAACCAATTATTAATGAGAGAAAATCAATCCGAAAGTTTCACGAACTGATTCTTATAATTCGACTATCTACTAAGCGTTGTGTAATTTTTGAAATTATTCTGATTAAGTATGATTTGTATAACCTTGCAATGCAATGGAAAAATAATTCGACAAATCTATGTATTAATTTTCGACCATTAACCCTAACTTAAATAGAATACTACCTATTGTTGACCGAAGTTCTGTTTCCACGTAGTACAGTTTTTTTTTGTAAATAGATACCTACATTTTTATTGTTTAACTTCGTTTTGATTTGATTTGATTTTGAATGTGTCAGTGGTAGCAATTAAAAACTTTGTACATGACCAAGGCTATTGCCAATGTCCACAACGTACCAGATTTAAGCATCGTAGCATCATTGTATGGAGTTTGTGTTATACCTGAAATAGGAGAATAGGTCGCACGTCAATAAAGTAAATTCAAAATCCGATGACTAACATCGTCGCGTATCGTAATAAGTATTAAGAACACGCACATTCTACATACCCATCTGAAATTTGATAGGTGGGCTCGACATTCTTCCATCTCCTCCGTTACTGAATGCTAGAACTCGAAGATTGTACGATTTTCCTAAAAACAAAAGGGGATGTAAGGAAACGATATTTTATTTCACGAGTGTGAATGGTCTTATGGACCAAAGCTTTAATTTTATTTTGGACGTACCTGGTGTTAAGTTGTCGATGATTTTTTCGAGCTTATTACCTATCTCAACCAGTGTGTCGTTTGCAGTGGCCATATCTTGATCAGTTTCCCAGATTCGTATTTTGTACCCTTGTACTGGTTCTTCGTCCTGAGAGGGAGCAATATATCTCCAAACTACGCGGATGGTGGATGGATTGATGCCGAATATGTTAACAGAGGACGGTGGTTTCTGCGGTGCATTTCGGTATGTTCTTTCGAGATATCGTTCACTTTCTGGTCCTTCTCCGGCTGCATTGTAGGCCATTACTTTGACGAAGTAATAAGTGTCCGGTTCAAGACCCACAATCAAAGCCCACGGACGAGTAGTTCGGGACAAGAAGTAAACAGCGTCCTCCTCTTTGTGCTCTTTTTTCCAGTATTTCAGCTGTAAAAATGTATTGAAGAAAATCGTTCATGAATTATAAGAAATACACGTATTTAAGATTTTTTCTTATAGGAATAATTTTTATGATATGTTATTACAACTGTCCACAATCAGTTCTACAGTCGCATGTACATAGCAAATCCCACAGAACATAGGACAAATATGTCAACAACGACGATTTAACTTTCGATAAGTGTAGCAGTTTTATGTAAATCAACTTATTTCTATTTTTTTTTTTCGATAAACCTCATCAATTCTCCTCATCTGATCTGATATGATTCGTCCCTTTTTTCTTAACAATTTATGTTTAACTAACTAAAAAATTTTGCTAATACAACTCTTTTCCGGGAGTGGAGTAAAGCACTATAAAACATGAAACGGGAAAAAACGAGTCTTCCCTTTGCTCAGTCGGAAGTATGATTGTAATTGCCACACTACTAATACTAATACTAATTCAAAAATAGTACCTGACATCGGACGCTCTCAATTAATTACTGCGGAAGTGCATTTAGAACACTAAGTTAAGAGCAAGTAATAAGCTAGAAACGCTAAGAAAGAAGAAGAAGATGCTCCCTTATTCTTATCAGCGGCTTATTCAGATCACTTGATACACAACATTTAATTTCGACACGCTACTTCTTTTGACAAATTAATTTCATGTGTTCTTGAGGTGCAATTATATTATATTTTTATTATTACTATTATTATTATAAGAAATATATCGAAAATAAGCTATCCACGTACTTCATTTGATCATTTAAATTCTCCTAGTTTCCCAATCACAATCGTTCTACTAATACGCTCAAAAAAGTTTTTTTTAAAAATAGTGTTTAAAAAAAGTGAAAGTATCCACGTACATTTAGGTTGTACGCGTGCATCTGTGATGGTTTTAATATGTTCATCATAGCATGCTGTGTGTTTGACTGTCATCTTTCGTTTGTTTACTTGTTTGCACGGTTTAAATTCTTCGTTTTCAAAATGTTGGTTTTCGACAAATGCAGGGTGGCCACTCAATCTTAATTTAAAAATTCCCGCATTTTTCCCGCATTATGCATTATTTTCCCGACTGGGAAGATGAATTAATATATACAGCAACTGTTCGCTAACTGGATGCTTTTTAACTGGGCTGCTTTTTAACTAGGCGTTCGCTAACTGGGCTATAGCCCAGTTAAAAAGCCAATAAACTTTAATTATCAGCATTTGACATCTTGTTGTCAAAATTCGGAAGGGGCATGTAAAAGGCATAGTGAAAAATTGTTAAATTGTACGTAATTGACTCGTAATGCCATTCAAAACTAGTACAGCCCTGGACACTGGCAAAACCTTGAGGTAGTTTAACTTCAATTACCAGGTCCCAGGGCTGATCTGGTTCTTTATCATTTTGAAAAGAAGCACACTAGTGCTGCCAGATCAGTGGAAATGCAGCCCAAAAGTGCTTCTGGTAATCCTCTAGTACTGCTTACCGATAAATATTATAGTTCTGAGATGGCGATCAATGGTCAAGTACAGTATTTGCAAATAGAAGAAATGCTGCATTTGATCATATAGAATCAGTTGAAATAGTTTCAAATCAAATCAAAACAAACCAGCACATTTTTGGAAAGCATTATCAGATAGGGGAACTGTTCCATTATTCATCTCATGATCCATTATTCATATTAATCGGAAATGTAGGTTTGATGTATCAATCAATTGATTCCTTTTGTGGCTTGCTTTCAACAACAATTAAAAATAATTAAAATTAACAATGAATAAGTAAGAAAAGTACGAAATCAGAAATTAGATGAAAATGGGAATGGTAACCCTAGATGCTATACTTTTATCGAAATCTTTTAGCGTGAAGCGATTTTGCTTATTTAATTTTAGGAACATTCTAGTTTTGAAGACAATGGATTCCGGTTAAATATTGTTAGCGGCGTGAGTGATCGAGTGAGCACAGAAAAAAACAATAAATCTCTCAGCGGAAGATACGAAAAAAGATACTAAAAGTGGAACAAAAGGAGCAGGATCAGCAAGGAAACATCCAACATAACTGGTGAGATCTAAGCAATTATAAATAAATACGAATTACATACTACTAAATACGTGCCATGATCGTAACAGAACATGTTGCGATAATGGAAGTGTTTTATGTAGTACAAATATCTAATTGATATAAGTAATGTGTTTATGCGGGGCTTGTTGTAAGTGAAAGTGACCTCGGAACCTTGGACGTGAGTGACCAGGCATTCTGAAATAGGTCACTGGATCTCAACAGAGCTATCACCTTTCAAAACCCGGGCTAAAAATGTTTACAGTTTGGGATTTGAATAAAAGCATGATAGCCGCAGACATTTTTCTTCCATAAAAGCACTGCCGGACTGTGGGAGATGGATTGCACACACCCACACACACACCCACACACACACCCACACACACACACACACACACACACACACACACACACACACACACACACACACACACACACACACACACACACACACACACACACACACACACACAATCCCATTCAAAACTAGTAAAATAATTTGAACTATGGGGTGCATAATATGCTGCATCACAATAACTTATAAAGCATAAAAACATTATGTATTTTATGTATTGTGTTATTAAATATGCCAACCTTAATCGATCGTAAGCCCCCTCGAAATTTATTTACATCTGAAATGTCAGCCCAGTCCGAGCAGCATCCGCTAACTGGGCTGTGCACTTAGCCCAGTTAGCGAACGGTTACTGTATTGGATTAGTAGATATTTTTGAAGTTTATGAAGTTTTTTTTCAAATAGTAGCTGCGGGTTTCTTGCGTATTGCATAATCATTGGTCTCGCATATTGCTATCGAGATCACTTAGCTTAATATAAGTAATTGATATTTCAAGTTTCTCTTTAATTTCAAAGAAAAATACCGAGCTTCTGATATGTTCTCTAAGTTTCTAGGAAGTTCACTAAATTTATATGATTTTTTTCCAATTTTTGAGACTCATTTCCGTTTATCGGTTTCTTCACCTCTTCCGGTGTTGAGGGACGCAAATACTGCGGGCCGTAAGTCTTCAGGATACATTTGCAAAAAAATCCTCAAGGTCACCAACCCTTAAGTTTTCTTCAAAAGAACTAGCTGAGAAACCGTAGGCCAACACCCCTTAGGCTGCACGGTATTTTTGTAATGGACTCACATCAACATTTTAAGCTGCATCGCAACAGCTGGAAAAAGTCATAAGTTGACTCTAGTTGTCGCATAATGTCTAGGAACATCTCCCTTGACATGTTGAAAAGATGCAGGAAGTGCTTCTCGTAATAAGTTGGCGTGTCGCTAAAGTAGTCCTGGAACAGCTTCTGATGACCGAAATGGAAATCACGGTCGACATTGGGGCGTCTTCTAGGGCGTGACCCTCTCGGTTTCGACACATGTTTTTTCGCTGCCAAATTACAAATCAGCATTATCTAATATCGTTTGCATGCATGCATTTACACACTCAACTTCAGCTAAACGAAAGAGCAAGTATTCTCGTCGTCTGCTTACAACGCACAACTGTCAGTAAAAATTATTTGGTAAACCAATCCATGGCAAACAGTTTGCAAAAAAACTGCGGTCTTTGAAAAAAAAACTCTAGATCTCTGGATGTTGAATGATAGACATGATGATAGGTGTTGGTGGGTTTAATAACACAAAAACATCAAAGCGGGGAGCGCAAAGTTGGTCTATTTAAGCTGGTTCTATTCAAGTTTGTTGATGCAAATCAAGTATAAAATTGTTTCAAAAATAGACCACCGCCGAAGATGCCCTAAGCGGTACGTTTTGAACAGGCTGAACAAAACCAGCAGAAAATGATCCACATGCAAATGTGTTTGTCTTAGCCCTTCCTTGAAGGAATTGTGTACGACGTGCATGCCGCAGCTAACGATGTTGAGGACTTCAAACCTAGGGCTGGCTCGCAAACCTAGGGCTGATTTCCCCAGTCAATTCTTCGAACGTTTTCCAGATGACAACCGGGCCATCCATATAGCAATGAGCTATCGTCTTCAGCAATGCTGGATTTGCAGAAAAACACTGTTTCATTCCGTTAATGAGATCGTTGAGCCGAATAAACGACAAAAACGATACTCAAATCATTTGAAAAAGGTGTGAGTATGGTTTCTTCCATATGACAAAAATTCCCGATGGATTTTGAAATTCCCGACTTTTCCCCGCATATTTTGAATTCCCGCATTTTCCCCGCATTTCTTGATTCTGTGGCCATCCTGCAAATGGCTACGTGGAAAGGATGACAACTGGAATTGTGGAATTCATCATAACAAAGTTTGGAGAGCACTGTTCTTTGGATGAACTGTCAGGAAGAGGTAGAAAACCCGGATCTTCCAACCCAAAACTGGATCAAAAATTGGTAGCTTTAATTCGGAAGAACAAATCAATGTCGATACGTGATTTGGTTAATAGAGCGGTAACCAGCGTAGAAATTATTCAACGTATCAAGAAACGGAACCACCTGAAGACCTACAAGAAGCAGAAAATCAAACAAAAAGCAAAACAGAAGCAAAGGATAGCAATAAGGGTCCGGGAATTGTATTCGCGATTTTTGCAGCTACTGGGTACATGTGTTTTGATAGACGACGAGACCTATGTCAAAGAGGACTCAAAAACCCTTCCACAATATTACACTGCCTTCGTAATGGAGGGTGGAAATCTATGGACCGGAGTGTCTGCAGAAAAGATTGCTGCCTTTATATCAGAAGCATAGGTTCCCTCCACTGTTTTGACTCAATTTGAGCTGAGGCTTCCAAACAATGTGATGAAACGCTTGTCAACAATTTGATGAAGTGTCCGATCAAAAAATCTCAAATTCGTGAAAGAATAATATAATTTTCATCCGTTCTTCACAATGAACAAGTTCAATCCCGTACAATAACCAATCAACAACGAATAAAACATTATTTCTTATATGATTTGAAAGAAATGGGTGTGGATAACTTATTTTCGATACAGTCCTTAATATGCATTCAAAAATTTTTAACAGCACTACACTAAAATATATCGACACGTTGTTTCCACGTGAAACTCCCGTAATTTTAACCTACTGCCAAAACTAGTAATAAACACGTAAAATTTACGTAAGAGTTACGTGATTTTTTACGTACAATTTACTGACACGTAATGTTTACCTAATTTTACTGAAGTAGATTTGGTTACGAATTCAGGTGAAAGTTATATGAAATTTTACGTGGAAACAACGTGTCGCTTTATTTTGAGTGTACAGTTTGCCATGGTTCAGCAAAACATGAACAAAGATGGACTGACCTGTATTGTTTGTTGCATATTTGTTTTTGCCTAGACGAAACAGCAATAACAAGTTTTTCGGGTTTTAAAGATGGTTCAAATAAGAACTATATTTGACTTCTAGGTGGGTGAAACCATCTACCAACCCCGAGATTTGTGGTGTCTTCTATTTAGCTGATTTTTGGTAGACTCAAAGCTTTCCATTGAGCTTATCAAAATGTCGTAAATCAGGCCCGTTGGATTTATGGTATCACCCACCGTGTTGTAGGAGATCCAACTGAATGTATAAAACATTCAAATTGATTTTGTAAACAAAGAGGTAAACAAAGATTCCCACGTAAAATTCTTGAAACCTTTTGCACCTTCACGCAAACAAGGACCACCGCCACAAAGAATAATATTTCCCCAACGTGGTGATGATGCTAGTTTTTGTGTGACGATTTCCTTAATCCGTGCTTTTTGTTCTTGCTAAATAAAAGAACCATATGCGTAGCAATACAACTATCGTATTTTAGTGTTCAATTGATACGATTGAAGAACTATTGTTTTTCTGGCGTTCTTAACAATGGAGGGAAGCTTGATCTAAACACATGACAGTTCAGGACTCCTGTTTTTGTTTTTGGTTTTCTTTCCAAGGGTATGTGGCGAGTAGGCAGGTCACGATAATCATCCCACATGCAACATGTGGGGACATTAGGGAACATATGTGCATTTTTAGACAAATACTGTACGTTGTGTTACATTCTAAGTTTATCTAATATAATAAGACATGAAAACAATTCTTACCCTGTGGCCAATTAGCTTTCCTCGTATCGAATCTCTTGTTTGTGAAATTGGAACCCAGGAGACGTTGAGCGCTGTGGAATTGAAACTCCTGGCAATAGTCTGCTGTGGAGCTACTTGCGGCATATCTTCGGCTGAATAGATGGTGGCAATTTCACTAATCGGACCCTCACCAAGATCGTTGATGGCTTGCACCTTTACTTCATATGTCGTGTAGTATTTGTCGAATGGAATGTGTACTACTGCTCGTCCGGTATTACCTTGCCGTTTCAGAACTTCAGAGGCCCACTCTCGTTGACCAGGTAGGCGGAAGAAGACCTTATAGTGGATATCGATGCTGTTTTGTTCTTCCGGAAGCAATGGATCCCAAGTAATGGTAAGGTCGCCAATCTTTCCTCCACCTCCTCCGACGTTTCGTGGGGCAATGTATGGTTTATCTTTCTGTGTATTATAGAGGGGAGAAGGCAAGCTTGGAATACCAATACCCAAATCGTTCACTGCTACAACACTAAACTCATACCCGCAACCTGGTGTTAGGTTGGTTACGGCTGCACGACGTCTTCCATTGTAGCGATCGATTTCTTGGGCAAACACGTTTTCCGAAACGTTTACCCAGGTTTTGTTCCAAGTTGTGCGTCCCAGAATATTATAGAATAGAATCGGTCTACCATTGTCGCTTCCATCAATCCATTCTAACGCTGCATCAGTTTTCTTTATGTCGATTACTTTAACCGCTCCCGGAGCTCCAGGAGGACCCTGTATGAAGACCATAGTTTTCGAGACTATTCTATTGACAGCGGACTTGGCAATGCATTCGTATTCCCCTGCATCTAACAGAGTAAGGTTATGCACTTCCAAGCTATTATAATTCGCTATGAATCTAGTGTTGTATGACGGCATGTTGTCGTAGCTGTTTATGATGCGACCGTTGTGGGCCCAGAGGAATGCAACATCTAGTACTTCATCGTACGTAACTTCACATCGCAGGTACAACAGTTCATCTATTTGTTTGATAATTTTTGGAGGTAGTTGTTCGACGAACCGCAGCTCTTGGAGAACAATCAGTCGCGCTTTCGATTCAGCAACGCCCTGAGAATTACTGGCAACGCAAGTGTAAACTCCTTCGTCGTCTCGTGACGTTGGTGAAATAAATAAAGTACCAGTCGGTAGCATTCTACGGTGTCCTCCCGTACCTATGACATTGCCATCTTTTTTCCACACGATTTTAGGCCGAGGAGCTGCTTCTGGTTCGCACTCGATTGTAGTGTTGCCGTTGTAAATTGAATATATTTCGGACTCTAGTGGTTTCTTTTTAAAGGATGGTTTCATGGAAAGCACCCGCAATTGTGCCGAAGAGTATACGCCTTTCAGTTGATTTGTTGACTTGCATTGGTACATGCCGTTATCCTCATCTGGATCGAGAAAATTTATCTTCAGGACATTGTCCTGTATCACAAATTTGTCTTTGTTGAATTTAACATTTTCTGGGTCCATTAATTCAGCATTTTTGTACCAGGTATAGTTAACATCTGGAATTGCGGAAGCCTCGCACAGAAATGTTACTGAGCTCTGATAATCTTTAATTTTGTCTTTCAAAGGAATTGTGAAATTTGGTTGCATTTGAACACTGACCGTAACGCTTTTTGCTATCGATTTCCGATCGTTTCTAATCGTACATATGTATTCCCCGTTATCATTGGCAGTTGAATTCTTTATGACCAACACTCTGTTATAGTTTTCGAGATAGGAGAATCGAGGCAAATTTCCGTTTCTACGTGTCCAATTGTACGAAGGCACTGGATAACCAAAGGCCATACATTCGAGTCTCAAATCCTTTCCAGCAACTGGAGCTTCTGGGTACTTCTTTGGGAAATTATTGGCAAAAATCAAATCCTGATAATGTGGATGCGAAACAACTTGCAAATTGAAAAATGGCCCATTTCTTCCTGTATCGCTAACGGTGCTCTGTACATTGCAAGAGTAGTTTGCTCGATCCTTAATTTCCAATGATGAGAAATATAACGAGCCGTCATGACTTACAAAAACTCGCTGATCTTCTTCGACAAAGTTCGGGAAGAAATCCCGGGACCAGTAGTACCGTACATCCGGATAATGTTGAGGCGGATCACAGTAGAGAGATTTTCCCCAGTTCATTTCTCCTGTTTCGGACGAACGTTGCAAGTTAAACTCAAGAATGTAGCCAAAATTTAGTTCCACGCTTTCTGATATGATCCGGCCAAATCGATTTTTCGCGACGCAGTGGTAGGTTCCTGAAAATAAACAAACAAACAAAAAACATGAAAAATAGTATATTTTACGAGATGACAGGAGCCAGGCGTCTTCTATTGTTTTTCACAACAATAAGGCCGCTGTTCCCTGTCAAATTTCTCTTATGAATATTTGAAATTTAACTGATCAGAGATGTCTAGTGATTTGGTCTGTTCTTCTATGAACTTTGTTGAAAAATGTATTTTAATAAAGTATCTCGTAGTTGCTCCTCAGTTACTGATCAAAACTATTGTATTTGCTTATAGAACGACGTAGATGGAGGTTGAGATTAGATTCCATATAATGTACAAACTTACTCATTCAGTTTTTCGTAAACTTGTAAAGCTTATGGAGCATATGATTAACTTAATATTTTTGACATCTGACAATGGTTTATTTGCATGGACATAGAAATTGAATTCAGAAAAATAGTATAACAGTTTTAATTTACGGAAATTTCAGTGAAAAAGAATCACAAATGAAATGGATTCTTAGCTTTTATTCAACAGTTTTACATTACACGAATCAATACGGATTTCTTTTTTAACTTCGATTAGTATTTTTTTACTTCGCCGTGTTCCTGACATCAGGACATATCAAGCAAATTCAAGAAAAAAGAGCTGGGAGTTATAATACGGTAAAAAACTCAAGGACAACACTAAGCCTGCACACCAATGTAGTGCCTTAAAAATACTTTTAGTAATCTCTGATGCCACCAGCTTTAAGTGTATAGCCTTGGCTACTACTAGGCTGCCTGAAAAGTCCCTTTAATATTCTACAGATGGCGTTGGTAATCGTCAATGTGAACCATTTTTCATGAGCTTCACTTCTTGAATGACGGCTGTCAAAATTTCAGCCATTTCTGTCCACGCATTCATTAGTAACAACAGTGCGAAGAGACCGATCAGCAAGTTTTTTCAAAAATGGAAAAATCCAAGTTTCGAGTTTTGGAAAAATACTATTTTCTACGAAAACGGCTGCGGAAACCAAAGCCAAGCTGGATAAGTATTTTCCAGACTATGCTCCGTCGACTCAAACGATTCAGAGGTGGACTCCCAAATGAGGTCACTACAACAGAGAACGTCGATAAAATCCATGATATAGTATTGGATGATCCAAAAGTGAAATTGAGAGAGCTAGCTAAGGCTTCAGGCATTCCAATGGAACGTTGAAGTTGGCAACATCATGCATTCCGTTTTGGGTATGAAGCTGCTTACAATGGACCAACAACGCATTCGTGATACAACCTCTCAGGAGAATTTGAGCAAGTTTACACGCAATCCGAAGGAGTTTGTGCACCGATTCATAATCATGGATGCAACTTGGATCCATTACTACACACCGGAGTCATCGCAGCAGGCAAAATAGTGGGTTTTACCGGGCGAATGTGCTCCGAAGCGCCCGAAAACGCAACAATCGGCGCGGAAAGGTTATGGCCTCCGTGTTTTGGGATGCGCAAGGTGTAATATTCATCGAATATCTTGAAAAAGGTAAAACCATAACAGGCGCATTCTATGCAGCATTATTGGATCGTTTAAAGGATGAAGTCCAGAAAAAACGGCCGCATTTGCAGAGAAAACGTGTGCTCTATCATCACGACAATGCGCCTGCTCATTCATGCTCAAGCAAAATTGAAATCATTTCGGTATCAATTGGTTCCCCATCCACCGTATTCGCCAGGCTTGGCCCCCAGTGACTTCTATTTGTTCCCAAACCGGTAAGCGATTTTACTCAAATGATGAGCTCATAGCTGAAACCGATGGCTATTTTGAAGGACTTCCGAAGAAGTACTATTCGAATGGGGAAAAAAAATTGAAAATCGCTGGACTCGCTGTATCGTCCCAAAAAGAGAGTATGTTGAGGAATAAAACCGAATTTGGCAAAAAACAAAAATGTGTTTGTGTTTGTGTTTGATATTAAAGAAACTTTTCAGGCAACCTGGTAGGCACACAGCAGTCGTGAGCAAGGTGTGCTTCTGAAGTTGGGCAGTTGACATACACAAAGCCACACCTTGGCCCTTGCGTGCCGCTTCAACGGACGCGAAGCTGCTCGTTGTCGATTCACCGGTGGAGCACCCTTCTTCCGCATGCTTCGATGTTACCGGTGGTTTCACAAGCTTTCTTCCTGATGCAGCAACGTATGGTGCTTTCTTCCGTTTTTACGGGAGGAGCTCGAAGAGGAAAATTCAGTAGTTCGATGCCCTTTCGCCAACCAGTTGAAACACGAACCTGTTCTCCGTAGCAGGATATATTTTTCGCTCAAATTTTTTTCTTTCATTTTCTTACATTTTCTTCAATTTTCGAATTTATAGGATTCCTGGTTACTGCTACACATTGCACACTATCCTTGCGTTGAACTGGCCGGCTTGTCGTGCCGCAAGGGCTCAGTAGGAATTCTTGGTCAAGACCCGAAGCTAATAGTCAGTTCCATAGTGAGTATATCACATCAAGTAATTTTTTCACCTGCTACAGAGGATCTTCCTGGAAGTCACATTGAGAATTTTACTATTCACATTAGGTTCGTAGTTGCAGCGAGCTTTGGGATCATCTTTACCTAAGATCAATCATAATAACATGCGTGGACATAACGGCAAATCAAGGCAAAATACAGTGTTTATATTTTTGTTGTTGTATATATTGTATATTATTCCATATAAAGATTGTACCGCTCGTTCCATGCCCTTGCTGCTTGTTTAAGTCTGTATAGCGATCTATTCAGCCGACAAAAGAGATCTTTACCCTTCTCAAATCCTTCGGGTTGAGTCATGTATATCTCCTCTGTAACCGATCCATTGAGAAACACAGACTTCATGTCCATTTCGTGGACTACCAGCTTCCTGTGATTTACAACAGCCAAAACTGAAACTTAGCGTATCCAACTTAGCCACCGGAGAATACGTCTCGAAATAGTCAAACCCTTGACGCTGCGTAAAGCCCCAAGCTACTAGTCATGCTTTGTAGCGATCAACTGCTCCTTCTCCATTTCGCTTCATCCGGAACACCCACTTACAGGATTGGCTTCCGATCTACGGGTAGCTTCATTAGGGTCCACGTGTTGTTACGATTCAAAGCGTCGACTTCTTCACGAACGGCTGCTTTCCACTTCGACCAATCGCCCATTCGCCCGTTTTTGCATCTCCTCTACAGAACTAGGCATGTTTTCCACAAAACTGTCTGCGTGCAATGCGTAATCAGTTATATTCATATCATAATCACGATGCCAGGACGGTGTACGGCGATTCCGTTGTGAACGTCGTTCGTTTGACTTCGCTTTTTGTTCTTCAGTTGCTTTTGTATCACGGAACGTCTCATCGGCACAACTTTCCTAACCACCTTATCTTCTTTCTCTTCTTCGTGTTCTTCATTCGGAACACGGTTTCCTTCTTGTTCTTGGTCCAATTCACCTTCATCTGAATCATCATCAATGTCCGATTCTCTGGTACACACAAGAACTCGTACAATGTCACTGTCCAGAATCCGCAAGCTCTCGGCACTTTTCCTCAACAGAAATCACTTCCCGTGTAACCACGATCTTCCGTTTTCTTGGATCTCAAGCACGATATCCATTATGGGAATATCCAACCGAAATTCCCTTCCATGAATTCCCGTCGAGTTTCTTCCGAAGCTCTTTCGGAATGTGCACATGTACAATTCAACATTCTACATCTACATTCTTCTTTTTCCCTTCCCACAGCTCGAAAGGTGTCTTTCTCACATCGATAGCACTAGCTGGAATACGATTTGATAGGAACGTTGCTGTCTGTATTGCTGTACCCCAAAACTTCTTGTTCACTCCAATGTCTTCCAGCATAGAAAGGGCCTTCTCCTCTAGCATCCATACACTTGCTGGTGCTGTTCTGTTCTGACGCATAATAAACTGTCCATTCTATCTGCACACTTTTCTGCTTGCAAAAGTTTAGGAAAGTTTACGATTCTTATACTCTGTTCCATTGTCACAACGAAAACGAAACATTCTCTTACCGAACTTCGCGGAAACTATGGCTTCGTATTCCCGAAACACTTCCACAACCAGGTCCTTCCTGATTCATGCAACCGTGAACCGACTCCAGTCATCGATAAAAGGTAAAAAGTATTTCTCACCATCGATGCTTGCCGTCGTCACTGGGCCGCAAGCGTCCGAATGAACGAGTTTCAGCACACTCGTCGACCGCCTTTCCTCCTGCATGGAAAACGGTTATCGCGATTGCTTGACGGCGATCCAAGGTTCACACACAATTTCGATCTCGGATTTTTTTACCGATTCTTCATTGCTCGGTCTGAAACGACTATCATTTCATGTCGCAATAACTCTTTCTTACTTTCTTCTTCTGCTTGTTCACCTTGTTTCTTCCACTTCCAGAAAATGCAGCGGACTCACCAACTGGGAAACTATACTCCTCACCAGCGCTTTTCTTCTTAATTTCCTCATCCAGAGGAGATTGAACAAATTCGATCCTTAAATTTTACTCCGGAATCGTTTCTAGTGCCGTCTCAACAGTTGAAAACATCGGCCCTAACGTCAGGTCACCTCAACTTGTTCCAGTGCTCCTGTAATCACAGACAAGCTTATCGAAAATCAAGAAATGCTCCTGCAAGCTTCCCACCTTCATGGCGGATTGTCAGCATCTTCCGTTTTAGGTGCAGACGGCCCGCGATGCTTTTTCTCTCGAAAACATTGTTTTAATGCCAGCCCAACTGCTTGCGGCGTTTGTTTATCCTGGACGTACTCCAGTTGATTGTCATGGATGCGAGCAATTAGCAACGATTTGGAACGGCGATCCAGCTTCTTCCGAGCAGCAATTTTCTTCTGCTTATCGGCAATGATGACAGCAGTAGCATAAGCTTCTATCTTCAGAGCTTCCACTTCCGAAATTTCCCAATCGATACACACGGTCATTTCGTGCTCATCTAGCACAACCAGCATCCGGCACATAACCTTATGGGATATTTGGAACAATTAACCGGAATAAAAACTTAAAGCGATGTTTTTTCGATTCAAATCAGGTTAGACATCTTTAATTAAAACACCCCTTTCCCTGCTTAGATTCCCACACTTTGCGTGTATCTCTATCCATTTTCAATGAAAGCTATTCACAGCGAGTTCCAGTGCCAGGACGCTCTTGACGCAAACATCAACGAATTACCGAAGTTCAGTCGAGCTATCATTCGAGATTTTTGGCAGAGCAAAGATGGCTTCGATGTGTTTATCGCTTGTCTTCAAATCGGTAGGAAAGAATCGCCCTAGCTGCCCCGTAATCACCGTTGTTGATTATATCTTGGTCGATAATTCCTGCTGCCTTCTTATTCCGTAGCGTATCGCACTATCACGTTCCTGAACATGGACTTGAACGAATACCAAGCTTCGTAGGTCTCGACAAAAGTAGGCAGTGGGACGGTCTGTGGAGGAACAAATGCATTCTTCACTCGCTACGCAGACGTATTCGGTTCGAAGTTCCATAGAGATTTTCGATATATTAGTAGACCGTAATTAATTCTCCATTTTTTGGAGTTCACTATAGAAAAAAAACCCGCTTTAATCCACCGATGGTGAGACTGAACCCTTCTTACATATCACCAGAATTCAAATGTGGGCAATATTGTACTGGATACATATTTTCATCAGAAATTCCAAGAAGATTCAGAGATATTCAATATGCCATACATTCAGTTTATAAAATGAACTATTTGTCAATCCTGAGCGTATTGTTCAGCGATGTGATTAAAATATTACCATTAATAGTCTTTAATGACCTGTTTATGTTAGTTATATAAAAGGGGAAATTACATAAACATTAGAAATTTCATAAAATCAGTTCATAAAATGATTCAATAAGCTTAAAAAGTACATTTTCGTTGAAAATTTGTTATAGTAAATGCAGACTAATTTTCGAATATACTCGTTGCAGTTCAAAACCAGACCACTCGAGCCAATCGATGCTGCTCTAATTCTATACAGTCGCATAGTGAATCTAGTCCGCTGTATGTGCTACACAACGCACCAGATGCGACACAATAGAATGCAAGCGGCATCGATTGGTGTGATTGGTCTTGTTTGGTTTTGCACTGCAACGAGTATATTTTCATCTCACAATTATGTACTCTCAGGTATTGTTTTGGTCATATCTCCATGAAGAATTGAATTGAAATTTTGACCAGTTATTTGGAGATATCATAGCTTTGATTTGGCACCAACAAAACTAAAATCGGTACACTAATAGCTCAGTATGTAATCGGAGACTAAACTGTTTGATTACTATTATAATAGGCCTTCAAGTACTGTTTCGTTCATATCTTCGTAACGAAATGTCCGAATGAAAAAAAAATCAATAGCGTTCTATGGGAATGTTGTAGCTTCCCGTCAACAGAACTGAAATCGGTTCACAGATGGCTGAGAAACCGATGTGACATTATTTGTAACGCACACACACACACACACACACACACACACACACACACACACACACACACACACACACACACACACACACACACACACACACACACACACACACACACACACACACACATAAACACAGACATGTGCTCAGTTCGTCGAGCTGAGTCGAATGGTATATGACACTCGGCCCTGTGGGCCTCGGATAAAAAGTCGAGTTTTCAAGCGATCTTAATACCCTTCTATTGATGTAAGAAGGGTAAAAACACTGTAAAAAGATTTATAAAAAAGAGTTGGGAAAATATCCACAAACTTTGACAGATAAGCTTTCTCTAGAGGAATTTAAAGGGATTTGATCGCGTTTACAAGAGGTGAGCATGAGCATGAGCATGATTGACGGCCCACGGATGCTATTCCGTTATTGAAGAATCCAAGTAAAGCTAAACATCTTAGTATCTAAAACTGAAATTGAAAATAACTTTCCGGCTGTTTTTCATATTGTATGGAATTGGTCAGTATCGTCATTATCGTCGATTTTCGTATCTTTTTATCACCTTTGCTTAAACAGCTTGAAAACCCGTTTTTAACGAGCGCCATTTACGACGTTAAACCTCACTTTTGCGTTATCTGGATTCTTCCATTGCCAGATCAGCTGTATATACACAAAGAACCAACAGATGGTGTTTGGGACTTACATACACCCTCAACGTATAAAAACTGGTAATCTACTATGAAGCAATACCGACGCCGGCCGTGCCCGAATGCTGGTCAAGTAGGGATTGGGAAGGAACATATTGATGTGATACTCGCTTTGAGAGAAGCCGAGAAATCCCCTGTACTTCTACGAGAAATCCCCTGTACTTCTACGAGAAATCCCTGGGATGTTGGATTGTTGGGAAAAGGTTGGCAGCAGGGTTCGTTTTGGGTAACGATACGCTGAAAGTATGTAACTAACACTTAACAAAAAAATTCACATAATCAATGGATAATATCCACTAGAAATTCACTTAACTTTCAGGTGATTCAGAAAGTGGAAAATGCTTTGCCAAATCAAGTGAATCTTATGTGTCCAGGGAAACGTAAATGACCAGAGGGTGTTTCGATCAAAATTTGGTCGACTTAAGCTTGACGCATTTCCTTTCATCGTTCAAATTTGCACACCCCTCATTTTGAAGATATGTGCGTGTAGCATCATGCCTTTACTTTGATTTTGAAATCAGCACTTCAGTTTTAAAAATGTCGGCCTTCAACCGTGGATAGAGCTAAATAACGAGCTGGACTGCCGATTTACAAAAAAGTGGTGACTCCAAATCGCGACGATAAACAAAACACGTCGGCCAAAGCACGATCGCGAAAGTTGTACACGACGATGCTGGCGAAGTTTGAATGCGTGGTACAGTACGATGAAACTTACGTCAAGGCAGACTTTAAACAGCTTCCTGGACAGGAATTTTATACGGCAACCGGACGGGAAAAGGTGGAAGATATTTTCAAGCACATTAAACTGTCAAAATTCGCGAAGAAATATTTGGTGAGGAAGGTCATATGTACCTGTGTCTTGAAGAAACGTTTACATTGCGACCGGAACCATCAACCAGGAAATTTATATGAGCGAGTAGCTTCAAAAACGTCTACTGCCTTTCCTGAAGCGCATAATTGTTCCGTTCTATTTTGGCCAAGATTCCAAGCCATTACGGAAAAAAAGACATGGAGTGGTATGCTGCCAACAACGTTCAAGTGGTGCCCAAGGACAAGAACCTTCCCAACAGGCCCACCCAATCGAACAATATTGGGCCATCGTCAAGCGGAACCTTAAGAAGACTAAAAAAGCTGTTGTGAGCGAGAAACAGTTCAAGGCAAACTGGCGTTCTGTGGCGAATAAGGTGGACAAGGAGACTGTACAAAATCTTATGGCAGGTGTTAAACGAAAGACTCGCCAATTCACATTCGGTAAAAAGGAAGCTTAGCTGAATATTTCCCCTGTATTCTGTATTAATTGAACATGAAAAAAAAAAAATGACTCACACATTACTGTTTGACCAAATTTTGATCGGAACACCCTTTAGTCTAGAAGAATTTCTTTTTCTTTGTGATATTCATGTAAAAGTCACTTATTTTAGTATTGGAAAATATCAACAATTTTTGTTATGAGTAGCACTGTCCACCAAAAGCATGGGACCACTTCAATAAGCAACAGAAGGTCGAACGCCAATAACACCACATCCTTAATAGTACAGCATGACCTAATCACCGTAAACTATTTTTTCCGATATTCAATTCTCCGATTGCGCTGTAGCACCTCGAAGCGACCCAACACGCCCACGGGCAGTGCAATTACAACAGAAGAAAGAAGAGAAAGAACCACATAGCCTACACATAATTTAACCTCTCTATTATACTCGATCAATTTCTTGACTGCAAATTGGCTGTTTTAATGGAAATTTCAACGACGACGGCACTTACTTCTTCCTCCCGAATTAATCATTTTCCAACTCGAAATCAGCAGTCACAGTTCTGTAGAATAATTCATACACGTTGATATTTACTTGATATACCGTTTTTTTTTAATAGATCACAAATTTAGTTTTTGGAAAAATGTCTGCAGTTCTGGAACTAAGGTGGGAGTACTGTACCCAGCGAAGGCCAGAGAAAATAGGCCATCGGAAGACGTCGTGAGGATTACTGACGATACCGGCCACCTGAGCTGGCCCTCCCAAACTTCTTTGTGTTGCCAGCCTTTTATGATGCGCCATTGTACTTGCAACATTAAAGACAAATTCCTAGAGTACCGTTGGGAGATTAATTTTTAGCATTCACCCAAGTCATAAAAAATAAGTATTTATTGGCGTGCAAAATACGGTTTGAAAGTTAATAAACTATGTAGTTTCAACGCACTTGCAACAGAAGCAAAGAAGATGCTTAATCGCGATAAGGTGACCAAGATTGATCTCGCCTTTGGGCCGTTCCTTGTTCTGACGACCAAGATATATTATAACAAAGTTTGATCAGAAAACATATAGTCTTGTCTCTTACCTTGATCTTGTATCTGCTGTGGATCGTGTATGATAAGGTTTCCTCCGCTAGTGGTGTACCGAGAATTTTTCAGGGGATCTAGTTTGATCACAGTAATGTTATCGTTGGTATAAATTTCCTTAAACCAGGAATAAGATGGCGTTGGATAACCGCCAGCTAGGCAACTGAGCATCACATCCTTAGTAATCTTTGCCTTGCCTGTGTCGTAGGTTGTTTCTCGTGGTTGTTTGATAAAATATGGTCCTCTGGGTATTTTGTTTATGTCCGTTATGTCAACACCGTAATCATACCGACGTTGATCATCTGCCAACAAGTTGATATTGTCCACACTGTACAACTGTTGAGATTCACATATGAAGAGATTCAAATCTTCCGGATTAACCGGAAGAAATTGCCACTTCTCACTGGCTGCGTTAAACGAGTATACCAAATTATTACGATTATCGTTGTAACCGCTGATAAAGTTTCGACGCGAATCATACTTTTCCAGTGGTTTTTTGTTGAAAATAGAATCGTAGCTATCCTCGTCCGCTGCGTTAAAAATAAATGCATCTTCCAAAGATACCAGTTGAGTTTTATCTGCATTAATCCAATTGTTGGGCGATGCTTGTCTAGTTGATATGTAGTATCGATTGTTTCGGTTGCTATCGACATCCAATAGTTTTAGAATGAATGAATGCTTTTCAATGTTATCGATACTTATTAGATCGCCCTGGTAGGCTTGGCAGATTTTTTGTGCATTTAGATAGTCTTTTCTCGGAGAATTGTAAATGCGAATACAGGAACTTCTATAAACAGACCAATGCTCTGGACAATAGCTGTCTTCCGGAATCTGTATGGACCCGAATTTTTCAATTTGTTTATAACGACTGACGCTGCCATAGAATGAGTCATCGCTGCTGCCACCGAACGGTTGAAACTGTTGAAGTGGTTGATTTTGACCGAAAGTATTTTGGCCACTGTTTGGATTATACTTCACATTTTGGCAGACAGTGATT
Organism: Aedes japonicus; assembly: GCA_034211315.2. Taxonomy (NCBI): domain Eukaryota; kingdom Metazoa; phylum Arthropoda; class Insecta; order Diptera; family Culicidae; genus Aedes; species Aedes japonicus. The sequence continues at coordinate 23,630 of JASCZW010000030.1, forward strand.
CCAAAAAATGAGACAATTGATAATAAAAAGTAAACAGGTAGCATCATCCGTTGAACTGTAAATTAATAACATCATTAGTAATTTGCAATCATTGTGTTGTGTTATGTGGAAAGGGTGTGGCATATAGTAATCCCGGATCATACATTGTTATCTTTTCCCAAGAATTTAAAATTTCAAGAAACATATATTATTTTTAAATACAACATATCATTGGATTAAAAGTTCGAACATTTTTTCTATACACTCGTTAGGAAACAACAAGTGGATAAATAAAATAACAAGGTGACTAATTGCATCCAACGGTGGACATCATGAAACTCACCATCCATTAGATGTTCTCAACACAACATAACGCAAAAATAAGGAATAAATTTTATTATCAACACTTTCACATAGGAATTAATATAACTGAAACGTTTAATTTGCTGTTTCAACGTTTATAACAATAATTACAATAAGGAACGGTAGCAAACTTCTCCATTCCCAAGCACACATCAGAATACTTTCTCAACCAGGGATGCCGGGTGTTCTTTTTAATGCTTCACATAAGATTTCATATTTTTCACAAATTAACATAATAAACACACGACCAGCCAATTCTACCTAAAATTAAGAAAATATTTATTACACCTGAAAAAAACTAACGACAAACAGACGCACTCTCAAATATTCTGTCAAAATAACACAGCAAATCAAAACAAAGGCGCAAATATGTATAGCATATTAATTGTTGCTTAAAGCAAACAAACGGGGAGTAGTCATGACCAGTTTAACTTAAGGCAAGAACGCCAAAATGAAAAAAATCATTTATTATATTTAAGCATTCATCCAGGGGGTAAATCACTCGGCCACCTTGTGTTACCCCCCTAAAAAACACAATCCGCCACACTTCAAACAAACTCGCCACCACATGAAAGATAAACTCATATCTGGCACCACTTACACGAATCAATTGTTTGCTTTCTCACTATTTTGTTTCCCTCTCGCTTGCACTCATGTGATTTAAATGATGCATATGTGTGCGTGAATTAACCGCCAAAAAAGTCCATGGTTACCATTGCGCATAAATTTTTGATTGTAGTATTGACAGATAAGTTGAAACACAGAAACACCCTCCGACACACTGAAACACAAACACAACGTGGCAGAGTGACTTGCCCCCTGGGGAAGGTCCATCAATTATGTCACATGGTATGGGGGGAGGGGGGGTTTGTTTGAACGTGACGATCCATACAAAAAACGTGACAAGGGGGGGGGGGGGTTATAAAATGTAACTTTTTGCGTGACGCAATTAATGGACGTTCCCTTATGAACTCACACGAACAAACACTTAAATATTCTATTAAAATAACACAGCAAATAAAACAAAGGCGCAAATATGTATAGCAAGGTGTTGGCTTCAAGGTGTACTTCGGAAAAAGGGGTTCTACAACAGTGAACACATTTCAAATCGCTAGTTGCATATTGATTGTTGGTGTTACCAAATAGTGGCCGAGTGAATTACCCCCTGGGGCTGATTTACATGTATGAATGGATTTTGTTTCACACGACGTTGTTATTGTACGCCTTTAGGCTTTCCTGATGGGGGCAGCCCATATGGCATAAAGTCCTTTGGCATAAGGTCGTTTGGCATAAAGTCGTTTGGCATATTGTCATTTGGCATAAACATAACTTGAGCTAGGTGGTCATTTGGCATAATGCCGTTTGGCATAATGACCACTTGGCATAACGCTTTTGAAACAACATAGAATCAATCCAAGTGGTCATTTGGCATAATGTAATTGGCATAATGTTACTCTTTGTTCATGAAAAGTGCGAAAGTAAGACATTACTTAAATGATTATCGACTGGAAAGTTTGGTATTCCAGGATATGGTTTTCAAATCTAGAGTTTATCTAACACTGCAAAAAAAACCTACACGCTCAAAACACACTTTCTTTCATATGTAATACTATCTCTTTTGTTCTCACGAAAAAGGTATTCAATTTTCATAAAAAGTGGATCAACAGAAGTTTTGAATTTATTCACATTTTACGAAAGTTGAGTAACATTTCCGTGTAAGAAAAAGAGATAAGAATTCAATTTTACTCAGTCACTGAGTAAAATGAAACGAGGGTGTAGACTGAGAAAAAAATATCCAGAACATAAAGCTTGTAGTACACTGTTTGTCTAATAGCCAAATATTTGTCATAGGCAGATAGGCATCTGACAAACACCTATGATATTTGTCACCTGTCTAGCTGCATATGCCAAATATTTGGCTATTGGACAAACAGTGTACTACAAGCTTAAGATATTATCATCGCTAGGTTGATTAATCTAGGATTTTCTCCATAATAATACTCCCTTCTTTCTAAATAGAAAGTTCATCAAAATAGGGCATTCTTAGGTTTCAGGATTAAAATTGTAATTTAAAAATCAAATGTTTTCTTCTCTGATGTTGGACAGTGAATTTTTGGATTGACTAAATGTATGGTTTAGTTACGTTTGGCACAATTTATTCCATACCGATAGAAACGCAATTTGAATTCCCGCATAATCACAAACCATTCCTAGACCATTTCCCTTATGGTTGATGACCGTTTCCGTTATTGTTACGACATTTACCCTTAAAGTTGACAACTATAAACTTACAATCTCCTATATAGTTTTAACAATATGTCAGATGGTAAAAGGCCAAATAACTATATGTTGAATAGGCGGTTAAGTTAGGTTACCATAAAAAAATGGCCATTTTCACGAACAAAATTTTTGCTGTACTCTATGCCAAACAGTTGGTTCATAATCCAGACCGAGTGCATACAATAAAAAACCTTTTAATGACAATATGGTAAACGTTAACAATATGTGTTAATGTAGAGGTTGTTTGGTGAAAATGAGAATAAACTATTCGATGACAATAACATAAAATGTGATAATATATCTTACATTCGAAATAGAGTTTCGACTATATAGCAAATTGTTTTTTGTTATGCGGGTTGTCATAAATAGGCGAATATGGGAAGAATTTTAATCTTTCTTGTTTATTAATTAGGTTGTTCTCAGGGGGTGAGTAACTCTGCCATGATGTGTTTGTGTTGATCGTGTACGAATGTGTTTCTGGGGTGGCAGAAGGTGTTTTTGTGCTTTCACAAACTATATCGATTCGTGTAAGTGGTGCCAGATATGAATTTATCTTTCATGTGGTGGCGAGTGTGTTTGAAGTGTGGCGGATTGTGTTTTTTAGGGTGGTAACACAAGGTGGTCGAGTGACTTACCCCCTGGTTGTTCTTTAAAGTTTTTTTTTCATTATTTCACATTGTATGATATAATGATCATCCATAACCACCGAACATGAAAACAAAACAATAACAGTTGATGTAAACCGTCCACACCGGAGTTAATCGTTAATTGTCCAGTGTAACTGTTGAGATTGCGTATCAATTATTAGCTTGTTGAGCTTGTACGTCTGTTTGCGTTTCCAGTATTTGAGCCTAACTGTAATTAAGCCAAATATTTCTGATGAAAAATCAACATACACATCTTCATTCGAAACAATATTTTTCAAACAGTAATCAATGGTAAATAGCCATTATTCCAACTATTTGTCAACTGAATTTTGAATGTCCAAGTTATGCCAACTACCAGCTTTCATTTTCCAATATTTATGCCAAATGGTCATTATGCCAAACGGCCTTTATGCCAAATGACCATTGTTTATCCAACATCTTATGCCAAATGACATTATGCCAAACGACTTTATGCCAAACGACCTTATGCCAAACGACTTTATGCCATATGGGGTAGCCCCTTCCTGATTACAAGTGTTGATATATACTAGTGGCCAAGTCACTGGACTCATAACCTCAACGTTCAAGGTTCGAATCCAGGTTGCTCCATGTTTTTATTTTTTCGACATCTATAATGCAAGATAAACTAATGAAATTCATACTGATATCTCATAGCAAATAAATAATCATAATGCAATCTTATGAATATTGAAAGTTCATTCCGCTGAGTGTAGGGGTTCTACAACAGTGAATTGTTTCATATTGATTGTTGATTGTATTGTCTATCACTGTATGTTGACTGACATTTGGTACTGTAAGAAATTCACAGATTGAAATGAAGGATCCACCGACGCTAGCAAAAATCATTCATATATTCCGCTTGCAAATAAAAACTGAAAAAAATCAACGGTGACATTCCATTTTTCTCCAGTTGTGTAGCCAGGTTTAACAACCTTACGTCGGAAGTAGTGCGCTGTTTAGCGCATCTGATGTGCTTTACAGCGCACAACTTCCGACGTAAGGTTTAACGTGCACAAAGAGAGAAAAATAGATTTTCGCTAGTTGATATTCCAGTATTTATCTGCAAGCGGAATAATAGTTTTTATTTGGTCCCACCTCGGTATATAGGAAACTATGGCCAACAATCAATATGAAACTAGTGTTTTTAAATTGGTTCACTGTTGTAGAACTCGTAGGTCCGAAGTACACCCTGCAATACACTTCTTGATACACTCTTGCGGTTTTCGGTACCTTTCGATACTAATATTCGTATCTTTGTTTTTGTTAAATTTCTCCCACAGCATGTTATGCTAATCTGCCATCCCTGATCTTTAAAATCAGGTTGTTGGTGTTTAATACCAATTGAGTGAATTTTATTTTACGTGCATGTGTCAAATGACGCATTAGTTCTGTCACTCCCTGTTTTCGCTTATAAAAAAAACTTGAAAAACTTCAGTCGAGACTTCTATAATCGTCAATTACAGGAAAGATATTAGTGATTTACTGCTAATAATACCATTTGAAAAGTGAATTTTGTTGTAATTACCGCCGTCAGGCTCAATTGGAAGTTGCTTAGATTCAGTGAAAAATGTTAATTTCCACACGCTAATATTTTCCATTGCCATGTATTTGTTTAAGTACCGTTGCTGAGAGTAAGTATATGCAAATGTGAAAACCTGGAACATGAAAACTTCTTTGTGATACACATCTAGCGATCCATAGTACTCGGATGCACTACTATGTGGAACTTCCGACATTACACTGTGGGACAGAAACGAAAACCGCTGATATGCGATTTATGGCTGTCTAGTGTTTGTGTTGAATGATGAGAAACGTTACTCTTAGCATAAGATCAAAGGCAACTATGCTGTTGCAGATGCATATCGTTTGGTAATATAAAACTACGGAATAACAGCGAAAATGGCCACGAATTAATAACTTATACATCGTTGCCGAAAGTGTTAGAAATTTCAAAACCTCAATAAGACAAATCTGAATTGACCTGTGCAAAGGAGTAACCAATAGAACATCGTTGAACTTACTAATAAATTATTAATTACAAATTACAGACTAATAACTAATTTATAGAAGATCGTTCCAATTATTTGATTATTCTGATTATTATGAGTTCAATGAGTTATGCTACTGCTTATGACTTTTCAAAATAAATTAGTCAAACATTGACTGAGATTTTTACCATTTTAATTTAAATTCGCCTCAATATTTATCTAATCTAATACCAACCAACCCAATTCATTGAAAAATGATGGATATACTTCCATCATTGTCTATTTGATATATGTTACACATCATCTATGCGCTACACATATCAAAACGGCCAGGCCTACTGTGCAGCATGGGGCAAGCCAAATAAGGGTTATTTAAATCAGAAATTCAAACAGAATGTTACAGAACCCAGAAGATAGGAAGAAAATGTGGACATCTCCTACAGTACGTTCCGCTTTCAGTTATTTTTTTTTGTTCATCGATCGATGAGAGTATCTATTCTTGAAAAGTTGTAATTGTAAGCCAATGAACTAAAAAGTTCCATGCTTCACTCCTCCAGTATCAGATTTCTCTTCATCGTTGCTGATTCTTGAAGATTCACTTCTACTCTGAATATTGTATTACATCGCACTTCAAAATTATAACCGAATCCACACCAAAAAGGTTTAATTTATTCTTCGGTTCGTTTTCTGTCGTCTGACATACTTACGACGTGCCCAGCCCCTCGTAGTCGACCGATTTTAGCGATGAGTACGATGGGAGGATCTCTCAGCAATCGATGCAATTCGTGGTTCATTTGCCTCCTCCACGTTCCGTCTTCTATCTGCACTCCACCGTAGATCGCACCTTCCGTTCATAGGTCAAATTAAAGTCTTGTAGATGGTCAATTTTGTAGTTCGGCAAACTCTGTTAGAACTTAGCGTCCTTCGGAGTCCAAAGTAGGCACGATTGCCAGCCATAATGCGTTTTTCTAATTCTCTTCTTCAATAGACAAAATGCAAGTTATTCGATGCTTGTCTATTTTAATGTGATTATGAGAATAAAAGGCCTTAGAATTTTATTAAAATATCCCTTACAACGTGCTATATCCGTAATAAACTATGCAATGAAACGACATTTCTCATAATGTACTGTTTCCCCGGGAAACTTTTCCTTAAAATACAATTCCTGGATTGGAACGTTCCGAGAAACACTTATCGAATGCACAATTTTCGTGCATTTTTGTCTACAAATTGTAGTGCATTATGATTTTCAAAATTTATTACTTAATTTCGATTACGGGTTCGATAGTGAATTAAAGAACTTACAACAGCTTAGCTGACTCGGTGTATTCGGAAAATCTCAGCAGTTTTGAATTTTATTACTAAACTCCGGTTAAAATCTAAACAAAGTTCAGCAAATGTGATTACTGAGTGTACCGAGTTGGACCTGCTTATACCAAAACTTTGTGTCTACTGTTCAAAAATATCTAAATAAGTTTCTCAATTCAAAATATCTTTATTAAATACTCAATTTAACTTTTTCTTAAACGCGCAAAGTTGGGGGTTTAGTTGTGCGAAGTACCAAAGGTACGTCAGAAAGATTTTGATAAATTTAACACTCAATTGCACAATTTAAATTTGGAGAATCTTCTTTAACTACTCTTTTTCATTTATCATTTTTTAGCTTATCTTCATGAGCTTTATTGTTTCTTCTTTTTCGTTTCACTTCTTCGGCTTCTCTACTCCCGTTAATCAAATTCTCCCTCTCCTATTTTGCTTTTCTTCTCCCGTCTCTATCCTTCCGTTTATCTTCTTCTGCTTCTGTTCCTTCACTTCTCTTGTTCTGCTTTTCTCTTCTGCTTCTCTATTTCCACTTCTTTTTTTTAGCTTATCTTATGCATCTCTTCTTCCGCTTTTCTTCTTCTTTTCTGTTTCTCTCTTCCCCTTGTTTTATTCCGTTTCAGTTTTTTCGCTACTCTTCTTCCGTTTATTTTTCCGCTTCTTATTTTTTGTTTTTCGTCTTCCGTTTCTTTTCTTATTTTTTCTTCTTCTGCAAATTTTCTTTCTTTTCTATCATTCCGATTCTCTTCTTCCTATTCTTTTCTTCCGCTTCTGTTGTTTCGATTTTCATTTTCCGTTTCGATTCTTCTACTTCTCTTCTTTGACTTATCTTCTATTGTTTTTTCATTCATTCCTCCTGTTCCTATTCTCGCCTTCCGTTTCCCTTGTTCCGTTTATTTTCTTCCGCTTCCTTTTCTTTTCTTACGCTGCTCTTTTTCCACTCTTCTTATTTTTCTTAATCAATGACGTTTTGTTCCTCTAATTCATTTTAGAAGTATTTTAAAGATCTTTCGTACCTTTCACTTTTTACTTTTTCGTTAACTCGCTTCACTTCTGTTTCGATTACGTGTTTCTTTATACATATTCATAAAGATATGGCTATTAGTTCGACGCCATTTCTTGTACAGCTTGTCTCTTTTACGTCTAAGACGCAAAATATTTAAATTGTACCAGCTGTGTGAGTTCTATACTAAAACAAAATCTTGTTCGACTAGTTTATTGGTACATACTTTTAAGACGTCTGTCAAAACAGCTGATTTATATATAGAGAACCGGTATTTGTTTGAAAATCCACACTTCTTTCAACAAGTCTTCAAATAACTTGTGCCGAATACTTTGTCAAACACTTCAATTTCACACAATCACTGTCAACGCTGCTATTATCTTCAACGTTAATAATAATGGTTTCATGGTTAGGTACTTTCAAGTCAGAGTTTATATCAACACTAACAGAATCAAAATTACAGTACACATGGTCAATCAAAGTATTACTGTGTCTGGAAATATGCGTATATTCATTAACCAATTGTTTTAAATAAAAGAAATCTGCTAATCGTTTCAAATGCTTTGAATTATTATTGTCACAATAATTGATATTAAAATCATCAGGAAGTATAATCACACTAGAATCTACAAAAATCTCATTCCAGTTTTCCAATTTTTCAATTAAACGCTAGTCACTAGAACTGGGAGAATGATACAGTACACCATAATTACCGATCTGCAAGCCACGTACAACTGCAATGCTTGAACACCAATTGCCATCACAAACTTTAAATTGAAGCTTGAATTAACTGCTGCACTGAATTAATCAGTACGTTTAAGAACGAGCTGTGGAATTAGGTGCGCAACTAAGTTTAGTTATTTATTTTTATATTAGTTAACGGATAAAATGTGTATCGCAATGTAAATGAACTATGTCTTAATAAAAGGACAGCTATAGTTTGTATCAACATAAATATCTTTTAACGTTGCGCTTATTAAATCCGCAGGAAGAGTTAAAGTCAAATACGTGGTAGCAACTATTAAAAACGCGACACATGTGTAACACGGGTTCGTGTTTACCATTGTTAGTCCTCGATCGCCGATTGTTGAAGAAAGCATTGCGTCGCAGAGTGTTGATTTCAAGGAGACTAAGTACTTGGAGCAACCGATGTGCCCCTGCAGGAGGTCGCCGATGAAACACGCCTTAGCATCGTTACGCCTTGCTTCCAGTAGCTCCAAGTTGGAATGCTTGCAGCGACCTTCGTAGCTTGGTAAGTTTCGTGGTTTGCGCCAACGAAGATACCGCAAAGCAAATCGAATAAATCTTTGCTGAACGGCTTCAATCCTCAGTGTAGCGTTTTGGTTAAATAGAGAACGGAAAACTTCGGAATATTCCATTATTGGTCAAACCAAGGAACAATATGATGACTTAAGATCGTACACGTCTTTGAATTTTTTTTCTAGCAAACCGAAATATAAAGCCTAGCTGCGAAGAGGCCTTAGAAACAATATAAACATTGTGATTGTTGAACTTTAATTTGGAATCGAGCATGACTCTCAGATCCTTAACTGCCGTTTCGCGCTTCAGTTTTGCCCCTTTTATTGTATAGTCGTAGAAAAGCATCACCCGTTTTTGTCCGAACGATATGACCGAGCACTTGGACACATTTAGTGCCACCCTGTTAAGTCGGCACCAATCGTCAAATGCTTCTAATTCATGTTGCAGAAAGTGAGCATCACGACGGCCATTTATTACGTAGTAGAACTTTACATCGTCCGCATATGAGCGCTTTGAGGATTATGCTCACGTCGTTCATATACAGCAGAATAAGAAATGACCCCAAGTCACTGCCTTGAGAAACTCCAGATGTAACGGCGAAAGGTGATAAAGCATAGTCGCCAATCTTTACACACGTTGACCTACCAGTCAGGATGGAACGAAACCAAACAAGAAGATTATCGTGTATGCCCATTGTGTCGTGTTTCGCAATGACAATCCCATGCTTCACCTTATCAAAACCAGCGGAAAGGTCGGTGTATATGTTGTAAAACGCCCGAAGACAATGACAAATAGATAATTATGGATAAAGGCTTCTCAAGGGTATGTAGGCAGTGTTTCAGGATCAGTGAGGTAATGCTATCAGGACCCGCTCCAGTAGACAATTTAATCTGTTTTCCAACTGAAACCTAGAACATTACTCGTGGCAGAAAACACCGCTGAATTACGTGCGAAATAAATCGGCGATAGTTTCAATTAAGTTGGCATCTGAAACACCGTCCGTCATATTAGAAGGCAATCTTTTTCTTTACATTCCCAGAAAACGGCAGCTCAAGCGCATCGAGAACTCCAAACAGTGTACGAAAATGCTGCTTTAAGCGGAACAACATGTCGTGATTGGTTCCATCGCTTCAAAAACGGTGATTTTGATGTTGACGACCGTCCACGTGAAGGAAGGCCTGAACCTTCGTAGACGCTTGGAGGTATTGCTCGATAAGGGTTCGTGTCAAACGCAAAAATAGCTTACGTCAGCATTAGTTACCCGTCAAGCCAGTTACAAGCGATTGCAGGCGTTGGAAATGATTCAGAAGCAAGGAACTTGTGTTCATTATGATTTGAAGCCAAGAAAAATCGTTGAGCGTCTGTTTTTCGTTTGTAAACAACTGTTCCAGTGGCAAAAAGGAAGGGGTTTCTTCATCGCATCGTGACAGGTGATGAAAAATTGATACATTACAACAACCCAGAGAGGAAAAAATCTTGAGGACTACCCGGTCATGCGTCTACGTAGTCGGCTCGGCCGAATATTCACGCTGCGAAGGTTATGCTGTATATTTAGTGGGACCAGGTCGGAACTCGGTATCGAACTCAATTGATGCGATTGAACCGAGACTGCGCCGAAACGGCCACAATACGTGCAGAGGCACGAAATGATTATGCTGCATGACAACGCTCGGCCTCACGATGCCAAGTCTGTTAAAGCCTACTGCTCAAATGTGAATTCCAACCCCATCCGCCATATTTTCCAGATATTGCGCCGTCCTATTATTATTTTTTCCGTTCGATAGCAACTTTTGCTAGAACGAAATATATGAAGAAAAAGTGTTGATAGTTCCATCAGCGTACAGTAGGCTGAAAAATTGAATAGAAGTATTTAAAAGTTGAGCGAAAGGCACGCCTAACATCCCTCATGCGGGGTAGGTCAAGGCTGGATCGATCCGCCACCTTGACAGGTGGCTTAAAAAGGTTGGGTTTGCGCTTGAAATAATCCCTTCGGTTAGATACTGGAACGTTGCAGGCTGTTTCAGTGGAAAATATTTAAGAATATTGAAGCCAAAACTTTTGAGCGGTAATCTTCGAACACCCTTTTACTATAGGATGGCAATGTAAAAATGATACACTTGAACATTTGTTATAAATTTTGTACGGGATTATATTTCATTGCACTTTATAAAACAAGTCAAAGTATTGAAGTAGGGTAGGTAACGACTTAAGCACCCTGAGACCCTGTTCCAAGCACGGGGTTAACGTTAACCTACAACGCTCATTTTTTGTAGTATGGTGCTTCACTAGAATGAGCGTTGTAGGTTAACGTTAACCCCGTGCTTGGAATAGGGTCTCGAGGTGCTTAAGTCGTTACGTACCCTATTTCTCCTTTATATTCAATCGCGGCTCGAAGACGCTTTTTGAAATTGTTTGCAAGCCGCACGCACCACCACTTCTTGATCCAAAATCTCAACCATCACTGCTGAACAACTACTGCCCTATGTGCTGGAGCTGAATCCTTTTGAAAACAATTTGTCGATTGTTCCGGAACTGATAAAAGGAGCGCTTATTTCATCACATCCGCATATCGCCTGCCGTATCAGGAACTTCTTTACAAATTTTAATAATTTCATCTTTCGAACATTCTTCGGAGTATCCAACTTGGCAACGAAATATTCTTGGCCAGGATGTGAACGGAAGTCAGCCTTGACGTAAGTTTCGTCATCAATCACGATCAGGGGGTGAGTAACTCTGTCACGTTGTGTTTGTGTTGATCATGTACGATTGTGTTTCTGGGGTGGCAGAAGGTGTTTTTGTGTTTTCACAAACTACAATCGAAAATTTATGCTTATTGGCAACCATGCACGGTTTAGACGTTTAATACATGCTCACATATGCATCATCTGAATTACATTTGTGTAAGCGAGAGGGAAACAGAAACAAACAATCGATTCGTGTAAGTGTTGCCAGATATGAATTTATCTTTCATGTGGTGGCGAGTGTGTTTGAAGTGTGGCGGATTGTGTTTTTTAGGGTGGTAACACAAGGTGGTCGAGTGACTTACCCCCTGATCACGATGCAACACTATTTTGTGTGCAACTTCGTGTAAAGTTTCCGTGCGCAGGTTTTCGCAGTGATGTTTTGCTTTTCAATCCGGTTTGGGATTGTTTGCACCTTGTAAACAAGTAACCCAGTAGGCTTCATGGTTTTCTACACAAAACCGACTGTCACTTTGTATTTTTAGTAACATCTCGAAATAACAGGTTTGCACGGTTCTGGAACTGTTGCACTACTTTTCTGACAATTTTACTGTCTATTGGACCACTCCCTTCCTTCGGGCATCGAGACGCTCCTGGAAGGTTCTTGTCAAACGAAACACGATCCATCGTCGGGACGCCTCTGGATTTTGATTGTAAGTGCACACAATTTTCACGAATAATTTCTTGTTTAGAAGACAAGATCTCTTGTCCTCTTACGGAAATGTTACTCAATTTTTGTAAAATGTGGATCTACTCATAAAATTGAGTAGATCCACTTTTCACGAAAATCTAGTAACATTTCCGTGAAGGAAAAAGTGATGTTATACAATTGCACTTCAAAATTGAGCCAAATGAAACGAGAGTGCATGAAACTTGACCGATGTAAACAACACACTACACTGATAAAAAAGCAATGGTAATTTTTTTTGCAATTTGACCCACAAATGATATTTATGTGTAAATCCACATACATTCTATGTGTGCACATAAACTCTATGTATGTTCACACATATTTTTCATTTGGAAATGTTTTTTAAAGATACTGTGAAGATGCTGTCAGTAACAAAATCACTCTTGACAGAGGGACTGCATGAATGTCCGTAAAAATTCCTCGTGATTCCGTGATCACCAACACAAGCTGCACGAAAGATGCGTTGGCAGATTTGCGAACAATGATTGATTTCACACTTCAGTGCACTCGCAAATTTTCCTCGAGTGAAATACACAAATTTTTTTTTTTGCACGGGGGATACGGTCCACTTTTAGTATGGATCCACGTAAAAAAAGACTAAATAGAGTTGATAAATTCACATGCTTAAACATTTTATATTGCTCCGATTTATTTTGTTTGCGTTACCTTTTCACGCATTGGTCAAAATACAGTTTTAAAAATTTTGAGTATTTGCACCAAAAATTGTGAATTTTTTGAAAAACTGCCATATGATTACTTTTGGCTCAAAACGAAAAATGTGATTTGAATAAGGTCGATAAGTTGTTCCGTTCTAGAATTATCGCCGAAAACAACCCGTGTAAAAAAACCGTGCAAAAAAACCTTAGTGTATAACAATAGTTAAAAATGCTTACGCAGGGTTCGCAACGGAAGCTCCCCAACGATGGTTCAGCGACAATCTCTTGGTCCGGTCTAGGAACAGTTTTCTTTTTTGAAAATTCCTCGACAAGACCGAGTTTTGAACGCAGCCACCTCTAGCTTGGCGTTACTTTGTAGTTGCGCCTTTTCCGAATGAGACAAGGGAGAATATTACAAAGCAATGTTGAATTGATTTTACGTTGCATACACAGTATAACATACAGAATCGCATCCGCAGAGAACATAAAATCATTATTTGGAAGATTATGTTGATTTTCTTTAATTTTAACTATCCGAATTAGATTACTCAGCCAAATTTATTAAAATATTTTTTATTTGGAATTTGTTAAAACATATTTTAAAACACGAAATTAAAAATAACCTCATGAAAAGATTTATCCAATACGGTGTTTCTTCAATATAGCTGTCGACGCACAAGTATTGGTAAAGCAGTAATACATATTCTCTTCTCTTGCAGTGCACAATGTTGAGTGGGCTCAAAATACCGAGGAACTTATGACGGAAACAATACTAGTTTTTTTTTAGTTTGAACTCGCTCCTCCGGGCTAAAAAATAATAAGATGAATAGCCATACGACTGGAAGCGATTCTAGCTGCTGTGGAAGGCAGTCAGCTAATAAAAGTGATCAAGCATTTCCCCACGAAAGAGAATGCTCGATAAAAACTAATACATGGAGCTTAGGCAAGGGATCTCAACAGTTGTTATGGAGTCTCTCCAGTAAAAGTAATGTCTCTACGATGCAGCGGAATTCCAGCACATTGCACAAGCGACTATCAAGCTCCCATAATTCATTAAGTGATTCGACAACCAAGAAAGTTGACGATTCAATATTCATTACTCAAGCTATGTCGCATGATGCTCTGGATGACAACAAAATATTAGATTTTTACAACGTTCCTCTTGATTCGGATATATATTCAGCACCTATAGACTATATTACAAATCAGTATACTATTGAAACAGTATTACACAAAACGAAGTCTTGTAAGACAGGTACGTATCTCTAAAAAATTTAAAGTTTTAATTACATTTTTTTTTGTTTAAATTCAATGGTTATTCTATTACTTTTGTTGAAACTTCATTTACATTGCGTGTTTCATATTTAAAATAATGCTTCTTTCCTAAGCATATTTTGATAAAAAGGATTGAATATTTGAAATTTAATTTTCTGCTAATGCTTCTGTTTTAAGTTCTGCTAGATTTTTTTTGACGTAGACTTCTTTCTTGTTCTCTATATAGGGATACACTTTACGAGTACGAACAATGTGAGTGCCACAAAAAGTGTTCAACTTTTGTTGGTTAGATTTTCGAAAGGTTTACATTAGATAATTGAAAATATTTTACATTTTACATTATATTGCATTATTTAAAATTATTAGTATAAAGCAATCAACTATAGGAAATTTGCTAACGAAAGAGTCATGTCTTATGATTTAAAAAAATCGATGGTTCCAAGCGGTTTCATTGTTAGAGTTACTAGCACGGAATCAGGTCAGTTTTGGGCCTGTTTGAAAATTTATATAAAGCCCGATTCAAAGTAAATTTGGTTGCATTCGAGTGATCATTGCATTCGAGTGAGTTAAATAACATATACGGTTGATCGTGAGACGTCAAACAAAAGGGTATTTATTCAGCTTTCAAACGATGTATAACAAGTTATTACATTTCACCGTTTCGAACGAACTGTCGCACTTAACTTGTGATCGATGCCATCATGATCTGCACAGTCGCTGGTGACACTGTACTGACGAACTTTTTCCTCTTTAAACGCATTTGTTGTGCATTTGTCACTTCTTTACCGCATCCTCGAAGTTTTCGCTTGACAATTGCCCAATATTTTTCGATCGGTCTGAACTCAGCAATTCGGAGGATTAATCTATTGACGGCGAAATTAACATTGTTGTAAGGCCACAACTGCAGATTTCTTGCCAAATCATTAGTTTCCGAGCAAACTTAGCATCAACAACAAATTTATACCTGGAAGGGATATCCCCACGACCAGTTTTCAGGTAAATTTTTTGTCCGGGAATTTGTTTATAATCCATTTTACAGCAATCAAATTTCACCAAAACTCGTTCGTATAGTAATCGTGTTCGCTTTTTGGCCACTATTTTGTTTCGGGGGCGATTCGGATGTTTACTGGCACAAAAAGACTTATATCCTTCCCTTGAAAGAATGTGACGCACGTTGGGTTCACACCAAGTTTGCCTTTCACGTACCTCAACACCTTCCTCCTCAGCTCTTTGTCCCTAGTGCCACTTTTATGATAGATGCGCTGTGCTATATCCACACTCAGAGTATACTTGTAACGTTTGATTACAAGACACACCGTTGAATTTGGGAATTTTAAAGATTCTCTAGATGTTTGTGCACAATTAATTTTCATTTCTCAAATTCCTTGATCCGTAATTTTGATATGCGTCGATCAATCGAGACAAACTTTTCACCTATTTCTTCGTCAATAAAACATCAAAAAATGCCTGCCAAACGTTTTTTTGTTCCAACCACCAGGGACGCGGTGGTGTATTAAACCGTGCGTCCCGATTTACTTTGAATCCAGCTTTGGAACATTGGCATTGACTAAGCTATATCCTCGTTCAAAATAGTAAACCGAAAGAATTGACAATAAATATTCAACGATTAACGATTAGGAAGGTTTCAAAATAAGGAAAGCGGAAAACGTTTAACTTTTGACTGTGAGGTCTCAGTTTGGGTCATACATTGCAAATATTGTGCCGTTGTAACTATAAGTTTCCAATGATTAATTGGAATCCCATAACACATCATACAATTATGCGTTTAACTGTAGTTATAGCCGATTGCTAGCTTAGAAGTTTCCTTAAAACGTTTGATTCTTTCCGTTTACACCGTAGATTGAACAATCCATCGTAAAATCATATATTCGCTGCCAGAAATAGTCAAATTATGGAGTCCATGAGCACTAGTAAAATATTCTACTGTGTACTTCAATTTGCCTAAAAAATCAATATTGAGTTTCCCAGTATAAAAAATAATCATCCAATTTTTCAATCCGATCTTCAATAATATCCAAGCAACTTATGTGTTAAAAATGTGGCAGAAACAGAAGCATCAAAGTCGAAGACTACTTTGATCGAAATGTTAAACCACCTTTGTAGACCCGTTTCGAACCGACCAATAACGATGATGCTGACCCGCATGCTTCAATGAAAATATGGCATACATTATCAATATGTGTTAATGTGGAGGTTGTTTGGTGAATATGAGATCAAACTATTCGAGAACAATAACACAAAAAGTGATAATATATCTTACATTCGAAATATAGTTTTGATTATATAGCAAATGGTTTTTCGTTATGCAGGGGAAGTATTGTACTGAGGGATTTAAATAGCTTACTTTGACAATTAACAGATGGCAGTCATGTAGAAGGCGACGATCTATGTTTTTTTTGGTTTTCGCTGGATTGTTGAAAAACAAATCCATTTGTGGTACATGGCCCAAACATCATTCAAATATTCTGCAAACGATGTATGTCAAAAAGAATAAGAAACTCATTAACAATTATTACTTATTTGTCTTAAATCTTAAAGTCATCTATTATTCATCTTAAATAATAGAATTATAAGTTCATTTTCTACCAGTTTTATTTGGAAGATGTCCCTCTTTTAATCTCATCACTTCACAATTCATGGAACTTGTTTGTAATTTATTAAGAAAAAAAAAATGCAAAGCGAAATCCCAGTGGAATTTTATTCCTTTCAAGGGGTTCACAGGAATAAAACGTATTTTTTGTGATAAGGTTTGTGGCTTATGGCAAACAAGCAAATAATAAAGTTTATCTTTTATGATTAAAAAAAAATTAAAACATTGTATCTATTTCAAAATAAATTAAGCTATAAAACAGTTCTGTACATAACTGACCACGCGCATGAAAATGTTAATTTGTGTTTCATCATTGTTTGGAGTTGGTGAGCAAGATGATGACAGCGGTATTTGATTTGAAGTTTTACATAATCAATTTCATTGTTTTTGTTCGAGCTTGAATGTAACGATTTACAACATAAATATCTACTTTACGTGGTTAAAGTCTATATTTGTTCTAATTATTCTTCCAATGTTCCCACATATTGATTGTGTTACTTCGTAGTAGTCGTTCTCGGGCAAAGTTTATATGCATAATAATTACAAATGTTGAAAATACCTATCATTGTATGATCCAAAAACAACAACACATCAGACTATCTTCACAGGAAGGAAACAGTAAAAAGACGCATATGATTGCGATACGCATGTCGTATTATTTATAGTTAGTATTTATTTTTCTGGTTAGTTTATGTTTATTGATAAAAGTCTAATGTCAGTTCCTTGATGATCATCGGTTATTACATTTGTTTTTGATTAGTCCCATTTCAGAAAAACGAGCTCAATTTAAAACGGAGGCAAGAACCTGCACTGCAAGAAACCAACAACAGAAAACAGGTTATAAATAAGAAATCCCAAGCATATGCAGCGGAACATGACCGAGACCAGAAAAGACGTACTATATCCAGCAAAGTCAGCGAATGCAATAGCAAAAAGAATCACTTTTCGTTCAACTTGAAGCAAAAGTTATGCAACATTTTCCGTATCAGCAAACATCAACAATATTTGAGAAGCAAAAAATCGTTTCTCGATGGTCACACTAAACCCAACGTTTGCAGCACGAAATCTAAATCGATAGATGACTACTATAAGAAGAGTAGCGTGTCAACACGGAAACTACCACCACTGCCCATGTCAGGTGAGTTTCGATTGAGGAACGGGAACATCAAACAGAAGGACCCACTTGAAATCATCAGAGAAATTCTATGTTGCCCTGTACTAATCAACTGTTTCTGACGGCACTGATTTTAAGGGTGATCCCAGGGGGTCTAATATCTAATGCCATTGGGATTTTTCAGATCTAAATTTTTTGATCACGTCTTCCTTTGAAAGGGCAGTTAATCCGCTGGTTCGGGTCCTTGTGTTAGTGTAGAAAGGGTCAAACTCTAGCAGCAATCTGTTGCAACTCGATAAATGCAACCACAAATAAGTCACACTCAAGACGTAATCAATAATCACGGATTCGTATCTCTTGGAAAGTCGGCTCCCAGCTATAATTATTGGTCTCCCTGCCATAAGCATGAAAAATAAAACAGATGTTGTCGGCCAGTGCACAGCGGTTCATAATCTGATTTCAGCGGGGACAAAAGTTCTAGTGTTTAAATTTTAAGTTTTAGACTAGCGATTCTCAATCCGAATCGGTTTAAAAACTTCCTGAAATTTCATGACCAGATATGAACTACGTTAAATGGAAAATAACCTCTCCATATTTTCCGTTCTCCCTGGACGAAAGAACCAGTATTCGTCATTCTCTGTCAAATACTACTCTCTGTGTCATTTGGCCATTAAATCCAGAATAAGCTTTAAGTACTTGATTCTGCTTCGTTTCTATTGTTGCAACCAGTGCCTCGAATTTTCATAAAATATTCATGAGAAGTGAAAATGATGTTATCCCAGTGTAATGATGACGGTTACCTATCCGAAATTCATGGTTATAAGTCATTCTCACTTCTACGAGAAATGAACTTTGTTTTCTGTAATGAAAAAAGTCTACTCCGGGTCGAACTACTGTTGTCTCTGTTGTTTTGATTATTTATCGGTAAGCATGAATATTACTAGACGAAATCTTAATATATAATTGAGGATTTTTCTAACATCTTTTATTAGTAATCGATTTTAAATCCTGATCCGGATGGTCAAGACCAGAAAATGGCCAACTCTCTAATTATTGTTTTTTTCTCCTGTATACTGTATCTTCAAATAACCCCAATATACATAATAGGTTCGTCTTAATTAGCTCAAATCACTGTTAAACTATGTGAACTGCGTGTGCTACGTGAAAACGTTCAGGCTAATGCCCAATTTTGTGGGCACTATAGGAATCTTGATTGTATGGGGAGGTAGCTTATCAAAACTTCCGGGCTACCTCTAAGCATCTTGCTATGAGGCACCAGGTGGTTCTCCACCGATCGCCTGTTGATCTGCCAAATTTGGAAGACGTCTGTATTGAGGTATCTCAAATTATAATATTTCTTCCACTATATCACAAAATTGAACGGATTGGAGATCACTGGGTACAATACCAAGTGTCTCCCGGTTGGTGCTAAACCGATGAGCTGGGGCATCAATAGAAGCATAAATGCTTCTATGGACTCTTACTTTTATCAGCCCTCAATCGTAATTTAGCTCGGGTTGTCCTTTAGAAGCTTCTATTTGATTGATGCGGATGACAGTAGTGAGGTGATTTGTAAGGTGCGGTTGTAAAAATTTAAAGTTTACGAAAAAGAGTTTTCTTCCAATATCGTTTGTGAACGGCGGCGGTGCGAACTTACTAACGATTATGAATCAGAAATATTATCACACCACTTATCAAGTGGATGAGATTAAAAAGCAAGTTGAATGAGAAAATTTTGCAGTGTCTGTGCAACAGCAATCAATAGGAGAAGAAACAGATGAGAACTAATTCATACTTAAACTTATCAATTGAAATGATGTACTAATTGCCAAACTATTATTTCGTTTTCGTTTCAGTAATCAAACGCCTCTCTCTCTCTCTCTCTCTCTCTCTTACCCCGAATTGCGGAAGCGGCCTTCGGGGAAATTGCCTCCACATTTGAAGGCCTGAACCTGCTGTTTACGGACGGCTCGTTAATTGAGGGAGTATCTGGGAGGGCCATAAGCCGTTGCTGTCGGTTACCCGGCATCTGCGGTATCTTCTCAGCTGAGGCCTATGCACTCTTGCAGGCATGCAAGTTGTCAAATGGGACTCAGACTGCTGTATTCTCGGACTCTGCGAGTTGTCTTTCTGCCCTTGAGCATGGGCAGGTGGGACACCAGTGGCTGTTGGAGGTGCAACAGTTTACTAACGTAGCCTTCGTCTGGGGACTTGGTTACGCAGGTATACCAGGTAATGAGGCTGCTGATAAACTGGCAAGCCAGGGGCGTCATGCTCAGCTGGGGGACCTACCTACCTACAGCGACGCTACCCGCTGGGTGAAGCGGACCTCTCGAGTGTGGGAGGAATCATGGTATAACAACCGAGAGGCGTTCCAACGGCGTATCAAAAATATTACACAAGACTGGAAAGATATGCCCTACCCTCGAGGATAGGACATACTCGACTCGCTCACGGGCCATGAATCAACGGTAGCTAGGCCTACTGCCAAGAATGCGGAGCGGATTTCGATGTTAATCATCTATTAGTGAAATTCCCTGCAAGAGCACAACTGAGGGTTGAAACGGGATTTTCAGGCATACTACGTGAAGTATTGTATAACGACCGTAGTGCAGAATTATCTGTACTAAAGTACCTGTTGGCGTTGGACTTATATGACAAAATATAAGCCAGCGTATACAGGTCGAACTTCAAAAGAAAGTAATGACTGCAGACCACAGACATACACCTCCAAGCGGCCTGTAAACGAGGGTCAATAATGTCATATCGAACGTCTTTTAGGTTTCGATGAGGGATATAAGGGAAAAGAGCGAATAATATAAACGTAGAGGGAATGGAGAGCACACTACTATGCTCAGGTGCTTGCGGTCCTTATGCCGTCTCGAATGAACTAGAACTTCTACATCAGACGTACAGCTTAAAGCGAAGTTAATAAAATGAATCTCTCTCTCCCTCTCTCGCTTCACTTTCTGCCTCCTACTATCCTCTATGTAATGGACATAACACTTGTTGGAACTGGTTTTTTAATATCCGGCACCTACTTGTAGAAGATCTCCGTGTGCTATATGGTCTAGGGCATACCTACGGGCAGGCTTGGTAGGTTCTCACAGAGTGGGGTCTAAACAATTACAATGATTATAGGAATCTTGATTGCATGATTTCCAGGGGGCAAGACACTCTGCCACGTTGTGTTTGTGTTTCAGTGTGTCGGAGGGTGTTTCTGTGATTCAACTTATCTGTCAATACTACAATCGAAAATTTATGCGTATTGGCAACCATGGACTTTTTGGGCGGTTAATTCACGCACACATATGCATCATTCAAATCACATGAGTGCAAGCGAGAGGGAAACAAAACAGTGAGAAAGCAAACAATTGATTCGTGTAAGTGGTGCCAGATATGAGTTTATCTTTCATGTGGTGGCAAGTGTGTTTGAAGTGTGGCAGATTGTGTTTTTTAGGGTGGTAACACAAGGTGGCTGAGTTACTTACCCCCTGATGATTTCCTATCCCGTCGGGTAGTTGACATTCTGTATTAACGACAATATACTAGCCAGAACACGCCGCTTACTACTGCTTGGTCCGAAGTTGTTTGGCATGATTCTAGCTACTGCGTAGCGGCCTTCTATTGGGCATTTTTCAGCTGTTCAGTTTGCTGAGTTACTCCACAACTATTGTGAAATGATGAAGTATTCGTTTTTTTGCAGTTTTTGTTAGTTGTTGGGTCGTACCGAATCTAGTTTTATTGAATAGTTCATGTGAGGCTTGATTCATGTTCAAAATATCAAGGTTTTCAATTTAGATACGGCTGAGTAATAGCGCAATATTGACGACCGTCTCGAATGAACTAAAACGTCTACAGAAAACGCTAAGCTTAAAGAAAAGTAAATTCAATAAAGCAATATTGACGAGAATTGGTCCGCTGCCGAAGTACTGATTCACCCTTTATATTGGTAAATTTTTTAAATTGAGATTTATATCTCCAATCATGAGTGCCAAAGTGAGACCCCTGCGATTACTCTTAAGAGACGAACCAGTCACAGGCTGAAAATCTCATCAATAAAGAAATTTATCGATTAATCATTTTTGTTTCAATGACTCAGCTTTTTCTATCATGGATCGAATGTGTAGGCTCCTTTTCAGAAACCAAAGTTTTTCTTCAATAATCCTTGTTCGCTCTATGTTCGCTCTGTGGCTTGTTCATAAACCACGTAGCCTCATTTTTGAAAATCTCAAACCTTTTCTCCATACATGTATTAGAACTTTTCTCAGACTTTTCTACATACATATTTTGAAAATTTTGTATGGAGCTATTGCCAAACACCTTCCCCCTCCTACCCCTAAAAAAGTCTACGTGGTTTATGAATACCCCCTATGTAAAGTTCGTCAGCCTGTTATGGATAAACCTCCCAAAGAGTTTCCGGAGTTATTTAGTACTTATAGAAAGGGGCGTCGCGTAACCTCACTTTTCTCCTGTGACGATTTGCATTTGATCGTCTTATTCACTTGATATCTGTCGACTGCAAGTAATAATTTGATGGTCATTTGTGTTTTTAGATTCATTGTACAGGTAAACTGAGGTTAAATTGACGTTACTACTTATAGAACGACAGGCTACAGGACTCCCCGTCGTGGTGTCTTTTGTGATTTAAGTAGAAATATAACGATCGGAACTTTGCTTCTGACTGAGAACCAACCACCATCCAGACATTTCTGAAACAGCGTATCGAATATATGCGGAATCTACGTTGGGGATTCAATATAGTCCGAGTGCTTCCTCAACTTCAATTCTTCGCATTTGCATAAAGCTAATTACCTGTTCTCGATCTTTGTAGGGCTTTGATATAAATGATCCTTGTTGAAAACCTTCGTCTTCAACTTCCAATTGCAGAAAGTAAACAATCAGAAGTTCTAAGTTTTCAGGGGAGCTTATACAGTATATATATGAATGAACTGTGGTGTGTTCTTGACGGCATATATAGATGAATGTAGCGATCAAGTATTGCAATGCTTCTCTATATAATCATATAATTGTCGTGCTTTGGCGGCTAGAAGTTTAGTTCATATGGAAATGATTAATAGACATGAACGATCGCCATTCATCTTGTTGATTGTTATGCTTATCTTGCTTTTCAATTACTATTTACAGCGGAAAAAACAGCTGTTCCAAACGGAGGAACTATCACATTGGAAGGAACGAAAGAATCAAGCGAAACACATAAACAGGATGAAGCGTCGCATATCATGGATTTTACAGCAAGCATTGATAAGGTGAAAGATGTAAGTATTTACCTTTTTGATTGCAGTTACCCGTTTTATAAAAATATAAAAATAAATAAAGGTTTTTAACACATTTCACTCCATTTTTAGTGTGGATGGTATTGGGGGCCTATATCATCCGAAGGTGCGGAAAAAATACTTTCTAATGAGCCGGATGGAAGCTTTCTAGTTCGGGATAGTTCTGATGACCATTACATCTTTTCGTTAACATTCAAATTAAATGGTTCAGTCCGACATGTCAGAATAGACCAAGATCAAGGTAATTACATTTTATGTTCTCACTGTTATAAATAATTTCGCAGAAATATAACTTATTGGCTGTTACTTTATATGGAGACACCGAGTTTTTTTTCTGAAAGACTTTTTTTCAGAAAGCTTATTGCTTGTTCTACACTTAGTGGTCTAAATATGTACTTCCACAAATTTTAAATGAGAGCATTTGATGCCATTATCATTTGTGCTCTTTCCTAGACATCAAACTCAGCCTCCTTCAGCTTGGTATTGCTGTATATTTGCGTTTTTACCGATCCCATAGACAATAATGCGTATAACAGCAGTAAAGAACATGCGACAATTATGCGTATAACGGTAGTACAATTTTAGGAAATTTTGACTCCTGGTAAATTTATGTTACAAACTATATAGCCAACTTCTATTTTAACCCTTATTCTATCTGGGTTGTTCCTATTAACCCGTATTCTATCTGCAAAGTTTCCTTGTACTGAAATGCAATATGAGTTTCTATAAGTAGTTAATGGGCTAGGACAATTCTCAGTGCCTATATGAACATGGTACATAAAAAATCTATTGTCCCATAAAAACATAACGTGACTTCTTTTCGCGTTTTACTATGTTAATCGGATTGTTATGCATTTATGGACAGTATAATAATAGCTGTTGCTAAAATAATTGTTTCAGACCAAATTGTAAAATGCGTTAAACAACCCAATTTTTCTGAACAATCTTTCAGGTGCATTCTCCTTCGGATCGTGTGCAAAATTCAAATCTCGAACAATAATGGAATTCATCGAAAATGCCGTTGAGCATTCTAGGAGTGGTAGATACTTATTTTTTCTACACAGACGACCGGAACATGGACCGTTACGCGTGCAATTGACTAAGCCTGTATCTAGATTCAAACACGTACAAAGCTTGCAACACCTTTGCAGGTAATAATAAATCTCTCGACCTACCTTAATGTGCATAAAAATGTTCTTCTGATCTCACATGTTTTCCTCTTCTTCTTTTTACAAACAGGTTTGTCATACATAAGACGATAATAAGAAAGGATTTAATTCAAACACTACCATTACCACGGAGATTGCTAGACTACCTAAATTATAAAAATTGCCTTTCGGAACGTGTAGAAGTTGATATGACTTCGCATTTCGGACAGTGTGTAGGTGATTTTTAAAATGTATATTATTTATAATAAAAGTAATTGTGAATACTAGCAATCCTATGAAACGTAATCATGTGTTTATAAAATTTAGTCAAAGCTGATCGATAGAATTGTGATTTTTTTAATGGAAGACTAAGGTATAATAAAATTATACTTTACACGACGGAACTTATTATTCATTGACTCAATTTAATAAATAACAACTACCGAAAGACCAACCCTAAGTAGATAATCGCCATAAAAATATGCATCGAACTATATTATTTCAGAACTCTGTATTTCGTCGCATAGCATTGATTGGGTTCAGTCTATGGGGGAGGTAGCTCATCAAATCTTCCGGTTCGTCTCTAGGCATTTTGCTGTCTCCACCGATTGCCTGTCGATCTGCCAAATTTAGAAGACGTTTGCGTTGAGTTATCTTAAATTATAAAAATCCATCCACTATATCACAAAACGTTGCGATTGGTTGAGCGGATTGGAGATAATGAAATCATTGGGTATAGGGTGGTGCAGTATCACAACGCTTTACGGTATTTCTCTCCGAGGTCTCTACATTAGAGATAACGAGAAAAAAAAAGAAAAAAAAAAGAACTTGAGTTATCATCAGACGTTGCGAATACAAACAAACCCAAAAGGAGAGGATTCCTCTCCCATGTACGCATCAAAAAAGAAAATTTCACGGCTGTACTGCACCTTAGATTCAATTAACACATTTATTTTTGTTTTTATTTGTACTAGTAAATGTGCTGATATTTTGCAAATTTCTAATGTTCCTAATAAAATAGTTGTGAGCAATAAAAATGAGGAGAAAATCACCAAAAAATTAACAATTGGAATAACTTACCATAAAAGCATATCAGTCTCTATGTTGCATCATAATATCAAATAATAATATTTTCAAACGCATCTTCCACTGCATGTTATTCGTATGTCTGCATATCTGTTGATCCTGCTGCAATTGTAGATTATAATAATTACGAGGGAAGAAAACAATTCAAAATTACTCTTCAATACTTGGGAATTCCATGGATGATCGATTTTTACTCAACCACTGGATGCCAGGACATACGCTGTTTGAGCCGCACCTCCTCAATCTAGCTGAAGTCAGAAGGACAAAAGTGCCCAGGCTGCACTACCAGCTAAGTACGCAACCCTTAGCTAGCCGTCTTTGCACAGAAACAAAAGCGTTCACGAAAATGAAAACGGACCATGAACTAGTTCACGTTTTCATGATTTTTACCCAAAAACGAGAACTAGTTCCCGAATACGTGATTCAATTCACGGTGTATTTTTGCTTGTTCTCGAATTCATGACTGCATGACCCGTGGAAGCATGAGGTAGGAACTTGTGAGGACTAGAGCTATGTTGCGGGGACGAAGGCTCCATTTCAGTTGTCTACTCACCATTTTGCAGCCCATGCACGCATTAAAACAGAATACGTACAAACTACCGCTAGAAAGTATCACAAGCTATCAGTGGTACATGAGCGCGATCCAACACGTTACTATTGCCTGTTGAGGTGGTGGATTCGTTCGTGCCTTGACCTACCCCGCAGTGGGATGTTATACTTATGAAAGACATACAACGATGACCGTTGTACGGACTGTCAGATACTTTAATCCAGTACAGAAAAACACGTACTAGACTAAAGAATTACAACGCTGTACGTTGTATGTTTGTCCCAGGTATTAGGAATTGGTAACGTCCTTTGTTCGAGTACTACGTGACCCATGCCCTTTCACTCAATTTCCAATACTTCTATTCAATTTTCAACCTACCGTACACTGACGGAACTTTGAACATTTCCTATGAATTTCAGATATGAATTTCATTCTAGCATACACTACTCTTGGTGCCTCATGGTGATGAGCGAACATCTCCTTCTACATCATAATCGTTACTCCACACACGGAGAATACAATTAGAGTATACAAACCCTTTAGGGATCAATTTTGATACATGAAATAGGATTTGCAAATTATTATCAAAAGTGTTTTGTTTTGTTGCTTGATTTTCGAGATTTTCAGCCTCGGGCTGTTTCATCTTCCGTCGTAGTCGCTCAAACACCTAAAGGTATTTTCGTAACTTGTCTGGGGGTGAGATTCAAACTCCTGACTTTGGTGTGAGAGGTATGGATGTTAACCACTATGCCGGGGTCGACCCCTATCAAAAGCGTTCTTTTTTTATTGGTCAGGCATTGGATTTATCAATATGGTGAAGAATAACTATAACACAATCAATTGAGTTGAAAATAAACCATTATTCAATACAAATTCATTGTAAAACCAAAAACAAACATAAACTTTCTTGAAAACTGTTATCTCATTAAAAAGTTCGGCATTCATGAGCTCCAAAACATGTCACACATTTGATCCATCCAACGCTGTCGGAGTTCATGTAACAGCATCCACAGGCATCACAAAGTGAGTCATTGATATTTTCTTGGCTACGCTTGTTCCGTAGGCAGTTTTGCTTCCTTGGTGTTTCGGTGCCTAAGAATATCGTTCCTTTATCCGGTCCACCAATTGTATATCCTTGTTTGCCTGCGAAGCCTTAAGTGCGTCACGATATGAATTTGACGTCAGGTCAGTAGCCTTCTGCGTTTGACATTGCCGTGGTGAATGTTTGGAATGAAATTTGGGAATGAAACATTTATTTTAAAAGTTTTTTAATTTTATTCAGCTCGATACACTTATTCCAGCGATTTTACAACTTTTGATACCGTCCGAAATAATAATTTTCCGGAAGGTCGGTAAAATACTCTTTCGTGGCGTCGAGGATTTCCTCGTGTGAGTTGAATTTTGTTATTGATGAGCCATCTTTTGAGGTTTGAGAACAGATAATAGTCCGACGGAGCCAAATTGGGTGAATACGGTGGATGCGGATGCAATTGCAGCCGTAAGTCCTTGATTTAAGCCATGGTTGTGATGCTCTTGTGCGCCGGCGCATTGTCTTACAAAAACAAAATTATGTTTTCTTCATGTGAGGTCGTTTTGCAGTGATTTCGGCTCCAATAATGCACAATACTCGCTGTTGATGGTTTTATTCTTTTCGAGGTGGTCCACGAACAGTATGCCATGACAATCCCAGAAAACCGACGCTAACATCTTTCCGACACATTGAGCCTCCCTTGGCCGCTTTGGAGCACTCATGCTGGCCTCAGTCCGTTGCCGGGCATTTATTTTGTTCGCCGTTGTGTAATAGTGGATCCAGGTTAACTCAATAGTTACCAATCAACACCAAAAGTCCTTTCGATTCCGCATGAGCAAGTCTAAACCCTGTTTCCAAGTGCTCTCGCGTTCGTATTTTTGGTCAGGAGAGAGCATTCGCGGCACCCAGTGGCAGTATAACTTGCAAAATCTCACCCGAAATACGGCGTGTGCGCTCAGTACTATTTTTTGTGGAATCTGCCAACATCATTTCATGAGCTTTTTTGACATTGTCCTCTGTAACCGCATCGGAGGGCCTGCCGCTGAGGACTTGATCGGTAGTGGAGTTGCGGCCACAACGAAACTCATGAAACCAATGTTTAATGGTGTTATTTGACGAAGCATGTACTCCATAATACTTATCCAATTTTTTTTTGTTTCCTTCGCCGTTTTGCCTTAAGAAAAATAATGTTTTATGAGAGAACGAAAATCGTTTTTATTCAACATGATACCAAATACATCAACTACAATCAGCTGCCAAAACAAAACTAAGGGAAGTATTGCACTGACATTTGGCGTGTATGCTTAAGGGCTTATGCTGAAGCGTTCTCGGCAGCAGCCATTACCTCACCATTTATAATTGATATAACTCAGAATCTGTACTATATATTGAAAATTTAATCACATCAGCTTGTATGCTCACTTGCTGTTAGCAATCTGATAGAGTTCGATTAGATTTTCATTCACTAACAATCGAGATTTATCAATTTGAAATAGTAAGGTAAGTTTGCGAGAGCGAGATAAAAGATAGGAAAAAAAATACATGGAGCAGCGATTCACCTTAAATATAAACGGTCTACAAGGCACTATAACCCTTTTTTCAGTAGCATCACATTTTGGGAGGCAAGGAGGTTACTTTTCATCCTACCTAGTATGTTTTAGGTAACGGCAGAATCACTTCTGGTTTAAACGGTACTTGGAATTTCTGCTTTTTGATGACCGAGCTACATTCTTAAGCTTGTATTACACTGTTTATCCAATAGCCAAATATTTGGCATAGGCAGCTAGACAGCTGACAGATATCATAGATGTTTGTCAGATGCCTATCTGCCTATGACAAATATTTGGCTATTGGACAAACAGTGTAATACAAGCTTTATATTATCGTTGCAGTTGAAAACCGGAAAAATCACTCGCGCAAATCAATATAACTGCTTTTCCGTATGGCAACAAAGTGTCACATCTAGTGCGCTGTGTAGCACATCAGATGCGCTGTACAGCGCACTAAATGCGCCACAATTCAATCGTACAGAACGAGAGAAAAACCATTTGGCGCCAGTGAGTTATTCCGGTTTTCAGTTGCAACGATAATATTGGATTATCCTTTTGAATTGAAGCACATTATGGCAGATCTTTGATAGTTGACTCCAAATTTGGCCTGTTGGCGTTTAACGTAGGAACATGTATCAGTAGCAACACTCAATATGCAACTAGTCATTTGAAATTGGTTCACTGTTGTAGAACCCGTTGGTCCGAAGTACACGTTGAAGCCAACACCTTGCTATACATATTTGCGCCTTTGTTTTGATTTGCTGTGTTATTTTGACAGAATATTTGAGAGTGTGTTCGTGTGAGTTCATGAAGTTCATTATTAGGGGCGCATTATTAAGCTTGGGACCGATGTGCTAGTACTGACTGAGCCAAGAAAAAAATCGTATTTGTTCTGGAGCTACTGGTCTTAGAGTTGGTCTATGTCAGTAGCTTTGAAACCATGGAAAGGTTCATCAGGCTACCTGAACATTGAATGAAATATCAATAACGACCGCGGGTCCAAGGCGTTGTCGGTAAACATGTATCTGTTAAATGGAGCGATTCCAGCTTTTCGAAGACCATTTGAAGCAACAGTAGCTGTTTTCATAAACACGTTGCCTAGCAAACTGCTGATTTGGAAAGGTCCATTAATTATGTCACTTCCAAAAATTTTAAGGTCCATACAAAAAACAGAGGGTTGGGGGGGTGTATAAACAGTCACTTTTTGCGTGACGTAATTAATGGACGTTCCTTTTAATTGACAGCAACCATCGGTGATTGACAAGCTGTTGACAACAGGCCTCTTTCCAGTATCTTAGGACGTGTTGATTGTACCTCATTTTAAACATTGGGCATTCTATCGTAACTTTGTTGTTATTGTTTACTTTGTTTTGGAAATATAGTTCATGTAACTGGTATTGCTTTCCCGACTTAAATTTACCCATAAATGTGTATGCATTCATCGATTTCTTTAGGCCGTCTTGCTTGTCGTGCTTGTAACATTTTCTACGGAGCCCCAAATATAAAAGCGGTTATTGCATCCTCATTCATAATATTGTCGTCAATTGTCGCTTTTTTATATCGTTGCTTTGCTAAGGTTTTACTGTTTTGCATGATTTCTTTCGTGCGATATTAACGGATGGTCATGTGATTCAACATTATATTCTACCATAACGATCACTGTTGGGTTACCGAACCCTTCCTATCACCGGTTGGGGAAATGAATTTTCACTGCCAGTTGAGGAGAAGAAAATACTGGGCGCCTACATAAGTGGACTGCAGGGGGTGAGTAACTCTACCACGTTGTGTTTGTGTTGATCGTGTTCGAATGTGTTTCTGGGGTGGCAGAAGGTGTTTTTGTGTTTCACAAACAACAATCGAAAATTTATGCTTATTGGCAACCATGGACGGTTTAGACGTTTAATACACGATGACTCATGCATCATCTGAATAACATTAGTGTAAGCGAGAGGGAAACCAAAACAAACAATCGATTCGTGTAAGTGGTGCCAGATATGAATTTATATTAATGTGGTGGCGAGTGTGTTTGAAGTGTGGCAAATTGTGTTTTTGAGAGTGTTAACACAAGGTGGCAGAGTGACTTTCCCCCTGCTCAGATCCTATTTTAACGGTGAGCCTACGGTTTTTAACGTATGATTCAAACCAGCTGACAAGGTCCGTAGAGATACCAATTCTTCGTAGGCGTTCAAGTAGTATCCCATGGTCAACTCGATCAAAAGCAGATTTGAAATCAGTGTAGGCAATTTCGATCTGTGCACCAGCATCAATGTTGCGTATACAAAACGAGGCAAATTGTATGAGATTTGTCGAGGTTAATCTCTTGGATGATCCTTAGAGATGTAATTCTTACACGAGTTGAAAAGTACCTAGTTCATTCTGATTTCGAAAACCTTTGAACAAGCACAAAACGAAGTTATACCTCTGAAATTCTCGATGTTTTGTCGATCTCCTTTTTTAAACACAGGGAACATGACTGACGTCTTCCAACTTCCAGGAAATACATGCTGTCGTAATGAAGTGTTGAACAGTTTCACGAGCGTAGAAACTAGCTAACTTAAGATGAACCAGAAAACCTGCACAATCTACTGAAGATTGTGCAGATTTTCTGGTTCATTTTAAGTTCGCTACCAAGGCTTTTCTATATTAAGCATTTGCATGGGCAATGAGCAATTGAGTAGTGTTTCTGCGGAGACTATTGCGTGTAGAAACTTATGAGCCTTTACACGGAGAAAAACAAATATACTATAAAGCATAAATTCTATGCTAAAACCATATTCGATCTATCCAGTCATTGAAATTAATAAACCAGGTTTATACATATCTGAATTTTTGCTAAGTGACATGCAATGTATTTAACAAATCATTTCTCATATTTAGAAGTTTCATCCTGAGATGCGCAAACCTCAATGCTATGGATTTTATGCTGAAAATAAAAAAGGATATTTACAAAAGATCAAGAACACGTTATTATATTTCGGGTAAATGATCCATTCTGGTGAATGCCTTTCGAGCAGATGTTATAGAATCGTTGCTATCTCATTTCATACATTTATACATGATGTTATAATAAAACGATGATAATGCTACTGTATTGAATTATCGTTTATTCTTAGACCTTCTTGTTTATACATTGGAAATACATTTGGTACGCGAATCTATACTATATAAATATATGAATATATTGCAATTTATGTATAAAAAATACTGAAATAAAAATATGATTGCAGGTGCATAAACACTTATGAAGCATTGCTTAGTTTTTTTACTGTTATTTTGTGATTTTTATTTTAATGTACATGTTCATTTTTGATTTATTACAAATTTTAACGTTATTATTGTTATTAAATACGAGCATAAATTTACAGCGCCCGCTTGGAAACATTTACAATGTGATAAGCAATTCAATCTTGCTGTGTGGGAGATCTAGTTTCTAGTATGCTACAATGAATTTGAACTTACAAATATTTTGGTTCCAAGTTACATCTACGGAGAAGAGATGGATTGATAGACAAAGATGTTGAACACTGAGATACTACACCTATATCTAATACATGACTGTTTATTTTAAAAGCAGTTTCGTAAATTTAACAGAACAAAACATTACCACTAGCATAGTATATTTGAATCAATCATAATTACAAACCAAACAAAATTGTCAAGAAAAAAAAAAATGTAAAACTGAAACAGAGACAGTTCACTTTGAAGCCCGTTTTAGCTCAAGGTTGTAAAGTCAAAGTTATAGTATAAAAAAGAATAACGATAATAGCAGATCCCCAGATTAGAATAAATTATGAAATAATACTGATGCTGGGATTATTCACCGTGAACATATTTACTACTAAGCTTGAATTTATTTACGTCGAAGGGAAGTGCCTCAATTTAGGGTTATTGTTTCCAAATATCATCTCTTAGGCGAGAAGCCCATTAATGTAACTGCCACCATATAATATGTCAATAGTACATTGTGATGAGGAGATGATGAGCAGTTGGCGGTAGTGTGTAAATGTCAAACATAAGACAATCTATCATTGCACTGTACATGTTTTACTCATAAATTTTTTGATTGAAACGGTATATGAGTGCTCAATGTTTAACTTATTAATTAACTCTGTTAATGTACTTATTCTTGTTACCTTTATTTTGCATCGGTTCTGTTCCACAATCTAGTTCCAATCACAGAATGATCCATTAAGGTTTAGGTCATGTCTATTGAATATCTATAAACCCAACCATTTTCGACTGTTCATCTTTTCAGTCATGTTTATTTTTATAATTACCTTTGTAAATTAACAATAGCAAATAGTTTGTATTATTGGTGCCAAGATGATACTTCACAGTCATGTTTTTAAAAAACTTGACAAACAATTCTTTCATCGATGGGAAACTCCAACAGTGTAGTAGGCTGAAATTTGAAAAATGATTGAGAAATAGTTTAGGTCACAGAGCACACCGATATTACGTGATTTTTTCTCAGTGTGTCCTAACTAAATCGCACATGTACCGGTGCATGCCGATATGTACCGATAGTTCTGGTCATCATTACCTGATTATAATTGTTTGATACTATCGTATTGGCAAATTGAATGTTTTGGATGGCAATCAAGGATAGACAAGTGGGAAGCAATTGAACAAAGCAATACAAATGGCATTAACAACGACGTTTGTTGGCCAGCAATGCTACTATTTTGATCAATTATCAATTTAACTCTATTCTATCATATGCCGGAATAGTTACTATAGCTGCGCCCAAACTGTGGTCGAATTGTACCGACTCTACTTCTGGCACATTCTACCAAATGACTAACCCTTTGGATTGAAAACCTTTTTTTTTAACATTTTCCACAATTAATCCTGTAGTATAAGATTACACTATTTCATGATGAAAATGCATCAAATAAACATTTCGGGGTGGCAGTTATAAGGATTGATCTGGTCAGTTAGGAGAAAATACGAGAAACACTTACATTAGTGCTGTTTTCCAACTTTCAAATCTTACAAAAGCACAAAAAACCGCAACTTGAAAATTTCATGTAAAATAAAGCAAAAATAGAAGTAAAGCTAAAATAAAGTAAAAAGGATATACAATCTTCAGAAAGGCAAAGTTAGGTGTTTTTAAGATTTTTCCTAATTATGTTATGTGGATTAAATTCATCATGGACGTCTGACAGAACTGAATGCTAAACATATTCCTATCATGTTATCAATCATGTAGTGTGCCATGGAAATCTAGGTTAAAACGAAGTTGGTTCTTATTTTCAGTGGTTTTTAGAAGCCTGTGTTGGTATATTATCATGGTTAAATTCATAATGTGGTCAATAGATTCAATTATTCGAATTTTTGAAACGTAAGATTCATGACGATTGTATAACTTAGCTTAAGCTTAAGATTTGAAGCTCTTGGGTTGTAGAAGGTTGATTTAATGATTTTATACTAAGGAAATTATCAAAATAGATCAACCGTGAACCGCAGGCAGCCATTCATGCTCGAACAAACTTGTTCAAATTTGTTGTGTAAAATTTCAAATCTAAGTACGTTAGAATTATCTTGCACAGTAGCAACGCATAGTAGCAACTTGTTGCAACATTTAAGCTGACAGTTTTACTGGCAACCCATTTTTTCCTTACCAATAGCAATAAATCTGTGGCGCCATCTCTTAGGTTATTGCTACTTGATATCTTGAGGGAAGCTATGTTTTTACACCCCGTTCACACTACGAACTATATTACGTAATATAGAGTATCTTGATATCAAATGCCATGCAAGTTATTTCCAGTGAAAACTAGATGTATAGATGCTGATATCAAGATACTCTATATCACGTAATATAGATTGTAGTGCGAACGGGGTGTTACACAAGTAAATTAGATGAAGTCGACTGTCTGTCTGACTGCGCTTGAACCATCGTATGTAAACGTGATGTAAAAGTCTTTTATGACCGTGCATTACGTAGCTGCCCTTTAATTGCATATCAGAAATGTTTAACTGGACAGAGACCATAGATGGAGTGTGGGATTCGTTTCCATCTTAAATGTACAAGTTCATTTGTTTTTTTCTATTTATTCTCTGCATACTTACAGACGTGGTTATGGTATCTCAACATGGAAGGAGAACTTTCAACAAACTTTTCCGTAGGGCATGATGAATTTGATTGGAAAATCTCAAAATCTCTAAAATATCCCAACAAACATCAGTGTCGAATAACCGCTTGTTCAAACAAATTTGGAGAAGTTATTCAGCATTCTAGAAGAACAAGCTGAACAGCTTCTCCAAAATTGTTTGAACAAACAGTTACTCAGCATTGATGTTTGTTGGGATACCTCTCTTAAAGCTAGTGTTACTTAAATTAAACTGAAGTTGTCAAATTTTTCTGCGCTTTGTTAGATATGTGCGTGTTTCTGATGGTTATCATTTCTTTTTTCTAGCTGTGTGATTCAATTGTGATGATAATTTTTAAGAAACAGTGTTCAGTGGTCAAATCATTCATGCAAATTTAATAACTCCATCCCAAGTGCTCGAGCAGTGTCAAAATAAATCCTAATAAGTCCTACAGAAGTTAGGTCCCAGATTAAGTTTCAAAATGAGAATTAGCATGGGGAATTCAAATCTTGTTTTTGCATCACTCTGAACTTGAAATTTTTGATAGAATTTGATATTATATACTTACATGAATCCTGTAGGCATGAGTTAATAACATAAATTTAATTTAATATATTTAATTGTTTGAAAAATTCTATTAATTTTTTGAGCCTCTTTTTTAATTTTTGAAAAATGACGAAGCTATGAAACAGCATAGTTGGTTGACACAACCAGGCGAATATCGATTTAGTGTAAACTTTAAACTTTTTATCTTTTTCACATTTTTTGTTGAATGTACACTTCAAATGGTTTGTGCGGTGTTAGTTTTTAACGAAATTATTTTGCATTTTAGACGGACAATCAAAACGCATTTTACAAACGTGTAAGACGAAAACTGAAGAGCGCACATTTAAAGTGACTTTACCGTGACATGGAAGTACTCTACGGGGAAGGCCAAACATCATGCTACCGTGAATATGTCAATCGTGTGCAAGCTAACTTGAAGGAAGATCCAAAAGGTTTCTGGTTTTTTTGTGAAAAAACGAAAGAAATAGAACTCGATTCCATTGCGTGTTCAGTACAACGGATGCACTGCGAACACAGTGAACGAGGCAGCTGATCTGTTTGCAGAGTTCCTACAGAACGTGTAGTGCTCCTCTGTAAGTATATCTGAAAGCTTCAGAAACATTCAACCAGTTGAAATGCATTTACCACCGATGACAATTACTCGGCATGATGTGCTTGAGGGACTTAGAGGTCTTGATACTACGAAAGGTGTCGGTGAATTCTCCAGCCCTTCCTATCGCTTTGCTATTCAACCGATCACTGCAGAGCAGAACATTCCCTGATGCGTGGAAAATCGCTGCAATAGTACCGATTCATAAATCCGGGAGCATCAACAGAGGAGAAAACTCAACAGGGGAGAAAACTACCGAGGTATTTCCATTCTGTGTTGCCTTGGGAACATGTTTGAAAGGATTATTCATGGGCTACTTCGGAGGAAATCGCAGCCATTGATAAGCGATTTTGATCATGGTTTTGTCAAGAAACGCTCCACGGCATCTAACTTGATTTGTTATACGTATGAAATCAACAAGCCTATGGAGAAGCGTGGTCAAGATGACTCCATCTATGATGACTTTTCAAAAGCCTTTGATAGAATTTTGCATGAATTAATCGTTGCCAAGATGCATCGAATGGGATTTCCCTCTTGGGTGACCGAGTGGATTGGATCATATTTAACTAATCGCTGCGCTTACGTCAAACTTGGATCAACGCAGTCCCAGAAATTTAGCATCGCTTCTGGCGTACCACAGGGGAGTATTTTGGGACCTCTTCTCTTCGTTCTATTTGTCAACGACTTGTGCCTACGACTACGATCAAAACTACTATTGTTCGCAGATGATCTCAAGATATACAGAATTATTACTTCAGCCCTCGACTGTTGCGCTTTTCAAGGTGACTTGAACGAGTTGTTGCGCTGGTGTTGCAATAACGGCATGGAGATAAATGTTGCGAAGACGAAGGTAATTTCATTTACGCGACGACAGTCATTCATCCAGTTCGACTACCGAAGTAACTCGGACCCTCTTGAGCATGTCAACTCTATCCGTGACTTGGGCGTTTTAATCGACAGCAAGCTGAAGTTTAACGAGCACATAGCACAGACTACCGCCAAAGCATTCACAGTTCTGGGTTTCATAAAACGTAGCACGCAGTTTTTCACGGATGTGTACGTAATCAAGGCTTTGTACTGCTCGCTTGTGCGAAGTATACTTTAATATGCCGTTCCGGTGTGGGCTCCGTACCATGCAGCACAATCATCGAAAATTGAGAGAGTGCAGAAATGTTTTCTGCGTTACGCACTACGCCAGCTACCGTGGAGGGCCGGCTATAGGATTCCGGAATACACCGATCGTTGCAAATCGTTGTTATCGATCTCGAGACCCTTGTATCCAGACGCCCTAAATTACGACGACTGTTTGTGTTCGACTTGCTTTCAACGAATATAGATTGCCCGGCTCTACTTCGAAATATAAACATAACGGTACCTCATCGTCGTCTACGTAACCAGCTATTCTTTACGCTTCCAACGAATATGACAACATATGGCTATTTCAACCCTTTCCTCTCATGCCTGAGAGATTTTAGCAATGTTAGTGTAGCGTTTGATTTTCACATTTTAAAGACCGTATTTAAACATAGGCTTAAGAATTTAGGTTAAGATGTAGTCTGTGCAATACTAATTCAAGCTAAACAATGCATTAGGTCCTAAGTAACATTGAGAGACTCTCTTTGTCGACTTTGGCTATGTAAAAAAATATTCAAGTTTTTTTTAACATACAGTAAAGTGTGATTAAGGATCCAATACGTCGAAGACATCAGCAAATCGTTTAATAGACAAGCTATTAACCAAAGAGAAAGTCGACGAAGAGAATCTCTCAATGTTATTTAGGACCTAATGCATTGTTCAGCTTGAATTGAAGACGACAAATAAACAAATGTTACTTCAGAAAGTTTTCCGTTAATACAAGTTTCATTTTATGCACTTAAATAATGGAATGATGTAATATTACATGATTACCTGTGAAAGTTTTGAAATAAATTAAAAAAAACCCTAGTTTCCAATGAGTAGGTCAGTTAATCAAAAATTACAAAATGGTTGGCTATGGATTTTTACTGCGAAAGAATTAGTTGTTTTCGGTCAAGATATAATTTTATTATTTTACAAACGCTTTTACGAGTGAATTAGTAGAAAACATGTAATTGGAAAATAAGAAAAATTTATATTAACACTCTAATTGGTCAATTAAAAAAAACTGAAACACTTTTCCAAACTATCCCTAGTAAACGAGGGCACAATCCTTGAAATTCCACTAGAAAAAAATTATCCTATGACAGATAGGCCTATTTCGTCTGTGACGTGCAGATTTTTCAGTGTCGTTGCAGTGTCAAGTGTCAAACACTAGACATTGAAGAAATTTCAGTTTTTATATTTTTAAAAGTGAGCAATTGAAGAGTTTGTTTAAATTTTCCTATTTTACTGATTAGTTGGATAAAGTATTGCCAACTGTGCTATATTACCGGAACCATATCCCCGTTATTCAAAAATTTAAGTAAGGTTTGACAACGGAAAATTTCAAAATATGTAATAGATTACTACGTTTTGCTAATTTTGAATTGCATGGAATTAAACAGCGTCATTGTTGTCTATCATTTTGTGCTCTCTTTATCACCAACAATTATTAAGATAAGCCAATTATTTTTACCGGAGGGCATTTACTATTATTAATCTTACCTTCACTTTATATGGATACCTCTGTTGTAGAGGTATAATTCTCAGTTCTTATTTGCGGATTTAAATTTCATTAACAAGTGTGCGCACTAGCGATTAGTATTTTAAAAAGATGTTCGAATAAGTTAAAATGCTTAAAAAAGCGAAATAATTATCTACAATAACTAATAAATACAATAAATGAAAACAATTATATTACATAAGAATCGTAGTACGCTGAGAGGGGTCAACATTGATTTATCTGCTATTTGAGAATAGTGTGTAATTACAGCTCTTCTTTTTCCCTATTTCGATTCGAAATGTTCTCAGTCACTGCTCGGTTAATCTTCCAATCTAATATAAAAAATCTACATAATCAAATATGAACATGCACTAATGATGATGACTTTTGTCGGATGATTTACTTTGCCGACTATAGAATACCACGTAGTAACACGGACGAGAAGATGCTAAAGTTATGTTATCTATGCTAAAGTTATGTACAATATGGCATTAGAAAATAATACGCCATCCTATTCTGCAAACAAGCAAACGTTTTACGGCTTCTGTTCTCGTTAACTCATCATACTACTTCCACATCAGACGCATCATCACTGGTACTGATGTCCTCAAACTTGTTCACTATCTTCTCCTTCGAAAGTATTTCGGATTGCAATTGGCGAAGTTTCTCCTGTGTGTTTACCGGGATGTTGATGAACTTACGAATTTTGTTGTTGATCTCGAAATTGGAGAACTGTTCTTGTTCTTCTCGTTTTTGTTTTCGCCACTTCGCACGTCGGTTTTTGAACCAAACCTGTAAAAGAAAAAATTACGGATGTATAGAAATTAATTAGTTTTCAAAAAGAAACATGTAGTTCAGAGAAGGGAGAGCTAATGGAGCTTTTTTTAAGCTATATACAACCGAAAATTTTGTCGGGGTCTAAACTATTTCGATATTTACTTGCTTGCAACACAGGCATACTATTGCAAAAATGGTTCTGGCATCAAAACCAATAATTTTAAAATGTTGAAAGAGAAGAAGAATGAGGATGATTTAGAGGAGTGTTCTTCAGCATCTTAAACAATCGAAAGTCCTAGTGAAGTAATAGAAATTAAAACTTTTATCCTTTGTAATGGCTTCTTCTCCAGCTTCTAAGCTTTTCAAGATTCTGTAGTGAGTGAAAACGCCGGGTGTTAATTGAGAGGTTTCGATGCCAAAACCAATTCACGAGTTTTAAAGCTTTTACAATGCTACTGGGCTGTTGAAACGACAACTGTGATGAAACGTGCGTCCCAGCAACCTCATACTTCTCATAATTTTATATTGTAGCATCCCTTCACAATATTTTTTATGCTATTTTCAGCTTCGCATTTGTGAATCGTTGTAAGTTTAAGCCCACCTAACTCACGTTGAGTATTTGAGAAGATGGGAGGCTTGTTCATGTTTTATTAGAATGAATAATATATGACAGATTCTACAAAAATATGTATGAAAAACTCGATGTTTTACCATATTTTTGTATTCTACTGAAATAAACAACCCAAACTTATAAGAAGCACCAACAGCATCCCTACTGTTGGTTTAAATAGGTCCTCAAACTCGTAGTTTTTAACGTTTTGTTGTATTCCATTGAAATAATCCACTCACACTTGTGAATGGCCCCAACAGCATCCTCACTGTTGGTTTAAATCGATGATGACTCGATGTTTTAAACATATTTTTGTGTTCTGCTGAAATAAACCACCAACACTTGTGCATGGCCCCAACAGTATCCTTACAGTTGGTATAAATCGGGGCCAAAATTTGAATAACTTTAATGTGCGTCTCTGTACAGAGAATCAATCGGGAACATAGTTAAATATCTAATTTGCTACCGACATCAGTTGAATTCAGCACACCGTTTACCAAAAAGGATCCCGCTGCAAACACAACCATTTTATCCAAAATCCCAGTGATTTCTTGTGGAAGTGCAGAGTAGGCCATCCCTTATTTTGAAAAAAATTGCCAAGTCAAGAATTCCACCTCTTGAAATGTTCGTCTTGACTAGAAAACAAACATACTGAAATTTGAAGACCGTACGTTGACGTTAAGTGCTCCCCCAACGGACCTAAAGAAATGCTAGTACGGGTGACTACCCACGCGGTGGCAAGCACGCTACTGTAGTGTATGGTCTTGCAGGTCGACTAAGATCAGTGTCATCAGGTTGATAACATTTTATGTTCTTTTTTTTTATTATCAATGTTGTTTGGGACACTTTATCATCAGTACACCAGTTTTTAGGTACAACACAATAACGTCATCATAGACGTGGCCGGATAG
This sequence comes from Aedes japonicus, assembly GCA_034211315.2. NCBI lineage: Eukaryota > Metazoa > Arthropoda > Insecta > Diptera > Culicidae > Aedes > Aedes japonicus. Next base: position 64,410 of record JASCZW010000030.1, read on the forward strand.
CTCAGTGGTTATCCGTTCTGCTTACTGAGCAGATGGTCGGGAGTTCAATCCCAGGCCCGTCCCCTTCCTTGTCACTTGCCTCTTTCTATCATCACTAGATCTAAAATAGAAAGAAGTCTACTGCGCTTTCATTGATCGCATCACTTACCACAGTGATCTAAAAATAACACCACTAACACATAAACTATCCTATCCTTCCCTTGACAATTGTGGAGACGAAGAGGTAAACACGGTATCTAACACACTAATCATCCTTCCCTCCTTCCCAAAGACCGCGAGGACGTGGCCGTGGCCGGCGGCCAATTAAGTGTTTTTTTTTATTATCAATGTGAGTTTGGGAGTAGCTTTGCATCTCCAATGTACAAGGTCACTAATTCTATTTATAGATCAATACCGGCGCCGGCCACGTTCTCGCGCTCTTTGGGGAGGACAATTGTTGGTTAGAGACCGGTTTACTACCTTTGCGTCTCCACAATTGTCAAGGGAAGGATAGGATAGTTTATGTGTTAGTGGTGTTATTTTTAGATCACTGTGGTAAGTGATGCGATCAATGAAAGCGCAGTAGACTTCTTTCTATTTTAGATCTAGTGATGATAGAAAGAGGCAAGTGACAAGGAAGGGGACGGGCCTGGGATTGAACTCCCGACCATTTGCTCAGTAAGCAGAACGGATAACCACTGAGCTATCCGGCCACGTCTATGATGACGTTATTGTGTTGTACCTAAAAACTGGTGTACTGATGATAAAGTGTCCCAAACAACATTGATAATAAAAAAAAAGAACATAAAATGTTATCAACCTGATGACACTGATCTTAGTCGACCTGCAAGACCATACACTACAGTAGCGTGCTTGCCACCGCGTGGGTAGTCACCCGTACTAGCATTTCTTTAGGTCCGTTGGGGGAGCACTTAACGTCAACGTACGGTCTTCAAATTTCAGTATGTTTGTTTTCTAGTCAAGACGAACATTTCAAGAGGTGGAATTCTTGACTTGGCAATTTTTTTCAAAATAAGGGATGGCCTAGTGCAGAGGTGTCCTCGGCTCCAATAAAGCGAGTATCACGTCAACATATTCCTACCCATTCCCCACTTGACCTGCATTCGAGCGAGGCCGGCACCGGTATTTACCAGTATTTACACATTGAGGACGTATGCTAGTACCAAGCATTATCTTTTGGTTCTCTGTGTAATAACAGCTGATCTGGAAATAACGGAGTAGCAACCTCGGGCGGCCAGTAGTGCTTATGCTCATGCTCATGGAAAGCCTTTACAATGATATCCTTTTGGCTCAGTAGACTGATGCAATTTTTTATCTTTTCCTCATGCTTCAATGATCTCAAATAAGGACTCCCAAAATGGTATGGTAACTACTGAGGAAAAATTAAAATTTGAAGTTTGTATGGTAACTAGTGTTTGCATAACTTTGTAAATTCATTAAATCAACAGGCTGTCATAAAATAGACAATTGCCTAAGAAACAACCTTTCGAAACATCACAATTCGAACAAATTTTCAATTTGATCATTTCGGCACTACCCGCATAATTATGAACCATTGATGGATCATTTCCATTATCGTTGGTGACTACTGCCATTATTGTTGCGACAATTGCCTCTATGCTTGCGAACTATAAACATAAAATGTACTGTCTAGTTTAGTTAAGTTAGGATATAAAAACGGGCATGTCGGTTTCCGGTCGATACCAAATTTCAGTGAGTTGTTTTCTTTCCTCGTAATCATCAAATCAAATAAAGGCAATTTCCCATCCATTTCCCTCCCAACCATGAATTTGAGTGTGCTATGCCATGATTCTAACAGCTCGAAAAATTGTGACAGATGGTGCAAAAATGTCGTCGCCGTTGCGCCTCCCAACTCGAAGGATTCATTTTTGTTTTTCGAATTGAAGTTCAAAGTTGCAAATGAAAACCAAACTATAGAATAAAATGAAAATATCAACCAAAAGTGGTGAAAGCTTGCTGTCCATAACGCTTGCTAATACATAGTCCAAACGTTTGTTTGTCAAACTCACCTCTGAACATGAAGTAGTTTTGGTGCATTCACTCTTCGGCCACATTAGTTAATGCTTCAATATGGTTTGGTGGGGTGCAACAGCGTTTCAAATGTTTACGCATTTGCGTAACATTCAAATGTTTACGTATCACCGTGTATGTTAAGCGAAGAATAAACTTCAAAATTGTTCATATAGGTTAGGTAAACTACAATCTAAAGCTTTTTTTTTTTTAGTTCAAAACACATGAATAAGGTTCATAAACACCAGATCGCCTGAGTTTAAAAGATCTCGAATAATTGCATTAGGTTGTCTGCCTAGAGCCCAAAGAGAATCATTGTCCACATTCACAGAGATTGATGTCACTCAGCCCAACATGGTATAAATGAGCGTTTGAAGACAAATGATTAGACATGACGTTAGATATATTGTTGAATAAGAAGCAACTCATACACTGAATGAAATTCTTTAAATTAATGCAATGCAGAATGGAAATCTGAAAAATCCATATATACAGAATCTAACCGCCACCGAGGTCTGAACCCATAGAACGCCCATGATCTCCCTCCCTTGACCTTTAGCTACCCTTTGCGCTACCTGATCTCCCCATCCCTAACCACAGCACTTGAACCACCCCCTGACTTTTCTGACGCCCCTTGAGTTCAAACGTGCAGTAAAACGTAACTAGTTATGATCGAACTTCGCTCATTCAATACACGGTAAAAGGTAAGGTAGAACACTACTTTACTACAACGTATTTCCGTTGCATGGAGAAGAAAATATCAATACTACCAATAGATCTATTTATCATGCACAACATTTAAAATAATTAAAATAATTTAGAGTGGATCCAAAAACGGGTTAGGACCAGTGAATGCTAACGTCATGGCTAATAATGATTCACTTGGTAGAGTCGCCATTAATTGATGATCAATTGTCATGTTTTGTAAATTAAATTGAATAATTGGAAATGTACAAGGGAAACAGAGTGTTCTTCTAAATGAGAAAGGCCATAATTTCATGAATATTTGATATGACATCATGAACTATTTTCATGAATCAATCAGGTCAAAATTATGAGCTGAATTTCCTTGTACTGAATGTAAACATAACAAAAATTCACAGTTAAGATTCGAACATTGTATTGACATGAAGAGCTGTGAAAGAACTTGTTGGATGAACTTACTACGCTATAGTCAATATTGAAGAGACACTTGACTAATGAAGCTTATTACACAACTTTAGATTAGCGAAACAAGACTTCCTAAGTGCATGACTCGCATCTGTCATTTCATTAATGAAACCATGAATGAGAGTCAAGAATTCATAACATAAGATGAGGTTTCGTTTCATGATTTTTTATTCATGAAAACAGAAACAGATTTGTATCCGTGTAAGTGGAAGTAATCCAACCATTGTTATAATTACCATTTTATAATTATGAACTTTATTTCAAGCACTTGATCAACTTCATCTTGTATTGAAGAGCTATTTTTAAAATATTGTCTGTGAAGAATACAATCTTTTTTTGTTCCTAGATGTGGATCAAAAGTCTTTCGTAAGGCTCTCGAAGAGCTCAAAATTTTATAAATTGCTATATCACATGGGACTGTTTTGTGAAATTGGTGGAATTAAGTTTATTGGTATTGTTATTATTCATCAACAGGCTGGGTGTAGCCTCAATGATGTTAATCATTTAAAAATACATTTACAGTTACACATTTAAGCATGGTCATAACATAAAAACATTTAATAATAAATAGTAAGTCTTGATCTCATAGTCCGTTATTCCTGCCGGCAAAAATTGATGAAAACCTTTGACGAAGCGCATCTCGTGGGATATGAAAATCGAAGACAGATGCCACTTTGTTGAATACTCTCTGTAGTCCGGAAATCGCACCGTGTACTCCATACAGGGGATGATCAAAAAGGAGAAGACTAGCAACATTTTGTCCGGATTCAAAGTGATACAGTTCGGTGAATAATTAACCGATTTTGATGAAACTATAAGCGTTCGACGGGGAATTTATTCTGGTCTTAGCTCGTTTAATCAAAATTTGATTTTAATTCCGGGCACTGGAGATATCAAAGATACTTTGAGGTTATGTCAAATGTGCTAATTTTCTGCAGCTCGTTATTTTTTATGTTACTTGTAAATCGGAAATATTATATTTTTCTCAGAAACACGAATTCATAACGAGTCTGTCAGTGGTTGAAGATCGTGAATCGGCCCAAAAAACAACCGAGATATGGCCATGTAAAATGTAGTTTTTTACCCTATTGCCTGGCACTTCTTATGTTGAAAAACTCCTTTTTAATTTATCTGTAACTCTGCGTACCCTTAACCAAATTAGATGCAACTTTTTCCATACGATTACAAATTTATCCTAGTTATTGGAAGAGTAGCGGACATTTCGTTATTTTCCGTAGTTCCGGATTCATTATCGGGAATCGTGAAGGAAGTACCCTACCAGTGTAATGGCCAGAGTTAGAACTGTATCAAACCTGGCTTGCAACATATCAAACTTCATGATTTTACAAACCAATACCACTGGTAGTCAACCTGAGAGTTTTCGGTCACATTGGTCAGACCTGGTGACGCTCCGGGATCCGGGTTCCCCCAGGGAAGTGGCTGGATTTCGAATGATGTCAAACCCTGGCTTGCGACACATCAAACTTTATGATTTTACAAAACAATACCGCTGGTGGTCAACCTGAGAGTATTCTTTCACATTGGCCACACCTGGTTACGTTCCGGATTCCGGGTTCCCCCAAGGAAGTAGCCAGATTTCGAATGATGTCAAACCCTGGCTTGCGACACATCAAACTTCATGATTTTACAAAACAATACCGCTGGTGGTCAACCTGAGAGTATTCGGTCACATTGGCCACATCTGGTGACGTTGCGGATTCCGGGTTCCCCCGGGGAATTGGCGAGATATAGAACGATTCCAAATTATGGATTGCGACACATCAAACTTCATGATATTACAAAACAATACCTTAACTAAAAATAACTCAAAATTAATAACTCAAAATTAATAACTCAAAATTAATTGAAAAATAACTCAAAATTAATTGAAAAATAACTCAAAATTAATTTGGCGTACGGAACCATCGACCTGGTGGAATAGAACTCAAATTGGGTATTATTTTTCATCCGTGTACATGTTTGCATAGAAGAAGAAAAAAGGTGACAGGATTGAGTGCTTGCGCATGGGACAAATCAAGGTTAAGTGCTGAAGTGTGCAGTTCGAAATGCCATTAGAGCTTACGGAATTTCAACGGGGCCGTAGAGTCGGTGCTCGAGAAGCCGGTGCTTCGATCGCTGAAACATGCAAACTGGTTGGTGTTGCCAGGGCCACAGTTTGCCGGATAATGTCGGAATATAGAAAACATGGAAAAACATCGCCTGATAAAAGTAGCTGTGGACTGAAGCAGAAGATGGATGACCGGCAGCAACGTTCGTTGAAGCGCATAGTCAAAGCAGACAGACGCATTAGTGCTGTTAAAGCAACAGCTGCTATGAACAATGCGCTTCAAGAACCAGTTTCTACATCAACTGTCCGAAGGGAGCTGCACGACATGAATCTTTACGCTCGTGCGGCCATTTCTAAACCGCAAAACGCGGTTAACAGGAAGCGCTGGTGCAAGGATCATAAGGAATGGACGCCAGATCAATGGAACCAAGTTGTGTGGTCGGAAGAATCATCTTTTACCTTGTTTCCAACTACAGGTCGAGTGTACGTATGGCGTACTCCTGGAGAAGCCTACAACCCTGGCTGCCTTCTGCCAACCGTTAAACATGGCTGGGGATCAGTTATGGTATGAGGTGCAATATCGTGGCATTCTCTTGGGCCTTTAGTTGCTATGAAGGGAAAAATAAAGGCCAAAGATTATCAAGAAATATTGGATGACCAGGTATTTTTTAGAAAACCTTCACAATATACTTAAAATAACACAATTGCCCAACAGGTGCTGCCAATGATGAAGACCATCTTTCCTGATGGCAGAGGAATCTTCCAAGATGACAACGCTCCAATCCACACTGCTCAAATCATAAAGGAATGGTACGAAGAGTATGACACAGGCTTTCATTACCTTGATTGGCCAGCACAGTCACCAGACCTCAACATTATCGAGCCACTTTGGTCTACATTAGAAGCACGCGTGAGAAGTGTATTTCCACCACCATCGTCTCTAAAAGCGTTAGAGAAGGTTTTGATCGATGAGTGGTATAAAATACCTATCGAAACAATCCGAAAATTGTACGATTCCATCCCTAGGCGTATCCTAGCCGTTTTGAATGCGAATGGTGGACCCACGCCTTATTAAACGCGATTTTCCTTTGAAACGATCTATCTAATCAAAATAACTGAATTATTGTTAGCATATCCGAACTTTTATATATTTTCGAAACTATGTTTGAATAATTTGCCATTGAATCCTGATGCCCACAATAGAAACCTCAGATTCGCCACCAGTGGTATTGGTTTGTAAAATCATGAAGTTTGATGTGTTGCTAGCCAGGTTGGACATCGTTCTAAATCCAGCCACTTCCCTGGGGGAACCCGGATCCCGGAGCGTCACCAGGTCTGACCAATGTGACCGAAAACTCTCAGGTTGAGCACCAGTAATCTTGATTTGTAAAATCATGAAGTTTGATGTGTCGCAAGCCAGGTTTGATACAGTTCTAACTCTGGCCATTACACTGGTAGGGTACTTCCTTCAAGATTCCCGATAATGAATCCGGAACTACGGAAAATAACGAAATGTCCGCTACTCTTCCAAAAACTAGGATTTAATTTGTAATCGTATGGAAAAAGTTGCATCTAATTTGGTTAAGGGTACGCAGAGTTACAGATAAATTAAAAAGGAGTTTTTCAACATAAGAAGTGTCAGGCAATAGGGTAAAAAACTACATTTTACGGAAATGGCCATATCTCGGTTGTTTATGGGCCGATTCACGATCTTCAACCACTGACAGACTTGTTATGAATTCGTGTTTCTGAGAAAAATATAATATTTCCGATTTACAAGTAACATAAAAAATAACGAGCTGCAGAAAATTAGCACATTTGACATAACCTCAAAGTATCTTTGATATCTCCGGTGTCCGGAATTAAAATCAAATTTTGATTAAACAAGCTAAGACCAGAATAAATTCTCCGTCGAACGCTCCTAATTTCATCAAAATCGGTTAATTATTCACCGAACTGTATCACTTTGAATCTGGCCAAAATGTTGCTAGTCTTCTCCTTTTTGATCATCCCCTGTAATTTGTTCGATGCAGAGGCAGCATTAACATGATATTGTTGCGAAGCGGTCGAGGTAGAACAAGAAGGTTGATTTGCCTCAGGAGAGCCTCGCAATCTGTCTTACCCTGCAGGATATCGGCGACGATCAAGGCTCTGCTTGTGTCTCTGCTAGTCCGGAGCAGGTCTAGGTTTATCAGTTGACAACGGTGTTCGTAGCAGGGTAGCCGAAATGGATCATTCCAAGGTAGTCTACGAAGCGCAAAACGGAGAAAGCGACGTTGAACTGATTCGATTCTCTCAGAACCGTTGTTGTAGTTAGGGTTCCAAACCGCAGAACAATACTCGAGTATCGATCGTACCAGGGAACAATAAAATGATTATAAATTAGAAGAAAAATTAGTAATCTCCATTTAATTCCAACTACCTTTGCTTATCTTCGACAGATACGCGTATTTCGTCTACAATGTGCAGACTTCTTCAGTGTCTCGTACTAATAACTCGACTGAATGTTATTAGTTATTAGTTATTAGTACGAGACACTGAAGAAGTCTGCACATTTTAGACGAAATACGCGTATCTGTCGAAGATAAGCAAAGGTAGTTGGAATTAAATGGAGATTACTAATTTTTCTTCTAATTTATAGTTACAAGTATTCCACTAAACAGCTCAAACCCTCTAGGATTCAATAAAATGATTTCAGACAGTAGATGTCGGAAAAGTTCTTAGCTATCCTGAATATGAACCCTAAGGTTCTAGACGCTTTGTCAACAATATATGTGATGTGTTGCCTGAATGATAGCTGCGAATCTAAGATCACACCCAGGTCTTTTATCTGATTGACGCGTTCGATTGACGAACCAAGCAGGTCGTAGTTGAATACAATCGGTTGTTTTTTTTTCGTGAAAACGTGATAGCGGAGCACTTGGAAGGATTACTATCATTCGGTTTCCTTTTCTGTAGAGCCAAAACACAACTGCATCCATTCATAAGGATTATTGTTGCATGACCCATATTTGATTTGGTGCAAGTCAAATATCCTGTCACAATTAAGGTGTGATGGACATTGATTGACATAGCCCCTGATCCCAGTTAGGATCGACTTGTTTTATATAGTCTAATACCCTACCAGGATCGTTTTGCCAAATTTCGGAGGGCTCTAGTAACCCTTTTCCAAATATTGACATCCTTTGATTGAATAATGCTCCACAATTGCAGAGTATATGTTCTGCAGTTTCAGTTTCAAATTGGCAAAACTGACAATCTGTAGAATGAATTCTTCCAATTTTGTTTAGGTGATACCTACTCGGGCAGTGATCAGATAACAGGCCAGTAATTACCCGAAGGTCTTTTTTACTAAGGTTTAGTAAGATCCGGGCTTTTACAGCACTTGGTCTTCGGTTGATTCGGTTGATATTGCACCAACTGGCGAACGCATTCAGCTGACGTTGAAGAATGTGGCAGTCATCAATCGAGCAGATTCGTAAAAAGATGTTGAGGTCATCCACATACGATAAGCGAGGACCTTCGATAACCAGATGCACGTCATTGAAGTAGAGTATGAAAATCAACGGTCCCAGGTGGCTTCCTTGAGGTATACCTGATGTGGCGGAGAAGCTAGCTGATCTGCAATCTCCTATGGCAACCATTAACTGGTGACCCGTGGTATACGAGCGGAACCAACTCAGAAGATTACCGCTTACACCAAGCCTGTCGAGTTTAGCAACCGCAATGGCATGATTCAACTTGTCGAATGCCGTAGATAGGTCGGTGTATATAACGTCCGTCTGAGCCCGATCAGTCATGCTTTCGATAATGTACGAAGTCAGGCACAGCAGATTAGTGGTTGTAGAGCGACCAGAAGTAAACCCATGTGGATCAGCACTTAAATACTGCTTGCAATGAGAGTGCAATGGTTCCATAATAACTAGCTCGAAAAGCTTTGATACAGCACTTAGCGATGTAATACCTCGATAGTTATCCACGGCTCGTTTGCTTCCCTTTTTATGGACAGGAAACATATGCGCAAACTTCCAGCAAGATGAGAATATGCCGCTGGAGAGGGACATGCAGAATAGACGATGAAGTGGAACTAATAAGCTAGTGATATACGTCTTCAAAAACGTGGATGGAACACCATCAGGTCCGGGGTTGAAGGACGACTTAAGTGAAGTCGCGGCCTTGGATATCATTTCCACGTTGACATCATAGCTGCCAGGGTAACATCGTTGTCACTCAATAACTCATCTGTGAATACACTGGAAAACTTGTCGGAAAACAGGCGGCATATATCTTGAGGAGTGGCAGCAACTTCTCCATTGAATTCCATAGACGATGAGAGGCCAGACTCCCTACGTTGTTCGTTCACGTAGTTCCAGAAGGACTTCGGGTGCAGTTTGAGTTTGCGCTGAATGCCGCGTTGAAAATGTAAAAAGCAATGGCGACTGACTCGTTAGTACATGTGATTTAGCCGCACATAGTGAAATTTCAGAGGGAGTGTGCGATACTTCGTAAATCTTTTCAAAGCTGCTCTTTTAATCGATTTCAACCGTCGTAGTTCGCTCGTTTGCCAGGGAGCGCGAGAAACCTTGCGATGAGTTCTTTTCGGGATGTGTCTGCACATGACATATGCCAAGACATGTGAAAAAGTTTGCGCTGCAGCCTCAACGTCTTCAGGATCAAGAATGTTCTCCCCATCCATGTTAGATAACACATAAGTTGACCAATATAGTGAGACCGTTATACGGTTTTGGAACGCTTATTTTGTTTTAAAGTAGGATGAGAGTAGACATTCACGAAATGTGCCTAAAATTCTTGTGAAGCGCTACTTGCGCACGCAAGAAAACCCACGCCATTTTCCATTGACGCTTACTTCTTCCACCAATCTACTGTCCACTGCCGAAGGAGAATGTTCCATCTTAATCCAAACATCAATTTGGTCAGTCCTAAACCTGAAGAAGTTAACTGTAATTCTACAGTTATGAAGAATACAGAAAAGCACTATGTACACCGCTCATGGATTTAAATCAATGTTATTTGGTTGTCCTTAATTGACTCAGTTATACAAGGCGTAGCATAGATTACCGTACGATTCGTGTTTGCTACTTCGTGATTGGTAAGAGCAAATTACACAGAGGTCCAGTAAAAGGTGCTTGTGATTAACTTGTCATTCTCTGTATGAGTTAAATCTGTTTAGAGTCAATAATGACCCAGGTCATGTCCTTACGGTAATCTTCGACGGAAGAAACATTAGTATAAAATTCGTTGGTATAGTTAAGAAGAACTTTTTGTTATTCTAGAGGATTAACGAGATCTGGATTCACTTTTGTACCTGGCATCGAAAGCTCTCAATTAATACCTGTGGAAGTGCATTTAGAACAGTTGAGAGCAAGTAAAAAACTAATTGCGAAAGCAATAAGCTTGAAACGGTAAGAAATAAGAAGAAGGTTTGGTGGCTAAATAAGAGTACCGATATAAACCAAAAGTAAGTATGCTATTGGAGTCTACCCAGGATACCACTAAGCATTAGCATATGCAGTAAATCAACCCTAAATCTGCATTTCAGATGGTACAAGCTTTATATTAGCATAATATCAGCATCTTGGATGCTATTTGTTGGAAAGTTGGATTTCAAATGCTATTTGAATGTTTGTTGCCTATAATAAGGATTTAGAATGCAAAATAGCATTAATGAAGCATTATCATAGCATTGCAGTTAAGCAGCCGTATATTGGGCCAAAAGCGGCATTTGTGTTGCATTTAAGGCGACTTAATTGCTTGTTAGGCTGCCGTAAAGACGCTTTAGAACTGCTTATTGGTTACCTGATTACTCTTAAGATCTAATAAGTTCAAAAGCGATATACGGGGGACGTTTTGATAAACGGTAGGCTGAATTCACGTGACATTTAGTAAAACACCTAAATACTAGAACCGATTTCCGATTTGAATTGATTTGTACCAGCAGTAAAGATGCTGTTGAGGTCACTTACTAATTGTGATGTTTTTTTAGGGAAACATTGTTAGTTTAAATAATACTTGAGAGGCTATTTGGACTGATTTTTTACTACAGTAACGAGTTTTGAGCGCCACTCATAAGCGGGAAATCAATTTACTTGATCATAGTTACGGCGAACTAATAGTGCGAATCATAATTAATTACCTTATTAATAATGATCCATTCTTCCACAATCTTACATTCCACAATTGGGCAATATCTGATTTGTATCATTATTTTGAAAGTTTCAAGGCACAGAACTAAGAAACTTTTAAAATTTTGCATGTCAACTGCACCACAGCGTACATATGGTTAAAAGTTCAATCACGAAATGTTTGTGGTTTCTGAACTACCAGAAATCAAAAATACGAAGTAGTTATGCAAATTTAGTACTAAAGCGATCATTTGTGGATTCTATAAACTTAGAACTTGGCATTGTAATAGGGCAGCAAGTCAGTACGCACTTGCACCAGTGGCACGACAGGGGCCTTCAATGCTTATAAAAAGGTTACATGAATGATTTGACCGAATCATTAGAGAAACATATAAGAACTAAAGCTAATATTACATTAGAGAACGTCCATTAATTACGTCACGCAAAAAATGACCTTTTATAACCCCCCCTCCCCTTGTCACGTTTTTTGCATGGACCTAAAAATTTTTTTGTATGGATCGTCACGTTTTATCAAACCCCCCTCCCCCCTTACTGCGTGACATAATTAATGGACCTTCCTTTATTTGTACTATGATCAAATATTTATTATAAGTAAATACACAGAAAAAAATAATTAATTTTAACAAGCGCGTAAAATTTCCCTTCGTTTAATTCCAATCCAAAGGAGGCGTAAACAATGTTTGCATACAATAATGTTTGCAATCTTTCATACAAAAGGCTAGATTCAAGCGTTATCTGGCTTAAATTTACATGTAATATCCCATTATTTTCTGCCAAATCTAGCATTCCCTTTATGTGCATTAGATACCGCAGAAAATTCAATGTTTCTTTTTATCTGTGTAGACAATATATGTCTATTTGCCCCGTGACAAATATTACGCCATTATAAAATTAGAACTATAATTATATCTAAAGATAACATTTTCCGTTTTTGTATATTTTTATTTTATATTCTACACAGAAAAAAATAATTAATTTTAACAAGCGCGTAAAATTTCGCGTCGTTTAATTCCAAGCCAAAGGAAGCGTAAACAATGTTTGCAATCTTTCATACAACAGGCTAGATTTAGGCGTTATTTGGCTTAAATTTACATGAAATATCCTAGATTGTTCTGCCAAATCTAGCATTCCCTTTATGTGCATAACGCAGAAAATTCAATGTTTCTTTTTATCTGTGTATGGTTTTATAATATGTGCCTATTGACACAAGTGTTTAGTATTTTGATTTTCACAGCGGTAGTCTTCAATTTCCAGACTATCGTTCCGTTTAAACAACACTCGATCAGGCCCTTGATCGATAAAAGTGATATTTTTGAGAAAATGAACAACACACTTAGAAATTATGAATTTTACACGAGACCTAATTCATGTTTGTAAATAGTCCGGGAACGTAAAGTCGGGGAATGTAATAGTCGGGGAACGTAAAGAAAGATTTCATGTAAAATTATCAATTCGACAAAAGATGTGTTCAGTTGAATTTATTTTCTCATCTCTTTCAACACATTCTTATGCGCTAAAGGACGCTTGCATGTGTCGGTCTCAGGGACAGAAATTTACACGAGATTTTGGTAGTGTGAAGGTTTCAAAGAACTGTCAGATCTCTGAGCCACCAATGGATGTTGACGATTTGTTTTGCACCTGAATGTAGGGCACCTATTATGTCGTTTCGTTGTAGATGAATCTTGTTGCTGCCAAATACAAGAACATCTTGAGATGCCTTAGGAGCAATTAAGCATCAATTGAGAAAAAAACTGGTGCTACCTTTCAAATTGATAAATTAGATAATGGTGATTTTTCAGGGCATCAAACACCGTTGTTAGTGATTAATGATTCAGTTCCATCGAATTATTTGCTGCTAAATATGTTGATGCAATAATATAACAGTGTAGAACGTTTTTTGTGTTCACAGTAATACCGAAAAACGGGGTAACATTGATCACTTTTTCATATTTTATACTCATATTTCTTGAGGAAATAATGTCCTGCGACAAAATTATACATGCGTACTAATCATTGTCTAAACTAGTGCATGTACCCATTGTAAACTACTACTTTTGTTTTCTTAGTGAATGTTTACCACAAATGTCATTAAAATTGGTTACTTTTAGAATCTAAAATGGCGATATAGACTTCATTTCTAGAAAATCACATCCATTTCAGGATTCAATGGTAAATATATGAACAATATGAACATTTTAATTTAATATAGGATTTAATGTGCCTTACATGTGATAGTAAAATGTTTCGTGTAATATGATTTACTGTTCATTATTCTATTTTCTCGATAAGTATTAAATATATTATATTTAATATATTAAGTATATAATATATTATATATTTTTTATTTATACGCCATATAAATAAAATTTGGCAAATAATAAAACACTCATCAAGGACACGTAGTATTTTGAATTCTCTGCTCAAGTGCACTAGGCCGCAAGTTCTGATATGTTAGTTTTATTAATGATGATTAAATCACAACTCTTGTTTCTGCATAAACTTTGAAGGAAATTTAAAAACACCCTCTATTTTGAACAGTGTCTTTCAATGTGCTAGATAAATTCAAGAACTTATGATCGAACATTTTGAAACTTTAAAACATGAGCTTTCTAAATTAACGAGTTTTATGGACACTTGAAAATTGTACCTATTGTTTAAGTGAATATTCACTTCAATGTGATAGTTTTTGAATTGATAAAAGTTATCGATTTTTCTTACAACTGATCTTATGGCTAAGCGTTATGGTTGCACATTACGCATTACCGCTTCCAGAAACCGATAAAACAGGAAGACTATTATAATGTTAATGGAGTCAGTTTCTACGTACCTCAACGCGTTCTTCCTTCAAGTCCACCTTGACGGCTAATTTTTCCCGCAGTAGAACATCTGGATAATGAGTCTTATCAAAGGTTGCTTCTAGTTGCTCTAGTTGTTCTTCGGTAAAAATTGTGCGATGTCTCCTTTTCCGCTTAATATGGCTATCAGAGTTTAGAAAGGGATATCGTGGACGAAAACTTCCATCACATGATACTAGTCCGACGGGTGAATGAAGTTGTGCCGAAAATATATCATGCTGGATATAGCTGTGGCACGACGTGGGATAGGTGACTGTTATTTTTTGAGGGATGAAAGATCGGAAATAATGTTTTTAAATATATAACTAACGACAATAACGTAAGCATCAACATACTTCCTAGTAAATTTGATGATAAAAGGGGTATTTCAGAGGTGGTGGGTTGATGCAGTGGGTTGATTCCAGAATAGTGAAAATAGTTGGTTGGACTATTTTTTATTCCATCGTGAGGGAAAACCTGCGCTATTTGTCTAGTTTCCAACGAGGAAAGCACTTTATCATTGATGGAATTTTTCGACATTTGCGAATTAAGTCCTAATATGCTTTCAATGGTAAAAATTGACACAAAAGGTGATTTCTCTTTCGACAAGTTTGTTTGTACTTCAGGCTCTTCTTTTGCGTTTCTGGGATCTTCCAAATGCTCGTTACCGAACATTTTGTTTAATTGAACTCTCACTCTCACACTCGTTTTCTAACGTTATTAAGTTAGTACAGCCAAAAACGCTAATTTAATTGCATTGAATCACTTTACTATTAGCAAAAATTCAACCAGAAATAATCACTTATGTGAAAATGAAATTTTATGTGATCACCGTGGATGATATAAAAAGATTAATTTGTAACGTTTAACATTACCGCTTACTTCCATCGTTAGCGAGAGGATTCCCCATGGCACGTATTTGACGTTTGAAATGGTAGCGGTTGGATAAAGACATCATGGGAATCTCGTATCAGTTATACAAAAAAGTTTAAGGTGGCATTGGATTTCCGGAATAAGTTGTCTCTAATTTTTTTTTATTTCCTAGTTGTAGATTCTAAGAAGATCGGTCGTCCAAAAATTTTAAACATAGATTTCATGACCATACCACTGCTGAATATTAGCTTTACTAGAATATGATAAAAATGTAAAAAAAAAAACTTGAAATGTTTCGCTTTCCGTAGTTTCAATTTGATACTTATAAACCACGAAGTGTATCAGTGTTTACCATCATTAAAAGTTCTTAATAATTTAAGAGCTGCGTTATCACGTGCACATATTGTTGCGTTTCATAAATCTCATCATTGTAAAGAGCTAGACGGGTGATAACATAAGGCTAGCTTTTTCCATAGTTATTTCAATCTCCACTTACATTAATTTTATAAATTTGTCGTCAATGTATAGTAGACCATTTTAAACACAATAAATACTTAAATACATAACTTATCGATCAATGCCTAATTAACCATAAAAGAGTTTTTATTATTCATCGTTATATCAATTCTTTTACAATTTACATTGTTACTAGACATCATTTTATTCAAAGGCCAAATTTTGGCAAAGTTTGTTCTGTAAACTATAATATTTAAAAAAAAAGTCAGATTCTAAGAGGACGAATAGTAACATACAAAAAATATCCCCTGGTTTAATATGTGCTCCACATTTTTGACCGTTTTAATATGTGCTCCACATTTTTGACAAATAAAATAAACAGTAGGGGGCCCACATAAGAGTCTTGTGGCACCCCAGATGTGACGTTAACAAATTAAGACATTTTTTTTCCAAATCTTACTCGTTGAGTTCTTTTTGTCAAGTATGACTCGATCTATTCCAGTAACAGCGTACTAAAACCCAACTTAGATAACTTAAAAAGCAACAGTTGTATATCAACTCTGGAAGAAACTTTGCTAAAATCATTATAAATCACTTCTACATAATTCCATTCATTCATCACGTTTAAACAAATGTTATAAACTGTATCAGATTAGTAACTGTTGATCGTCCTTTAACAAAACCATGTTGCTTGCTATTTATTAAGGTCTTAATCTGTTGAATATGTTGACTCGAACAGCTTAGGAATGCAAGATAATATAGCAGTACCACGATGATATTTACTGTCAAATTTTCTCCCACTTTTAAACATAGGGATTAGGAAAGATTCTTTCCAATGAGAAGGCAGAATATGAACAGTTAAAAGCCAACATAATAGTTCAACTAACGCATTGGAAATGGATTTGAGATATATAGGTGGTAAGCCATCAGGCCTAGTAACTATAAAGCATCCAAGTTTTCTAGGCCTCGTAAAATTTCCAGGTATACATTATTTACTGTTATGTCTTTGATTGGATCAGGAAGGAATGCTAGATGAGCTTTTTGTTTTCTATTTTGCAGATTAAGGAGTGTATCGAATATAAGCTATCCACATACATTTGCGTTGTACGCATGTATTTGTGACGTTTTTTTATGCTCTGAACACTGCATGCTGTGCGTTTGACTGTCAGCTTTCTTTTGTTTACTTGTTTGTGCGGTTCAAATTCTGCGTTTTCAAAATGTCGCGTATTGAAAAGGAAGTGAAAATTAAGGTTCTGGACACATGGCTAAGTGAGAAGGGTATTATTATGCGAAAATTGGCGAAGTGGTTTGGAATTCATCATGCGAGTGTTAAAACCATCATTAATAAGTTTGGGGAACATTATTCTTTGGATGAGCTACCAGGAAGAGGCAGAAAACCCGGTTCTTCCAACCCGAAACTGGAGCAAAAAGTGGTATCTCTAGTCATGAAGAACAAATCAATGTCAATACGTGATTTGCCCAAAAAAGCAGAAACGAGTGTCGGAATGATCCAGCGTATCAAGAGGCGAAACCACCTGAAGACCTACAAGAAGCAGAAAAACTCAAAACAAAGTGCAGAACAGAAGAAGCGAGCAGCAACAAGGGCCCAGAAATTGTATTCGCGTCTTTTGCAGCGTCCGGATGCATGCGTTTTGATGGACGATGAGACCTATGTAAAGGAGGACTCAAAACCCCTTCCAGGTCCACAATACTTTACTGCCGTCGTTGGGACCGATGTGAGCGATGCGGACAGGTCCGTTCAAGTGAAGAAATTCGGTCGAAAGGTACTGGTATGGCAAGCAATACGTTCCTGTGGTTTGAAGTCAACCAGTTTTTACACTACCGGAACTATAAATGCGGAAATCTATCGATCTGAGTGTCTCCAGAAGAGATTGTTGCCTTTATATAAGAAGTATAGTACACCTCCACTGTTTTGGCCGGATTTAGCGTCGGCTCACTATACCAAAACCACTCTCGATTGGCTTGCGGAAAAGGGTATAGATTTCGTTGAGAAAAATATCAATCCACCAAATTGCCATCAGCTTCGACCCATCGAACGTTACTGGGCAATCGTGAAGAGGGTCTTCAAGAAGACTGGTAAGGCAGCTGGAAACATGCAGGAGTTCAAAAAAATTTGGGCTCAAGCGTCCAAAAAATGCGATGCAACACTTGTCCGGAACTTGATGAAGAGCATTTGATCCAAAGTTCGAAAATTTGTGAAGGAAAAACTTAAATTTCATCCGGTCTTCATTATGTTCAAGTTTAACCTCGTACAATAAAGGATCAATTTTTTGTATGAATAAAATATCGGTTTTCAACATAATTTGAAAGAAAGTTTGTGGATAGCTTATTTTCGATACACTCCTTAACAACCTGTCTGTTGTACCAAGCTGGTACCTTGGATTTTTTTTTCTTTGCTTCTTGTTCTAATATATATGTTATGTAATTCTAGACAATCCGTCCATAGCCTCATGAAAGTCATGATTACAGTATAAATTTTGCTAGTCGATGCATTGAAATTCTTATTCAATTATTTCGTAGTTTGCTTTGCTAAAACCGAAGTATGATTCCGACAAACTATTATCTAACATAGTGAATTTACCATAAAGGGTGATACGGTCAAAATTTGGTCAAGGGAAAACGCGTGTAAATCGGTGAAATCGTTTATTCAAAAAATCAAATTAAATTTATTTTTCAAGTTCAATTAGTATAAAATTCAGGAAAAATATTCAGTTAGGCTTCCGCTTTTCCAAATCCGAATTGCCGGGCCTTACGCTTGACCCCTGCCATCAGATTTTGTACAGCCACCTTGTCCACCTTCTTCGCCGCAGAAAGCCAGTTTGCCTTGAACTGCTGCTCGTCCTTAGCAGTTTTTTTGGTCTTCTTTAGGTTCCGCTTGACAATAGCCCAGTATTTCTCAATTGGGCGGAGCTCTGGCGTGTTGGGAGGGTTCTTGTCCTTGGGAACCACCTGCACGTTGTTGGCGGCGTACCACTCCATGGCCTTTTTACCGTAATGGCAAGATGCCAAATCCGGCCAAAACAGTACGGAACAACCGTGTTTCTTCAGGAAAGGCAGCAGACGTTTATTCAAACACTCTTTCACGTAAATTTCTTGGTTGACAGTCCCGGAAGCTATGAAAATGCTACTTTTCAAGCCACGGGTACAGATGGCTTGCCAAACCAGATATTTCTTTGCGAACTTTGACAGTTTCGTGTGCTTGAAAATATCTGCTACCTTTCCCCTTCCTTTTGCCGTATAAAACTCCTGTCCCGGAAGCTGCTTGTAGTCGGCTTTGACGTAGGTTTCGTCGTCCATTACCACGCAGTCAAACTTCGTCAGCATCGTCGTGTACAGCCTCCGGGATCGCGCTTTGGCCGTCGTATTTAGTTTATCATCGCGATTTGGAGTCACTACCTTCTTGTAAGTCGATAGTCCGGCTCGTTTTTTGGCTCGATGCACGGTTGTAGACGATACACCCAGCTTATTTGCGGCATCTCGGAGAGATAGGTTAGGGTTTCGCTTGAAACTACCGGCAACTCTCTTTGTCGTCTCAGCGGCTTCCGGTTTTCGATTTCCCCCCGATCCAGACTTCCTGGCTGTCGACAAACGTTCCCCAAACACTTCAATTACATTTGTAACGGTTGATTTGGCAACTTTTAGCGATTTTGCCAACTTTGCGTGCGAGTAGCTCGGATTTTCGCGATGCGCGAGCAAAATTTTGATACCCTGCTCTTCTTGCTTGGACGGCATTTTGAAAACTGAAGAGTGAATTCCAAAATCAAAATAGGAGCAACATTCTACACAAACACACACCTTCAAAATGAGGGGTGTTCAGGTTTTTAAAATGCAAAATTGAAAGAAATACGTCAAGTTGATGTTGACCAAATTTTGACCGTATCGCCCTTTACACAAATATAGATTGAATACTTAAAGCAGTGTGAATGAATCATCATCATCATCATCATCATCATCATCATTCATCATTATCATCATCATCATCATCATTATCATCATCATCATCATTATCATCAAGTACGAAGTGTTTCATTATCACCGACAATTGGTATTCAAAGAGAATCATTTTCGTTATCTAACATAAAATTTGCTACTCGTTGAATAAAGTCCCATATACTTACTAACTCACGATATTTCTCTATAAAATTCGGTTGAGGGCCATACTCGTAGCCAGGATTTCAAATAGGGGAAGGTGAGCTTATTTTTAGTGTGTGTGTGTGTGTGTGTGTGTGTGTGTGTGTGTGAGAGAGAGAGAATTATATCCGTTTGTTACAGGCGGGTACTTCCGTTACTTCCATTGAGCCGACTCCTCATTCGACTCCACGTGGTCATTCCGGCCGTCAACCCAGTGTACTCTGACCGCCACTCCGGCCACCACGTGAGTTACAACTTCAACCACGTCAGACGCCATACCAACTCCGGTCTAGCCACCACGCTATCCACCATCACCACGCCGGTCCGGCCATAGCGTCGTACATTAAACCAGCCGCCCTTTCGACCGGAAACCTGGTGTCACATCAACCAACACCCCGGCCACCACGGTCGTTACCACTACAATCGCCAACCGACCGCCACGTCAGACGGTTGGCATCCTCGTTGAGATTCCGGCCATTTCTCCAGTTTAGCCTCCACGTCATCCGGGGTGCTCGTCGTTTTTCCGGCCATTAATTCAGGTTCCATTCCAACCGTCAACCCGGTGTCGTTCTAAGCGCGACTCATGCCCCCACGGTAGTTACCATTACAATCACCGCGGCAGTTACCATTACAATCACTATGTCAGACGCCATTCCGACCCCCCGACTCTCCACCACATTATCCGCCATTCCGGTCGTCACTCTGTCCGACCGCGTCAGTCATTACGCAGGCACCATCAGCCAGCACCACGTTGCACCCCACCAACTTCAACAACCATCTTGGTATTGCTCTACACTACCACCGCGTCGTTTTGGGACAATAAACAAGGTAAAACAAACCCATTTATATTATTTAGGACTCTCACATCCGAAAAACCTACCTCGCAATAACGCCTTGAGACCCGGAACAAAAGAGGCCTTGAGTGCCCACCCCAGGAGTTGCCGTTGGCTTAAGACCAGCAGTTTGGGGCTAAGGCCGGTTCCCTTCTGGAACTGAGTAGTTCCGGGAATAAAAAGAAGTCTTATACGTTGTGTTTTGTTGGTTTGTTTCTTTTAATTACATGCTGGAAATTTAAAAAACATGTCCATTTATGGTACTTCTTGATAAAAATTAATCCAACAGCTGCTTTAAACTGCTAATAATTTTCAAAAACCGTTGCGCAATTCACATATTGTGCACTAAATTTACCAGCAGAGCAACTTTTTTCGAAATCAAATTAGGAATTAGAAGTAATAAACATCTATACATCGACATAGAAGCTTTCTTCATACCTCATACGAGTGTTCTCGACTTGTAGTGGTATGTATTTGATTGAGGAATTTCCTGCCAATAAACCTATTCAATGATTCTTGTTTTAGGCCAATGTCATGCAACATAGTAACCGAGTTCTTATGTATGTATTTTATCCGGTGATACGTTTTGTTATGAAGGTTCTTCTGTTTATAAACACGCGGAGAACCATCGCTTATTCTTCCGGTATCCTTCTAAGCTCTCCACCGATTGCTTGTCGATCTGCCAAATTTGGAAGACGTCTGCATTGAGTTATCTCAAATTATAATAATCCGTCAAACATATCACAACTCTTTGCGATTGGTTAAGCGGATTAGAGATTATATTTTGTATAAGACCAAGTCTCTTCCGGTTGGTATTAAACCGATGAGCATGGACACCAACACATCAAAACATGGAGTTACCAGAAGGCAGAAATGCATCTACGGACTCTTATTTTTACGAAATCCTTCAATTGCAATTTTTAATGGACTAGCATAAATTGTTCTTTAGAAACTTCAATTTGATTGATACAGATATTAGTTACAGTAGATTTTCGGATACAGTAGTATGAATTGAAAGTTACGAAAAAAGAGTTTGGTTCAAGCATCGGCTGTGAAAGGTTGTGACGATGCTTTATTACGCACTATTTTCCTATCGGGCATGGCGCGTTTCGTAATGTTTCGGTTATCTATAATTCGGTGATACGAGTGATCGAGTGGGCACAGTAAGAAAACAACAAAGCGCATCTCAAGCGTTAATTAAATTAACTTTGTTTTCTTAACGGAAAACCACCATCACACTTTGTAAGGTGCTCCAATAGCATCTTTATTATTGGTTTAACTCGGTTCAAATCGGATTTCCAGCATTTTAAAATCACCTTGTTTTTCCAATGAAAAACCACCATTTCACTTTGTGTGTGGCCCCAATAGCATCCTTACTGTTGGTATAAATCGATTCAAATCGGAAATTGGTACTAATATTTGAATATTTTACTAAACTGAGCATGAATTAAGCTTATCGAACCCTGTTGCCAACCAATCTTGTTATCCAAAATCCCAGTGATTTCTCGTGGAGATGCGCCAGTGGTCTCGGCTTCCAATAAAACGTCCAAATAAACGTGAACACATTCCTACCTTTTCATTATTTGACCTATATTTGGGGGGAGGCCAGCGCCGGTGTTGCCTTAATTTGGGATCACCAGTTTTACACATTGAGCATGTATGCATCATCTGTTGATCCTCTGTATAATAACAGCTGATCTGGCAGTAACGGAGTAACAACCTCGGGTGGTCAATCGTGCTCATTATCCTGCTTATGCTAATAAAAACGGATAAATGCTTTGAATAGGATAAGGCAACTGCAAATTTTCGCTCTGACAAGCTTGCTATCTAGCTTTCTCACACGCTGAATCAAACTGTAAGATATTATCAAAAAATTTCATGGATGTCTACTTTTTACGCTCTTTTGCTACAACCTTTTACAAAATCCATCCATCTTTTTTATGTATGCAAAGGAGCAATCTGACAAACATCCCAAGCAACACAAAACCGCCATATTTGTGTACTGTGACTTCATTGTGACTTAATTGAGTAGAATTGAAGTAACATCAACTGTATTGCAACAGGTTACCTGGCAACCTGCTGGGGATAAAAAATAAATAATAAAAAATTGAAACAAATAATAAAATTCTACAAACAAAATCAAAACTTAGGGGGGGAGGGGTTGGTCAACGCCCCCTCCATGCTTCTCTCTGGCTACACCTATGTTGAGGGCTGCTTGTCTCCAATTCCTCGAATGTCCTACACTTTCAAAATCTTGCTCCACTTGGTTTAACCACCTAGCTCGCTGTCCTCCTCTGCGTCTTGTACCGGTCGGATTCGAGGCAAACACCATTTTTGCGGGGTGGTTGTCCGACATTCTTACAACATGTCCAGCCCGTTGTACCATAGACTAACTCTAAGACCAGTAGGTCCCATACAAATACGATTTTTTTCTTGGCTCAGTCAGTACTAGCACATCGGTCCCAAGGTCGGTCCCAAGCTCAATAATGTGCCCCCAAGAATGAACTCACATGAACACACTCTCAAATATTCTGTCAAAATAACACAGCAAATCAAAACAAAGGCGCAAATATGTATAAGAAGGTGCTGGCTTCAAGGTGTACTTCGGACCAAGGGGTTCTACAACAGTGAACCAATTTCAAATCGCTAGTTGCATGTTGATTGTTGGTTGTACTCTTTTAGCTTTAGCGACTTTCCATTGGTATGGTTCAAATGAGCTCAAATTAACCTATGGCGCTGAATTAACCTATGGCCAAACTCTTTGTTCTTGCATTGCTCTAAACCTGGCAGTAAGCAGACAGTGGTAGTGAAGCAGATTTTACAGTATGGGAAAAATAATTTGTTCATGAAACTCTCGAAACCAATTCATTTATTTGCGAGGAGGTCAGCAGGTGCGCCACAATTATCTGGTTTTCTTGGGTCAAAAAATATAGTGATAAATGGCTCTGTTTTTCATCATTTGAGCATAAACGAAAAATCTCTATAGAATTTCTGACTGAATAGCAGAATCAACGACTATCTCAAAGCTAAGCGGATTTTGAAAGCAATATGCTTGAAATACTAAGAAAGAAGAAGATTCTCATGCATGTGCATCTAAACTAATCCGTTGTTGGTTCAACATTCATGCGACATTAACTCAACATGGACCCATTTGTCAATAAAAAAACATCGTGATGAAATGTCTCTTCAGATATTCTTCACTGAAATTGAGATTGAAATTTAAAATTTACAGAATAATACATTTAGTTGTATGTTATATAATAGTCGAATAAAACAATATAAAGAAGAATCCACGCTAATCCATCCCAGACGACGATTGAGGGACGTGGTAAAAATAAGTGTCCGTAGATGCATTTCGTGCCTTTTGGCAGCTTTGCTTCTATTGATAACCAAGCTCATCAATTTAGTACCACCGTGGGAGACTAGGTCCTATACCCAATGATTTCTTTATCTCCAATCCGCTCAACCAATCGAAATGTTTTGTGATATAGTGGACTGATTATTATAATTTGAGATAACTCAATGCAAACGTCTTCTAAATTTGGCAGATCGACAGGCAATCGGTGGAGACCCACCTAGCTAGAACGTTTATCAGTGTACATGACAGCTAAACATTTTGACTGTTTATACTTATTTGGGAGCGTGTTGACAACGCTGATTGTTAATATAAAATATCAATTAGAAAATCTTACAGGTACCCTACAAACTGTCCAGAGTTCATGGTAAAAAAAATCTAAATCAGCTGATCGTTGCTGTTTTATGGAATACCAAATCTTGATGTGACTATATTTGTGAACCAGTCGTACTTTAGATCAGTGTTTTTCAATCTATGAGACACGTACAAGGCCCCTGATAAGAACGACTAGTTGAATAAGTTAAAACGTTTAAAATGCTTCAAGAGAGATAAGATTAAAAATAAAAATTAGTTTTGATTCCAATCGAATTAAATTCAAGTTTTAAAATCTTTCAATTTTTCGAGACGCATCCCTTTTTACTTTGTAAACAATTTTTTTACCGAAAGATCTCAGGTTAACTTCTGCCTACAACAACTGTGCTATATGATTCAACATCGACTCGATGTACATATCTGCTGATCAGAGGATCCGACTAAGTTGTCTATCGATATGATCTGGATGTTTCAACGCCGACAACGTATTTGCCATTCGCTACTTGAGGCTAGAAATATTTCTAATTCTAGCCGTAATGATGAACACAAAGATGGTAAATTGTAAACAAAACTCTTTTCGCAGCCTCGCTATCGCATACTCCAACGGAACTCGTGAGTGCTTTGTGTGTTTTTCTCTGTCCCTTGCTGTGATTTCCCGCGGAAAAGACGAGCTCGTTGATGTGGAGTGCGCGTTTAATCTTAGCATGAGGGTAGAAGTCCATAAATTCCTGATTTGCTTTAAATAGCTGTCCATGCTTCAATTTAATGTCGTGATGTTATCGTTTTGTCTTATCTTGATAAGGTTTGGCTAAAAGTTAAGTTTTAGTGAATATGACCATTGTTTAAAATTCTACCTTAGGTAGGAGCGCTTGAAATTTAAACAGAGGCCGGTTATTAATGTTCTTCAATCTGTTTATATTTAGGGTGATAAATGAAGCATCGATACCGATTGTATATTTGTACACTGAATGGTTTATTTTCCCCGAAATAGGTGCAAAAACTGCTCATGGTCGTGATTTTTATGCACATTTGTTCGATGCTATGTGCCATATTTGACTTGCACCATTTTTTATTAATTCTATTTTCTTGATCAGATAAACATTTCCAAAGCCACTTAATTAATCATGTTTAATTATGAATGATGGCACGCAATATAGACGTATGTGATACTGCCGTAATTAGCTAGCTAAGATGCGATGAACCGTTTATTGTGAAGACCCAAACACGAATGTTTAGATGTGTTTAGTTTTTTAGTTATTTCTAATACCCCTAAATAATATTACCTGTTGATGGATTTTCCAATTGCTGCAATGTTTTTATTATGTATAGTTTTTGCTGTTGCTACCCAAAATGAACAGCAC
Organism: Aedes japonicus; assembly: GCA_034211315.2. Classification (NCBI taxonomy): domain Eukaryota; kingdom Metazoa; phylum Arthropoda; class Insecta; order Diptera; family Culicidae; genus Aedes; species Aedes japonicus. Next base: position 90,019 of record JASCZW010000030.1, read on the forward strand.
CTGAGGACTTTTTTTTTATATTTACAGGTATGTAGGGCTTCAAAAAGTGAGCTGACAACTTCGAAGGAGGGTGCGAATGACCTCTGGTCCTCACAAATTCCTACCTCACGCCTCCACGAATCATATTATCACCAAAGACTGGCATCTGAAACATGGAGACACTGGTTAGCGTAGCCTTGAAATTGTTGTCAATTCAACAATAGTTAAGTGAGGGTGTGCGATTGATGATCGTTTACTTGAAAATCGTATTGTATATTTCCATTCTTATTAAAGTAGTAAGTTCAGCACACCGTGGAGTCATTTTTGCATTTGACGAATTTCACGCCAACTTGTCTTCGTGGTTGGCAGCACTCTCTCAGAATCCAATGAAACTATGTGGGTCTAAAGACTATTGCTTTTCAAGCAACTTTGCATACTTTGTTTTTCCAAAATTTATCTAGACTACCATTTGAAAAGGGGTTAATTTTTTGATTGAATTTTTATAAATCAACATTACTCAAAAAGAACAAGACTTACATAAAAGTGATGTATGGGTGGCTTTTAGAAAATCGTCTGAACTTATATGAAAAAAAAAAAAAAGTAAAATCGGTTCTTGCACGTTAAAAAATATTTTAAAATTTAAAGTAAATTAGCAAAAAAATTGCTATTCTAGAATTGGACAAAAACCATATAATTGTCTAAGATTTCGCCATACATTGCAAGATTGTCACTTTTAAGGCAAACAAGTTTTTCTAACAACAACTTTTTCATGTCCTATTTTTACCGAGTATCACAAATGGGAAAAATTGTGACAGGGAATTGAGCTGATAAATCTAAAAAATAGCGGACGTCATATATGAATCGTGATGCATATCCATTTAAGACGATTCAAATATGACGTTATATGAATTTTCAATATACTGTTTATGCCAATGAAAACTCATAGGTTTTTGCTTGCAAAGGGTGATTTAATTTTTTATATGCAAATTTTCACGTATTAATAATTAACGTAAATTAACATAGGTTCATACATTTAATCTATAAATGTTTCTTAAACAAAGTTAATTTCTGTCGATTATCCGTAGAATCAGAAAACCGCTTCGCTGAAATTCTATTTTCTGAAATAGGTACAAAGCAATGAAATTTCTGTGTACCAGGTATTGTCTTTACGAGGCTATATAACTCCACAAGTTCCTTTGGCAGAAGTTGTCTGTTCAACTGCCCAGTCATATAGTTCCCGAGGAGTTTTGACTGTGTTTCCATAATCTTGAGCAAGGCTTGCGCTATTTGCCATTCACTTGAGAGCACCACCAATAGAATCACATGGACCTTTTCCATGAGACGTTGCAAAGAACTACCATTCTGCTTCCAATCCATACTTGGACTTAAAATTGCAGAAGCTGGAAATGTTCTTTTTGTTCTTATAATGGGCCGCTGCTGCATCTGACATGAAAATAATGTTTAAGCGATATATTGAATTTTGTTTAATGAAATCTAGCAATTTTGATACAGGGCTGTAAAATGGTGAGTCGACAAATGTAATGGAGCGTGCGTCCCCGCAACATAGCTCTGGTCCTCACAAGTTCCTACCTCATGCTTCCACGGGTCAAGAGATGACAAAGACCGCCAGCTAAGGGTTGCGTACTTAGCTGGTAGTGCAGCCTGGGCACTGTTGTCCTTCTGACTTCAGCTAGATTGAGGAGGTGCGTGCCGAGCGTCTGTCCACCAAGGAGGTGCGGCTCAAACAGCGGCTGAGTAAGAAACGCTGTATCTCGTCAGCTATACCTTAGAAGGCAGTCCCACCAACACAATGTAGGCAGCGTGAGCCCGGTAAGCTAGTATGCTGAAATCTTACCCTACCACGAAAAATGTAAGTATTCTTTATACGGTATACAATTTTGAATCATCCATGGAATTTCCGAGTATTGTATGAAAATTTTATTTTTTTCCTTCATGGCAATGATAATGCCATGAATGCCAGTGATATTGCTGCAGGACCACAATCGAAAAACATGCAGACAGTACACATTTTATTCTCATTTTATATTATAACATCCCTTCATAATATTTTTATGCTATTTTCAGCTTCGTATTTATCCGTAAGCTTTTGTCCACCATTGAGCGAGATAAGGCGCTATAACCTTGGCAATTATTGCCATGCTTTTGGTTTAAATGCCAAAAGTTCACCCACAGGCAAAAGGAGAATAAAATAACCTTTCTAGCATCTATGCTCCCAACGATAAAGTACAAATTATCACACTGTTTAACTCTACAAGGAAACGTTTGGTACGGGAGGTCCACGCTTTCTTCCTTCCCTTGATTCAGAGTAGTAGAGCGATTTTAGTTCTTTCTGGAATCGCTCTATTTCTTTCTTGGAATCCTCTCTGCGGCACATACTACGCAGTTGGCCTGGCCGATGACAAGAAAAATGATGTATTCACGAATCCATCATTTTCCAGGATGCCTTCAAGAATTGGCTGCGTTAGTGTGAGATTAGATTAGATTAGAGATGAAATCTAGCAATTTTGATACAAACAACTAACCTGCTATTGTGTCATGGGTTAACACTTCAGATATTAAGAAAATACTTTTGTTTTCCAATTTATTACCCTTCTTGCAATATACTTCAAAAGGGTGTATTGTAGCTTGAGCATTATTCCAATGGTAACCCTGTGCTACATTTTGAATGATAAAAGAATAATTTTTTGAAAAGTCACAAATTACAATTATTTCACCCTCTTTTAGGGAATCTTTTTTGTTTTGCAGAAAAGAAGATTGTTCCTTGAAATCACAAGTTATAAGCCTACCAAATTTAATAATATTTATATTATATTTAAAAAAAAAATAATACGGAACAAACTCGTCTACAGGCTTTATAATTGTTTCCATGTCACAACGAACAGTTGTTAGCCACGGCTGAAAAACAACATCTTCTTTGCCATTCCATTCTAATCCTGATTAAATTTCTCTCTCGATACCTTTTGTAGAAATACATATTTCACATGCACGGAAATAACAATCTGTTGTTCTGATTGAGATACTTCAAAGGAATTTTGTCAATAATTTCATTTTGTGGATCAAATTTTGCTCTATTAATGACTTTTCCAGAAAGTATTAGCACACCTTATTTTAACGGTCACTTTGAATATAATGAAATATTTCAACATTTCGGAATTACATAGCATCAAAAAAGTTCTCAGTTTTGTGTTACCTATCAAAATGCGTGGTCTTACTCCGGAACAACGAAAAAGTATCGTGCACAAATGGTGCACTGTGAGCGGACTCTCCTTGAGAAAATTGGCCAAGGAAGAGGGTGTAGGTGTCGGACCTGTACGATCTGCGATTCGAAAATATAGAGAACAGTGTACGTTTGAAGATGTGCCTGATGCGGTCCTGTTAGTCTGGATATCGATAAAAAGATCAGGGATGCCTACAAGTGAAAACCAGCGACTCCCATTCGAGCTGTTGCGAAAAAACTAGGGACCTCGTCGAGTAACGTCATGCGTGCTAAAGAAAGACTTGGGCTAAAAACAAATCGAAAGCACAAAAAACCCAAAAGGAACCCAAAACAGGCCGCGTCCGTGGAACCACGGGCCCGCAAACTCTACGATTCGTTATTGTGTAGATTTTCTGGGTGTATAATAATGGACGATGAAACGTATGTGAAATTAGATTACAAAACGCTTCCCGGACCACAATTCTATACTGTAAGCGACAAAGACATCCCCAAAACGGAGAAGGCAACTTTTACCGAAAAATTCGGTGCGAAGGTTATGGTTTGGCAGGCAATTTGCGAGTGCGGTAAACCATCTAGTCCGTACATCACAACGGAGACAATGAACACTCAAAAATACGTTAAGGAATGTCTCCAGAAGCGATTATTGCCGATAATCAGACAGCACGAAGGTCAAGTAGCATTTTGGCTTGATTTGATTTAAAAAATTTAAAAAAGATTGGCCAAAAGTGGTCAAAATGGTGGGAAGTACCACTGTGCAGAAGCTAATGGGTCATGTTCGAGGAAATGTTAGGAGTCTTGGCTATGATTAAATATTCTGTTTAAACGAGAGTAAAATATCATATAAATTACAAATACGAATATGATTTGCCAAATAAAATTATTAAAACTAATAAAACATGACTTTTTTGATGTAGAAGGAGATGTTCGCTCATCACCATGAGGCACCAAGAGTGAACAACAATGTTTTTTTGGCTAGAATGAAAGATATGAAGAGAAAGTTTTGATAGTTCCGCTAGTGTGCGGCAGGCTTGGAAATATAACAGATGTTTATAGGAAAGTTGAACGAAAAGGGCATGTGTACAGTGGTACTCGAACCAACGACATTTTTGCCTAACATCCCACTGCGGGGTAGCTTGAAGCACGGACTAAGTCCGCCACTTCAACAGGCAAAAATGTCCGGTTGGAAGACGCTCATGTACCACTGTGGCTTGTATAGTTATTCTAGCGATCTATTGTGTGCACTCTATTTACTGATGCGCACATGGGAGAGGAACTCTCTCCTTTTTTGGGTTTGTTTTGATTCGCACCGACTGACGATCACTAAAGTTTTTCTCGTCGTCTCCAACGTAGAGACCTCGGAGAGAAGCACCGTGAAGCGATGCGATACTGGTCCCCACCAGTATAATTAATGGTTACCACCATTTATGGGTTCACATACATTAATTGTTATGTTATATATTCTCCGTGCGAGAAGTAACGATTATGATGTAGAAGGAGATGTTCGCTCATCACCATGAGGCACCAAGAGTGAACAACAATGTTTCTTGGCTAGAATGAAAGATATGAAGAGAAAGTTTTGATAGTTCCGCTAGTGTGCGGCAGGCTTGGAAATATAACGAGTACCACTGTACACATGCCCTTTTCGCTCAACTTTCCTATAAACATCTGTTATACTATCAAAACTTTCTCTTCATATCTTTCATTCTAGCCAAAAAACATTGTTGTTCACTCTTGGTGCCTCATGGTGATGAGCGAGATGAGGAGATAGTGATCGTCAGTCGGTGCGAATCAAAACAAACCCAAAAAAGGAGAGAGTTCCTCTCCCATGTGCGCATCAGTAAACAGAGTGCACACAATAGATCGCTAGAATAACTATACAAGCCACAGTGGTACATGAGCGTCTTCCAACCGGACATTTTTGCCTGTTGAAGTGGCGGACTTAGTCCGTGCTTCAACCTACCCCGCAGTGGGATGTTAGGCAAAAATGTCGTTGGTTCGAGTACCACTGTATACATGCCCTTTTCGCTCAATTTTCCAAAAAACATCTGTTACATTTACAATCCTGCCGCACACTAGCGGAACTATCAAAACTTTCTCTTCATATCTTCCATTCTAGCCAAAAACATTGTTGTTCACTCTTGGTGCCTCATGGTGACGAGCGAACATCTCCTTCTACATCATAATCGTTACTCCTCGCACGGAGAATATATAACATAACAATTAATGTATATAAAAGATAGTTGAATAAATAATTTGCTAAATGCATTAATTGATGAATTCTTTAAATTGGAGCATAACGCCTTAGATTTAACAACGATTGTAGCTTGATTTGTGCTATGTCTTTTACAAAGTAAAAACTTAGATATAAATATCATTTTGTGCATGTCAAGCGGTTTCAACGCTAACTTTTACTGCCTGTTTTTGTTGTAGGCTTAAGAAGTTATTAAAACAAGATGTAAAAGAATTCGCCGATTATATGGGGAGAAGGGTTAACTTTGAGAAAGATGTATATGAATATCACAACGCCGGAAAAAAAATGATTTGCTATTAAACAATCACGCAACAATAACTTTTCCTTGATTTTTATCACGAGAGAAATTGAAAGACCATTCATTTTTTCGTAACCTATTAGTGATATACAGGGGATGATCAAAAAGGAGAAGACTAGCAAAATTCAAAGTGATACAGTTCGGTGAATAATTAACCGATTTTGATGAAATTAGAAGCGTTCGACGGAGAATTTATTCTCATTTTAGCATGTTTATTCAAAATTTGTTTATTCAAACTTCCGGGCATCGGAGATATCACGGATACTTTGAGTTTATGTCAAATGTGCTAATTTTCTGCAGCTCGTTATTTTTTATGTTACTTGAAAATCGGAAATATTATATTTTTCTCAGAAACTAAAACTCATAAAAAGTCTGTCAGTGGTTGAAAATCGTGAATCGGCTTATACACAACCGAGATATGGCTATTTCCGTAAAATGTAGTTTTTTACCCAATTGCCTGACACTTCTTATGTTGAAAAACTCCTTTTTAATTTATCTGTAACTCTGCGTACCCTTAACCAAATTAGATGAAACTTTTTCCATACGATCACAAATTTATCCTAGTTCTTGGAAGAGTAGCGGACATTTCGTTATTTTCCGTAGTTCCGGATTCATTATCGGGAATCGTGAAGGAAGTACCCTACCAGTGTAATGGCCAGAGTTAGAACTGTATCAAACCTGGCTTGCGACACATCAAACTTCATGATTTTACAAACCAATACCACTGGTAGTCAACCTGAGAGTATTCTTTCACATTGGCCACACCTGGTGACGTTCCGGATTCCGGGCTCCCCCAGGGAAGTGGCCAGATTTCGAATGATGTCAAACCCTGGCTTGCGACACATCAAACTTCATGATTTTACAAAACAATACCGCTGGTGGTCAACCTGAGAGTATTCTTTCACATTGGCCACACCTGGTGACGTTCCGGATTCTGGGTTCCCCCAGGGAAGTAGCCAGATCTCGAATGATGTCAAACCCTGGCTTGCGACACATCAAACTTCATGATTTTACAAAACAATACCGCTGGTGGTCAACCTGAGAGTATTCGGTCACATTGGCCACACCTGGTGACGTTGCGGATTCCGGGTTCCCCCGGGGAATTGGCGAGATATAGAACTATTAGACAACAATCAGAGCATCGGAAGCAAGCCCGGTTCTGGACGGCCGACAACACTGAGCGGCAAGAAGCTCCAAACGATGCTGAAGAGGAAGGCCGAGGGAAAAGTGGCAACATCACTGCGTGTGCTTGGCCGGGAGGTCGGTTCAACCGGCCAAACTATCAAGGTCGTTCTCGTGCACTAAAAATTAATTTCTTGTCGATAATGTTTTTAGATTGTGTGGGAGAATTTTGGTTCGCGTGCGATGAACCATTCATATTTTGTTTACGATTACAGTTTAACCTTTTTATATGCAATATGACTCTTTCTATGAAATGACCCGGATCGGTACAAAACAAGTTAAAAAAAACAAGTGGGCTTTTGTATTATAAATTAGAAATCAAAATAGAGAACAGGTGTAAGTCGACCACTATACATTAAGCGGTCAGTTGATTGCATTGATACGTTCCCAGTCAGGAATAATATGGTTCGTGAAACCAATCACTTTTCCAGGATTTGCAGAACAAATTTTTCCGGGGTGTACGCAGCCGCTACCAAGAAATGTTGATCTACGCCTGTATAGTGCACGAATTCTGCAAAGCAGGTGTTCCGAGGTTTCGTTTACAGTAGCGACAAATGCCGCTCTAAACTCGGCTAATGCTTTTTAAATGATATCTGCGCGGAAAGTGCCCCATTATTAGTCCAGTGTATGCACAAAGAGCTCTCTTGTTGAGCTCTAAGAGATTTGTGGTATTAGCAACATTTTATTATTTTTTTATATTTTTTTATTTTCCGTCGGCCTATTTCCTCACAAGGTGACAAACACAGACGCCAGGGACAAAACTCCACCACCTGGACCTTACCTAAAGACTCATGAATATGAGCCGGAACCAACGGCTTTACTTCCCTTCCGAAGGAAGACGTGACCAGATTTTTTCGCCTCAGAAAAACCACCGACATCGACTGGGATTGAACCCAGACCCACTGGGGTGCCAAGTAGCAGTCACGTTTACCACTACACCACCGACGCTGGCAATCAGCAACATTTGGTATCATAACATATTTTTGACTGGTTACGCCTTTGCACAGGCAATCAATTGGTCATCACCGTTCTTTCCAGCTTTTAAGTTCCATTTGTATTATACAGTTTGATATTTCACAGAATGGATGTTGGCCAATAAACTGTGACAATGATCCTACTTTTGCAAGGTCCTCTTCTTTTTCATTCCCTTCAATGTCAGCGTGTCCTGGAGATTTGTTCACATTTTTTGTATCCCACCATCACTGTTTCGTAAAACGGTGGTTTATTATAATACTAACATGCTTTACATCTTGTTTAAGTTACCCTGGGTATGAGGTTAATTGATTTATTTATCAACCATACGTAAAACATAGAATATCTTTTGAATGGTAAAATATTCTAGGCTTTCTGGAATGAAAAACCCACCACAAAATTTGAACGTTATATAGGGTAGGAAACGACTTAAGCACCTGAAGACCCTATTCCAAGCACGGGGTAAACGTTAATCTACAACGCTCATTTTTTGCAGTATGGTGCTCCAAGTAGTGAAGCACCATACTGCAAAAATTGAGCGTTGTAGGTTAACGTTTACCCCGTGCTTGGAATAGGGTCTTGGGGTGCTTAAGCCGATTCCTACCCTATGTATAGAAGAATATCATAGAGAAATCTGCGGATCGCACTTCCGATAGAAAACAAGAACTACACACTACCAAAATGTCATGTAAATTTCTGTCTCCTGAGACCGACACATGCAAGCGTCCTTTTGCACATAAAAATGAGTTGAAAGAGATGCGAAAATAAATCCAATCAAACCCATTTTTCATAGAATTGTCGTAGAATGTGTCGGTTTCAGGAGATATAATTTCACACGAAGTCTTTGTTTACGTTCCCGAACTTTTTACAAACATGAATTACGTCTCGTGTAAAATTCATAATATCTAAGTGTGTACCGTACATACTAAAAAAAGAAGATATAATCGTTGTCCGGTGCAACAAAAGAAGATCTTGAAAATGGGCTCTTCGTAAGGTTTTGGTAACTGTGTTGAGAAAGTGAGTTCTTTAGTTGGCTTTTTGATTTTAGATACTCAATGGGGGATCTCTAGGAACACTTAGATTATAAATAGACCCCAAGATAATTCAACGACATGAAACAATTTATCGGTCTACTCTAAATTTGAAGCCTCCGGACGTGCTAGGCTATACTTTCTAGCAAAAGAAATAAACAACTCAGTTTTTTGTATGTGGAGCATTTGATACTTTACTCAATAGCCCAATTGTCAGACATCAGATAAAATTATTTTTTATGCTTAACTATTTTGTGTTTTATTTCTCAAGCATACAATGTTAAAGTCAATTACCATTGCAACTAAAACTGAAGACCAGTCAAAGACCACAGTGCTAGAATTATTCATTAAAAAGTAATAGCAAATTTCGTATCTGTTTTGCATGCTTAAGAATGCGGCAAGTAGAAACAGAAAATTAAAAGATAAGCTCAAGTATTATTGAGTATTTCGCAAGTTTATAGTAGCTGTCGAATGAAAAAAGAAAGCAATTGGTGATGTTAGGCAAAAACGTGTATTGCTATGTTAAATGATAGAACATTCAATGTCTGAGAAATAAAACTCAAAAAAGTATTTTTTTATGGGACTGTCATAGAAATTGAATTTAAAAAAGTTGATTGTTTTAACATTTTCCACAACTTTGCTGAAATCGATACTTTTTTATATCCTCAAAGAAATATGTCCTTTTTTTTAATCATAGCAAGCCATGCTGAAATTTCGAACCGTTTAGATTATTAGAGATGTCCGTACAAATACTTCTTCCGAAGACTTAATATGAAAAGGGTTGACGCTACATAGAGAAAAGTTTGATAGTCAATTTTACCATACTTGGGGATAAGGATGACAGTGGCAGTATAGTGATTTTGAACTGACTATGGTCACGGTCATTAAAAAATAATTGATTCAACATTTACTATAATGTAGGAATAGTCCTTGTAACCATGATCAAAGTCAAGAATACCACGTTGTGTTCGACCATTTTCATGGTTATTATAAGCATCATAAGCAATAGTCATCTTGCTCATTAGATTTGATTACCGATACAACCATGGAATCATTCTCAGTGTAGGAAAAGTGTTTCACTAAGTTGTCTTATTGCATTTTATTCCAGAGTGCACCGTCATTTGAAACATATTTCAACTTGCTAAATGAAACCGTTTCATTCCTGCATTTATCGATTGCATTTTTGGAATACTAGTTGCTTTTAATTGGAAACAAGTCTCACCCATCTTCAATCATCTGGCATAACAAAAAACGATTTTATAAGTTCAACTTGCGGCTTTTAGTGAGGTCTCCGAGGTTCTCAAGTAAGTAGAAATTGATTCTATTAGAACCCAGAGCCATGTTGATACATGAAAATATTGTGAGAGATAACTCTGTCGTTTGTCATGTGGATTTTTAGTTGTCCTGTCTATGTAATATCAGTTTTAACGGATCTATTTTATTACCCAAATTCTATTATCCCGATAGCCACTACCCCGAATTGCATTGCCCCGAATGACCACTATTTCGAATTCTAAAGTCTATTTATTCATTTACTTATTTAATCATCTTAGCTCATCGGACTTATTGTCTACATGACACAAACTTATTTAACTTTCATAACTCCAGCATTGGGAACCTTAGATAACCTAGTCGAAAAAAGTACGATATTACCTAGCTAGAATCACCGGATTTGATTCCCTGACCTGTCTAGGGAAGATTTCGAGTCGGAAATATTTATCGACGATTTTGACCTGATCTAACATACTGCCACGACGATCGAAACATGTTGGAGTGGTACCGAACCAACAGAGTCGATTTTCAGTTAAAATGTATCACCAAATTCACCGGAATTTCGCCCAATCGAAATTTTTTGGGCAATTATGAAGACGAAACTTAGCAAACATCCCAAAGCTTTTAAAGCAGAGCTTCTGTGCTAGAGTTAAAAAAAATACACTGGGAAAACCGGCTGTACAAAATGTCATGGGTTGAGTGAAAAAAAGGTGCGGACATTTCAGATGGTATGATGAATGATGTATGAAATGTACTACCACCCATTGTAGCACGGAAACTAAGTCCGACAGCAGTGAGCTCTCCTCGCTGTTAGACTTGATCAAGCTTTTATAACCACTGATTATCCTAATCATGCCATTATATGAAGGGCCAAAAAGGGGTTGGGTGGATCGATAGGCAACATCACTTATACGTATCCACAGGGATATAAAGAATCTCCTTCCAACAACAAGATTGAACAATTGGTCAAAAAAGCAAGCCATCTAACAGGAGAATGCCCCAATGGGCGGGGAGAAGAGCCCGCCCTCTATTCACAAACTGTTAGCTATGGGGAGTTGGCATTTCCACTCTCCCCATCTAGAGTGCTTCAATCGGGTGCCCTGATGGTCCCTCCCATTCCCATGAATTATTTATCTAATATTGTATATATTTATGTAAATGAAAAATACTACAACCATTCATATCTATTATATATGATCTTTATTCATCGATTGATCCTGAAATGCAAGAAATGTTGTAAAGGGCGATACGGTCAAAATTTGGTCAATATCAACGTGACGTATTTCTTTCAATTTTGCATTTAAAAAACCTGAACACCCCTCATTTTGAAGGTGTGTGTGTGTGTAGAATGTTGCTCCTATTTTGATTTTGGAATTCACTCTTCAGTTGTCAAAATGCCGTCCAAGCAAGAAGAGCAGCGTATCAAAATTTTGCTCGCGCATCGCGAAAATCCGTGCTACTCGCACGCAAAGTTGGCAAAATCGCTAAAAGTTGCCAAATCAACCGTTACAAATGTAATTAAAGTGTTTGGGGAACGTTTGTCGACAGCCAGGAAGTCTGGATCGGGGGGAAATCGAAAACCGGAAGCCGCTGAGACGACAAAGAGAGTTGCCGGTAGTTTTAAGCTAAACCCTAACCTATCTCTCCGAGATGCCGCAAATAAGCTGGGTCTATCGTCTACAACCGTGCATCGAGCCAAAAAACGAGCCGGACTATCGACTTACAAGAAGGTAGTGACTCCAAATCGCGATGATAAACAAAATACGACGGCCAAGCGCGATCCCGGAGGCTGTACACGACGATGCTGACGAAGTTTGACTGCGTGGTAATGGACGACGAAACCTACGTCAAAGCCAACTACAAGCAGCTTCCGGGACAGGAGTTTTATACGGCAAAAGGAAGGGGAAAGGTAGCAGATATTTTCGCAACACACGAAACTGTCAAAGTTCGCAAAGAAATATCTGGTTTGGCAAGCCATCTGTACCTGTGGCTGAAAAGCAGCATTTTCATAGCTTCCGGGACTGTCAACCAAGAAATTTACGTGAAAGAGTGTTTGAATAAACGTCTGCTGCCTTTCCTGAAGAAACACGGTTGTTCCGTACTGTTTTGGCCGGATTTGGCATCTTGTCATTACGGTGGAAAGGCCATGAAGTGGTACGCCGCCAACAACGTGCAGGTGGCTCCCAAGGACAAGAACCCTCCCAACACGCCAGAGCTCCGCCCAATTGAGAAATACTGGGCTATTGTCAAGCGGAACCTAAAGAAGACCAAAAAAACTGCTAAGGACGAGCAGTAAGGCAAACTGGCTTTCTGCGGCGAAGAAGGTGGACAAGGTGGCTGTACAAAATCTGATGGCAGGGGTCAAGCGTAAGGCCCGGCAATTCGGATTTGGAAAAGCGAAAGCCTAACTGAATATTTTTCCTGAATTTTATACTAATTGAACTTGAAAAAGAAATTTAATTTGATTTTTTAAATAAACGATTTCACCGATTTACACGCGTTTTCCCTTGACCAAATTTTGACCGTATCACCCTTTAAATTGTTGCACGTTTTCGTTTGTTTTCAGCGATAGCAGCTATTAACCAACATCTTGATTTGAATTATCCTGAAAAAGTTTGTTAAGTCTTTTGAAATTTCACATAACTAACATTTATACATTTTAATTTACTCTTGCCATATTCACTATTTGCTTGTTGATGTTGATTTTATAACAGCAATCCATTTTTTTTTGCTGACCTAATAGTTATTGTTCATGAGCTAGGAGTTGCTCCTGAAACAGGGAACTGATTGAAAGTAAGTTAAAGACAAATGGACATACAAAAACAATAAGTAATGTTCAAATTATCTGGAGTAAAATCAATAAAACAATACCACCAAATAAAATGATATTGTGAGTTATGACACAGTTGACGAAAATTGAACTGTTATATCAGAAACTATTCAAATGACACACAGCGCTGCACGAATCAGATCAGCTCAGATTTGGGTAAATGTCCAATCGCAAACCGGAAATGAAAAATATTCTCAGTAATAAGTGCAAAAGCCTGCCACAGATTCCTTGTATGCAAGGCACTAGATACTTCTAAATCATAAGAGGAGAAGAAAGGATCAAAAAAATAATTGGACAGATAAGACATAATAATTAAAAGTATATATAAACTATTAGCTAAAAATTATATTTTTATTTTATGTTAATATGTCAATCACGAAAACACAAGTAACGATAAAAATGGTGGTGATGATGATCAAGATGAATGGTAATGGTAATGAATAAACAATGTCAGGTGCGGACATTTCAGATGGGAGGATAAATTGAATAATTCAAATTTTGTTAATCATAACTCATTAGTAGATAGATGTGTGCCATTTTTATCGAATATACTCTTCAGAGTATCGCATAATTTACAATTTCATACATTGAAGTTGGTATCAAAAGCTCGCAGTTATTAAATGCAGTGCAATTAGAAAGTTGCAACAAAAAGTTCGTTGTGAAAGCAATAACCTTGAAATACTAAAAAAGAATAAGAAGTCTATCTTAATCGCTATTATCACTTCTGGTGATGGAATCATTATTTAAATGATTAGGCCTATCGAATAAGAAGACTCAACTTCATTCGCATCTGCATCATCCACAGCCGTTTCGTTCCATAAAATAGATCTATTTCAGCAACACTGCATTAAATATTGCCAATTGCATTCGGAAATGTTTCCAACTTCGACGCATGCTCCAGAAACGAATGCGAGGTGCTTTGCCGATTGTGGGCTATGAATTTAAGAAAGCATGCCGATCAGGTTCCAAACATTGCAACTAACATCGGTATCATCAGTCGCGTTGCTGACATCCTGCCGTAAGCAGTGATAATGATACGGAAGCTTTTATTTTTAAGTATCGAGAATCGAGTTTGTTTGATTGAATAGTGTTACACTGCGCGCGGTTTGTCGAGAGAGTATACACTCGAGATAGAGTAGCAAGTGAGCAAGCATTCCGAGTGGTTTTGAATTTGTAACGGTTGATAGCAGTGATTTTGTGCAAGTAATTGTCACATGATGAAGTATTGTGCATCGTACGAAGTTTAATTCTGAAATCCAATTAATACGCATAGAATCAATCGTCTGTTCGCGGTTTCAGTGTGAATGGTTACACATTGTAAGGTACGAAAATTATTCCACGGAAACGGAAATCTATCGCACGTTATTGGATGGTGATGTTTGAAGAAGTTGTTTCATACTCTACAGTACATTGTGAGTGTACCAATGATAAGAGCTTTTAAGTACTTGAAGAGTAAGCACACGGTTTAAAGAAGAAGGAAGAAATTTTTTTAAAGATATCATTAACCGGTTGGATGATATGAAACCACGAAGCGGCTTAAACTTTAATAATTATGCTACCATAATTGATTGCTTTGAATGTTTATGTGGTTATACGACCCTCGAGAATAGTTGTGTGGAAAACGAGAAGCAAATTTGTATGATCCGTAAGATTGATTGCACGTCAACTTGACAAGGCATTAAACAGTGCGGTAGTGGGTCGTATCAAAGTCTCAAAGTGGAAGTAGCATAAAGTAATCAGTAGATATCATAGTATGATACAAAAAGTGTTGAAAGTTCTAAACTGTGATACGTTATTGCCGTCGGCATCAGATGTACTGGAAAGAGATATGTAGTAAATAATGCAAAAATCTGCTGAACTGGATTTTCTTCAAATTCTTTACAGTGATATATGTGGTAAGTACTTGAAAGAGCTAATAGTTTAAAGCCAATAGGTCCATGTTGCATAACCATCTGTAATTTTTCACATTTGCATATATTTTTGATGAATATCGCGTAACAAGCATAGATATATAGAAGATATATATTAACAGTTTATATTTTATCATGTGATGAATTGTTTTTAATGTAGAAATTGTGAAGTTTGAAGACGTATTGTGCTTAATGGTTTAAATCATCATTCTAATATATTGGAGGCACTGGGGTACAAGTTTAATATAAAATCAGACTCAAGAAGAAGGTTAATGATAAAGTTCGTTAAATCAGAGTTAACGCATCTAACAACCAGTGAAAGGTAGATCCAACCACACACGGTACAGCTTCATGGCGTGGATCTGGCAACCGTATTCTGTTTATCGGCGCCAGCCTTCCTTACCTTGAAGAATTGTCCTTCTTGGCTACGTCCCGAATAGAATGGGTCGGAGTGCACTTGAAGTAATCTTTCACCTTCCTTGCGTTCACTGCCAGCTCGCCGTTGAGTCATCTGGGTCTCCGTGAATGATTATATCATACGGAACACGGTTGAATTGTCGGTTCTTAACTGTTTCGCGACCACCTGTGGGGCTGGCCTAGATTTTCCACGACTGCCCCCATAATTTGTTGTCGAAGCACTTCTTGCTTCGAAACCCTCGTAATTACCGTTTAAAAGATTGTGACGAAATTTTGCGCATGTAAACATTATACTCTTAGCTTGTTTAAGTCAAAATTTCATCGACCTCATTACTCATGCAATCAACAGTATTACACAAAAGAAAGTGTTGAATTTTTAAATAGAATCTCTTCTCAACACTTTACTGGACTAATTTTCTGCATCCTCGTATCCAGACAGGCAAAAACATCTCTTATCATACGGAAAACTCTGCACACTACCAAAATCTCATGTAAATATCTGTTCCTGAGACCGACACATGCAAGCGTCCTTTAGCGCATAAGAATGTGTTGAAAGAGATGAGAAAATAAATTCAACCGAACACATCTTTTGTCAAATTGCGTATGTGTCAGTTTCAGGAGACATAATTTCACACGAAATCTATCTTTACGTCCCCCAACTATTACGTTCTTCGCCTTTACGTTCCCCGACTATTTACAAACATGGATTAGGTCTCGTGTAAAATTCATAATTTCTAAATGTGTGGTTAGTTATCAACAAAAATAGAATATCCAAGCCACTGTCTTTTCCTTCGGGGCTTGCGGTGAACGGTACGAAGTTCCTACCAGAAGTTGCCGCCTTCATTAAGAAGCATTACGCGGAGTATGTGGTCTTTTGCTAGGAACTGGGCTTGGCCCATCATGCCAGAAGGTCACTGGAAAAGATGGATCGGCTGAAGATAAACGTTCCCCAGCTGCGACCGATGGATTTTTTTTTGACGAACTACTTCAAAAATGTTGTGGCCAAAACGGAGGAGTGATCGCCAAGGCCACAAAAGATCTGTAGGAAATGCTGAAATCCTTCTTTCAATCAGCCATAGCTTAGGTTTCGGGCAGCTGCTGTTAGGATGCCCAGCAGGACGCCAAAGCATTTCATCATCCCATCATCCCAAGAAGGGATAATAAAGACTTGACTCGAAAAAAATTATATACACAAAAATGATCACCAAAAACTCATTTGAAATCGGCTACTTCTCAAATTTTTAGAGTTTAAATAACTATGTATTAGCTATGTTTTGGCATAATTTATTTCTTGAATTTCTTCCCCCAAGCTGAATTTTCGTACATTTCTCTTAACACTGCTCATGAGATCTTGGGCGAGGATTTGTCCATCTTCCTTACACAATTTCTCCCAGCTTTTCTTCAAAGCTTCATCGGTTTTGGATGTTTTTTCGCTTTTCTTCAACTTCTTCTGCATTGTCGCCCAAAACTTTTCGATCGGACAAAGTTCTGGTGTATTTGGCGGGTTCACCTCCTTCGGGACCACTTTAACGCCCTTCGCTTCGTACCAATCCATTACAGGCTTGGCGTAATGGCACAAAGCGAGATCCGGGCAGAACAGCGTGGGACCACGGTGAGAGCGGAGGAAGGGCAGCAAGCGCTTCTGCAAGCATTCCTCTCGATAAATCTGCCCGTTTATGGAGCCGGTTGTCGCCAGCCACAACAGGTACTGCTTCGCGAATTTGCCCATCTTTCTCTTCCGGAACTTTTCCGGAACCTCCCTGCGGGACGTACCGACAAAAAACTCGAACCACTTCGACGAATTGACCGTTTTGGTCACGTCTCGGGTGGAAAGGTTCGGGTTATTCTTAAAGTACTGCCTTATCTTCCGCGCCTTCTCCGCGCCGCTCGATGGTCTCCTGGAACTTCTTCACAACGCAGGACACGGTGGAATGGTGGATTCCAAGCCTTTTGCCGATCCATCTGTGCGACTGACAAGGATTATCGATCACCGCGCCCAAGATTTGCTGGCGTAGCTCTTCTTGTTCCGAATGCATATTAAAAACTACTTGACAGAATCGCGATAAACATAAACATAACACTCTAAACTAGTATTCCCAAAATTTCATTAATTTTTACCCACGCGATAAAAAGTTACACCCAAAACAAAGTGTCGCATTTTTTCCGAGTCCAATCTTTAGGCGTGGAATGTAAGTAAAATTGGTTTCATTGAATTATCTTTGGTAGTTTTTACTCCATCAACATCCGATGTTAGTCCAGTTTTTAATCATTCGTTATTCTCTAAGGGTGTTACATATAGTTTTCAAAGTTGACGAAACATTATTTAATTACAAATTCAAAATAACAAAGATGCAATTGATAGATTCTTCGCAATCATCGAGCTCAGAGACCTTGTATTTTAAAAACAGCAGATTTTCCAATAATGTTTGTATTATTTTAGGTAGTTATCGATTTAAACACGAAAAAACACATTTTAATGCGGAAAATTTCTTACAATTTAGTATTATAAGTTCTTTTCCAATATTTCTTAATGACTTCTTGTCTATAAAATAAATATTTGCATGTTTAATTTTTTAAACAACTATATTTTTGACAATATAAATGATTTTTTGTCATGTTGAGTGATTGTTTATGTGAAAAGTTTTAAAACAAAAATTTGAGCATATCGATGTAGCGTAAATTTTGATTTGTTTCGTACTTACGTGATATTCAGCCTGAGGCTGATTCGTAATGCACTAAATATAAAGCTAATCAACATATGGCACAGAATCAATGGTTTAGCTAATATCAAATTGCTACTCCTTGATTGCCGGAATATAACTAACATAGAGTAACAAATTCATAATGCTATATTTTGTTGGAGTTCACATTTGCACTTATGAAGTTTCAGGCTATGGTTTCCTTGTATATGCACCTTAAAAGGACGGTTTGTTTTCGGATTTACTTAGCTGTTATCCACAAAATACATAATACTGATTGGAGGAAAAGTATCTGCCAAAGAATTAACGTTCATACAAAAGCTTTTGGGTAACGTAATCAAATTGAGCATAACGCAATATATGGATGCTGTTTTAGAGTACCATTGTCTAGAATAGTAACTTGTTTTGCAATATAACGTTTATTTCTCCGAAATTTTTAAATCTTCATCATCTTCAAAAATCAACTAACTCTGCACTTCTTCCGGAAAATCACTTTTTGGTTTTGGCTTGTTGTGCCTGATGCTGGACACAACCGGATCCGATTCAACCAACAAGCCTCGCTATATATCATCAATGGTTCTATCGCGGGATCCTTTATATGTATTATTTCCACGTGTTCTTCTAATTTCTTTGTTCATACTTTCCTGGGCTTCTTCCAAAAGTTTACCGATGGGGATCGAAGATTGATCGATTATTTCACATCGATGTATCAATAATTTGTGGACCATATAGCTTCACGTAGTAGAAAGCAGTTTCCGTTGCTTACGCCTTGAACTTTTGAACATCAATTCATTCACACTAGAAATTGCTGTCAACAAAGTTCGAAACCGTAGAATTAAATGTTAATCAACTTCTGTAATATCTGAAGAAACTTTAGCGTTCACAAAAAAAGCCGTCTTGTCGCCTTGTTCGTTGTTACTGGTGCCAAATCCAGAACGCGGTTTGTCGATGTGTAGACTTAGCCTACTGAAGAAATAATTTTGAATACGCTGTTTGGTGCTGTTGAATTATTGAATGTGAGCCGTTTTCACCCATTTGCAGAAGCTGAGCCTATAAGCAATATGTAACAGACACTCAAAACATCTAATCCAACAATGTAGACTACTCAGGCCAAAATCTAAGAAATTTGTGTTAACAGGATTTTTTAACATTTTGTCAACATTATTAAACTCTGATTATGTTGCTTTACAGAGACAACATCTTTGAGCGAATGTTCTATTCGTTATCGCATTTATAGTTTTTCCATCAACCATACTCATAACAAGGTCATATGAGGCACTAAGTTGTAAGTCGACAACTTTCAAAATAAAGGGGTGTAATTTTGAAATTTCGGTCATCATACGGTCATATTCTTCGCGCGTCTCATGTTTGCAGTTTCTCTGTGTAATTGTATAAAAACTGGTCGACAGTATCGAGTTGTTGAAGGATATAAGTTTTCCCACGTAACATTTTCCCCAAGCAACATTTTCAGTGGTACAAGTCATGTCAGAATTACCTTAGCATCTGAGCAATCGGAAGTTTTAAATTTTTGATTGTACTCATTTAAGGTTGTTCCATCCATTCCCCATTTCAAAACAAGTCTAAAATCTGTATGTGTCAAATTCAAAATATTGAACTCGATAAGATTAGCTAATCTTGGCACAGTATGATTAGGAAGCGCTTGTAAGTCAATTTGCAATGACCTTCTGAAACATCGTAGTATTGATCTGAAGCATAATAATTCTTTTTAGCCGCAGATATTGAGTCCGCAGAGTTTTGTCCGCAGCCCCAGAGTTTTGTCCATTTAGAATCCGGAATAATAAAATCATCTGTATCTCGGTAATGGATTGACGTACAAATAAGTTTAATACATCAAAACAAAGGTAATTCACTGTAATTGAAGGAAAAAAATATCAATACAAATCATTACTCTTCGTGTCTAATGAAAATTCGCACTTTCTTCATTATTCCTTCCATCAAACGCTGCACACCTCCGGAGTCAACTTCCTTGGCACATTTGTTCCACATTTTGTTTGTCTGAGTCGCGTCCCAAGCCGTTTTTCCACCCTTCTTAAGCTTCCGCTTCATTATTGCCCATCTACGTTATAATCGCGGTACCACTGGATGCCTTCCCGGCTGTAGTGGCAACTCGACAAATCTGGCCAAAATTTCACGGGATCTTTATGGGCTTTAATGAAAGGTAGTACGCGGTTTTCTACGCGGCATTCTTTCTTGTACAGCTTCGAGTCCATCGTCTTATTCGTCACGAACACTTTGGTCTGTGCTCCGCAGCTGCATATCCCTTGCCAAATCATTAGTTTTTTTTTGGCAAATTTGTCCATAAAAGCAAACTCAAACATTGCAGGAACATCTACTCGTGCCATCGCCATGTAGAATTTTTGGCCCGGAAACTGTCTGAAATCCATTTTGACGTAGGTTTCATCGTCGATAAGCAGGCATCCTTGGTACTTCGTCAAAACCTGCTGGTACAATTTCCAAGCTCGAATTTTGGTGACAAAATTTTGCTTCAACGTTCTGTTTGGTTGCTTGCTGGCTCGATAAGAACGATATCCAGATCGCAAATGAATTCTTCGAGCGGTACTGCGAGCAGCAGCGTATTTTTGTGCGATTTCATTATCTGATAGTCCAGGATTTGCTCTGACGGTTCTCAACACCTTCTGGTTCAGCTTGCGGTCATTTGATCCACTACGACGCTTACCTTGAGGCACTCGATCCACGCTCGTTCGCCCCCTGAAACGTTTGAGCACATTTTTTCTACGTTTTTGCGATTTTTATTGCGGACCACGTTGGATTATCAACGTGCGTGTGCAGAATTGTTTCTCTCCTCTCGGCTTCCATCTAGAATAACTTTCGAATCACTGCACGAAACACCGTGAAATTCATACCACAGAAAGTGGGCATCTAGGTTAACAAACCACTCTAAAAGTACTCTTGTAGCAGTCATTGTCCGCGCCGATTCCGGATTCTAACTGGACAGAACTTTATGGTGGATTGATACTTTTTGCAGGTTCTCTCACGATGTTGTAGCTTTGCTTAGACAACTTTGCGTCAACAAAAACGGTTAAAGCTTGTTCTTCAGATAATTTTTGAGTAGTAACTGCAATTCACCTATAGTAATTAAACGATCCAAGTTATAATACACTAGACGTCTGTGGGATACATTATTTAGCACCTCAATTGCCTTATAATTAAATCTTAAGAAATTATTCTCTTATAAATTTGGGTTCTTTCTTATAAATCTTATACTAAGCCAATTCCTGACCCGTAACTAGCACTAAACAAAGGATAGGGGATATACTACAGTAGATCAAATTACTGGTCGCAGTGGTTCATGTCCCGAACAGAGAAAAAAAAATTCGTCCAAAAAATATAAGAAAAAAATGAATGAAAATATTTGAATGATTGAGTTTATTGGAAGTGAGTCCGGTGCAAAAAAAAAAACCACTCCGAATTTAATGAAATCAGTCAGTACAACTCTATGACTAAATGCTTGGTGCTTGGTATGCTTCTGAGTGCCTGATAAATAAAGTTAAAAATATTGCGTCAAAATCTACTTTGATGTTATCTGATACACGTTGTATTATTCAATGGAGTTCTATGATCAAATTATTTTAAGGTTTCTGTTTTCGGGTAGGGAAATTTACTGGCCTCTCTGAGAACCAAATATAATTGTCCCTGCTTCAGAACCAAACTAATGCGAAACAAGTAACGAAAGCTGTTAATTTATAGCCATAGTAACTGTGGTTGTGCTTTTCCACTTTGTTGATGGTCATTAATTAACTAATATGCTAAAGGCAATAAGCTTTGTAATACCAAGAAGATGCATATCAGGTCTAAGCATTGAACCTATGTAGGTATGTGAACCGAAGTAAAAAAACAACACGTTGACTTCTGGCCATTCGATAGCACAGCAATTTCGAGAATTATCTTAATATAACAAACCAATAAAGGAAGAAGACCAACCAACACCCTCTAGGCCCCATCGGGATTCTTTGTGAGGTACTTGTACTGTATACATGTAATGGACCGATGTATTCGTTAGAAGTGTTTCTTTTGTTTGCGAGTAGAATGGATGGAACCGTGCATTGGTTTAATATATATATATTCTTCTGTAGCTTTTAAAAAAAATTAACGAACCCAACGTATAATTGGATATTCCTTATCGAAAACATAGATATAGGTATTTGATGTTTTTGTTAAATTTGATCGGCAATATTTTTACTGGACGGAGAAAAATAATATAAAGAGGATGTAATTTGTTGTGTATTGATAGTATCTTAGAAATAACACAATTAAGCTCGTAAGTAATCATGAGTCTCAAAAATGGCATACTATAAATAGCGGTTTACTTAGGGAACGTCCATTAATTACGTCACGCAAAAATTGACTTATTTTAAACCCCCCTCCCCCCCTTGTCACGTTTTTTGTATGGACAATCAAATATTTTTGTATCGATCGTCACGTTTTCCCATAACCAACTAACCTCCCTCCCCCCCTTACTGCGTGACATAATTAATGGACCTTCTCTAATACAGAATAAATGTGATCATTCACAACTTTTCGATAAAGCTTCAGCATGGACATTAGTATATTATCGACCCGTGGTTTCTTATTACGTGATTGATCGAAGTTAGTAGTAGTTGCACAGAGAACCAACAGAATGTCACTTGTGGAATGTGTAGTGAATTTGTAGGGAATCATTGTCAATGATTTGAAATTGGTTCACTGTTGTAGAACCCTTGGTCCGAAATACACCTTGAAGTCAGCACCTTGCTATACATATTTGCGCCTTTGTTTTGATTTGCTGTGTTATTTTGACAGAATATTTGAGAGTGTGTTCGTGTGAGTTCATTATTAGGGGCGCATGATTTAGCTTGGGACCGAGCTTGGGACCGATGTGCTAGTACTGACTGAGCCTGGAAAAAAATCGTTTTTCTATGGGACCTACTGGTCTTAGAGTTAGTCTATGTTTATATTGTGTTCCATTAACAAAATTTTACGGAGATGCTCAATAGAGAAATTTATATAGAAGAACTGATTTAAACCTATCGATTCGAATCGATTTGAACCATCAATAAGGATGCTGTGAAGGAAACCCACAAAATGAGATAATGTTTGTTTTTTTTTATTGAGAAAACAAGGAAAATTTTCAGAAACGCTTGAAAGCCCGTAGGGTCCCATATAAACTCAAAGTAATAATGTTGTTGGGGCTAGTCACAAAATGCGGCAATGGTTTGTTTTATTGGGAAAGCACTTTCAACTTATATAACTGCATTCAACATCGCTCTGGAAGGTGCAATGCGACGAAATTCGAAAGCGCATCCACCATGTACACCATGGCGCATCCAATGCACCATGTACAAAACGATAATAAGATCGGTGGTCCTCTATGGATACGAAATATCGAGGAGGACCTGCAAGCACTTGGAGTTTTTGAGCGACGCGTGATAAGGACGATCTTCGGCGGTGTGCAGGAGAACGGTGTGTGGCGGCGAAGGAGAACCACGAGCTCGCGGCACTCTACGGTGAACCCAGCATCCAGAAGGTGGTCAAAGCCAGCAGGATACGGTGGGCAGGGCATGTTGCAAGAATGCCGGACAACAACCCTGCAAAGTTGGTGTTCGCTACTGATCCGGTGGGCACAAGAAGGCGTGGTGCGCAGAGAGCACGATGAGCGGACCAGGTGGAGCGTGATCTGGCGAGCAATGGGCGTAACCGAGGTTGGAGAGCGGCAGCCGAAAACCGAGTATTGTGGCGTGATGTTGATGGCGTGATGCGTGATGTGATGTTGAAAAAATAAATGTATGTATGTATGTAACTGCATTCTACAGACTATTTTACTTCCATTTAAAGCTTGTACGGAACCAAATTGCACCACTTTTAAATGGGTGTAACTTTTTACCCGTTGGGTATTTTATATTGAAATTTTGAGTGGAATTTATTCAATGTGTATATGTTTACGCTGTGTAAGTTTTACTAGTAGATGTGCAATAGTTGCAAAGATGGAGTCGGAAGAATTGCAGCGACGCAAAGAAATCTTACGGACGTACCTCGAACATCCGGATCTATCTCATCATTCAGCAGGAAGCTAGGAATGGTACATTCTACGGTGTCTCGTGTTTTAAATCGGTACCACGAACGTTTGACCATCGATCCAAAAGGAAAAAGTAGCAAAAATAGAACTCCGTATAGTGTTAAAGATCACAAGCGGGTAGTTCAAGCTTTCAAAAGGAATCCCAACAGTTCAGTTCAAGATGTGGCGAAGAAACTGAATCTAACCAAAACTTTCGTGCAAGATGCGAAAAAACGTGAAGGACTACACACGTACAAAGTCTAAAAGGCGCCTTATCGCGATGAACGGCAGAATACGGTAGGTAAAACACGTACATTGAAACTCTACACCTAGATGTAGACGAAACCACATTGCCTCGTTATGGATGATGAGACGTACGTAAAAGCAGACTTCCGGCAGCCCCCGGGGCTCCAGTTGTTCACTGCTCATGAATTTGATGTCCCTGAGGACG
This sequence comes from Aedes japonicus, assembly GCA_034211315.2. Taxonomy (NCBI): domain Eukaryota; kingdom Metazoa; phylum Arthropoda; class Insecta; order Diptera; family Culicidae; genus Aedes; species Aedes japonicus. Next base: position 114,622 of record JASCZW010000030.1, read on the forward strand.
TTAGAAAGCAGAAAATGTCAAAGTTTGTCAAAACATATATGGTTTGGCAAGCAATTTGCTCGTGTGGAAAGCGGACCACCCAATTCGTGACAGCTGGAACGGTCAATGGGCAGGTTTACCGGAATGCTTAAAAAGCGTATACTTCCTCTTCTGAGGTCACACGATGGTCCTACGATTTTCTGGACGGATTTAGCCTTAACTCGAAAGAGGTTTTGGAGTGATACAAGGCTAAAAAGGTCAATTTCGTGCCGAAGCATCTCAACTCCATGAACGCACCGGAGCTGCGGTCAATTGGAAAGTACTGGGCCATCATGCAACAGGCACTTATAAAGCATCCTAAGGAAGTGAAATCGGAGGAAGATATGAAGAAAATATGGATTGCCACGCAAAAAAAAGTTGGTCCAAATGTTGTACAGGACCTTATGAGTCCTGTAAAAGGCGTTAAAGTGAATTCCGTATATTATAAAACGGAAGTTTTCGAAAAAGTTGTCATGATATATGTACAAGAGGTGTTTGGAGATGATCATAGTGTTTCAGCAGGACGGAGTGACATCGCATACTGCAAATCTCGTTCAGGGCTGGTGCCGAGAAAATTTGACCGACTTTTTGGACAAGAATGAATGGCCTCCCAGTTCACCAGATCTGAATCCCTTGGATTATTTCGTATAGTCATACATGCTGGCGAAGGTAAATGACCACAGGGCGTCTAATATGAACCAATTCAAAACCGTAATCAAAAGAATTTGGGACGAATTGCCGATGGAAATCGTGCTGGTCAAGAAGGTTAAATGCGGTATTATTCCTAAACATAAGCTATAGTTGATCAGTATTATATTGCAATATAATCGGTAAAGTTATCAATTAAATCTGGATTATCGATTTGAAATGAATAGAGTTTTATTTAGTATGGGAATATATTGGACACGATGTACTTACGAATAAGAATATAAGTTGGTGTATTCGATGGATTGTAAGTACGAGGCACATATTAAGTTTATAAGTAGTAGATGCAATACGCTTGGATACATGTAAGGATAAGTGAATATAAGTGAAGTAAATCCTTTTCTCCTATAAGGGATTTTTCTTCTTCCTAACATAAGCGTTTTTAAGCCAATGATAAATTTAACATTTCTCGATGATTTGCGCAATTTATGCATACTCACATTTTTCAAATATCTTTATATTATCTCTCTCTCTCTCTTTTTATCTCTCTCTTTTTTATAGAAACAAATTTCTGTACACATGGAAAATCTAGTCGATGGACAATCTAGTTCACTGCTCTTTTCGGTGTTTGAAGTAAGCAGTCGAGTTTTTTATTCTAAGACGGGTTAAATAAATAAACTTCTTGAAGCTCAAATTCTTCTTGAATTCCACCAGTAGGTAAATTGTTCTGAACTTTGATCATTCCTTTTCTGATGAATTTCTTTAACGCTGTCAATTTTTCCCAAAAGTTTCAGAAATTTCATTGAAATTCAACGTTTTTTTTTTTCAATTCAGCTGAAATAATTTAAAAACAAAAATGACTTCAATCGCTATCATGGGAAATTTTCAAGGGGAAATCAGCGGTCTATTTTAATAGTAAGCATGGTGTTTATATTTTCATTAGTTATCTTTAATCAGAAGTCTGTCAGCCATCCAGCCAGGCAAATCTAAGTGATATTAGGCTCGTTCATATAACAGCAGTTATTCTCAGTTGCGTAAAAAAAGTTGTCCCCTCACATTCTTCTCTTAAACGAGGACTTGTGTAGGATACATGCCGCAGACGGTTTTTCTCTTTAAAGTTTTCCTTCCTGCGATTCATGTGGTTAACATATGTCCCGAGGCCATTGCCGCTCTTATATCTGCACGTTTACTGAAAAGCGTAGCAGTAATGAGGCAAAAACGATTATATCAAAAGCTTGCGCTCAGTGAATATTATTTGCATTTCTGTCTGCTTTGACTAATGCTGGTATCTAATAGATAAACCAACGCCATAAATTCAAACTTTGTTTGGATTTGTTTTCAAAACCTATTGTTGCTACGTAGACAACTGGTATCGGTTTATAAGAGTCACGTTAAAAGTCAAGCTAGCTTTCTAGTTATGTTTATGTAGGAGTGCTCCAGGCAAACATTGGTTGGCCGCTAAGATAATTACCATCTACTCATGGAAGAATCCAGGTTGAAAAAAGAAGAAGACACCGAGTGGTGATAAATCTGACAGCTCCCATGTTAAAGTATAGGACGAACATTTTAAAATGCTTATAAAAAATTCAAATAAAATTCTAATTAAAAGCGGTTTGTTGTATGATGTAAGAAAAATCCAAAACTACTCAATAAAGACATTTTCAGCAAAATAAAAAATCAATCAAAATAATGCCCCTAATGTGCAGTTTAGGATTTTTCTTACATCATACAACAAACCGCTTTTAATTAAACTTTCATTTGAGTTTATTAGAAGCATTTTAAAACGTTCGTCCTATACTTTAACATGGGAGCTGTCAAATTTATCACCACTTGGTGTCTTCTTCTTTTTCAACTTGGATTCTTCTATAGTATCGCGATGTAATGTGACATTATGGTGCTTAGAACACGCCGTGATATGTTGCGTGAATGAAAGTGGTTGCCCCTAGCTAGAGTTGCGACTATTCTTTTATGCGTCATAAACAGTGAAATTATCATTTATTCTGTTAGATTTGTTTCGAATTGTTAAATTCGTAATATAGGAGTACTGTACCACTGATGTAGCTTTAAGCTTATGATTAGAACATTTAATGTTAATTTAGAAGTAGCTAAAAAACAATTAAATTGAGATCTTAAAAATAGCAAATTTCCTGCATAGATTTTGGCAAACGTTACCGAAGTTGGTAATAATTACCAAGTGATAGTTTATGTCATAGCACATTTTTTAAATCAATTCTTATTTTCTTTTGTATCATTTATAAACTTATAACTTAAAAGCGTAAGAGTATTCAGTTCGTGAGATTGCCTTAGCTGAACCTGAAAAGTATTTTTATTGACTTACTTACCTTACCAATCAGAATAAGGCCGGCGTGGCCTCTGCTGTACACAAAAGTTGTCTCCATTCTATTCGGTCCATGGCTGTCACTCGCCAGCCTCGCTGTCTGCGGAGGGTCCGCAGGTCGCCTTCTACTTGATCGATCCACCTTGCTCGTTGCGCGCCTCTTCTTCTTGTACCTGTCGGTTCGTTTTCGAGAACCATTTTCACAGGACTGTCCCAGCCCATCGTAGTCGACCGATTTTTGCGATGTGTACGATGGGAGGTTCTCCCAGCAACTGGTGCAATTCGTGGTTCATTCGCCTCCTCCACGTTCCGTCTTCCATCTGCACTCCACCGTAGATCGTACGCAGCACTTTCCGTTCAAAGACACCAAGGGCGCGTTGGTCCTCCACTAGCAATGTCGATGTTTCGTGGCCGTAGAGAACTACCGGTCTAATTAATTTCTTGTAGATGGTCAACTTTGTGGTTCGGCGAACTTTGTTCGATCTTAGCGTCCTTCGGAGTCCAAAGTAGGCACGATTGCCAGCCATAATGCGCCTTTTTATTTCTCTGCTGGTGTCGTTATCGGCGATCACCAATGAGCCCAGATACACGAATTCGTCTACTATCTCGATTGCATCACCGTCGATCTGAACTCGTGGTAGGAGGCTAACATTGTCTTCTCGTGAGCCTCTTCCCTTCATGTATTTTGTTTTCAACGCATTAATCACAAGCCCAATCCAACCAGCTTCAGCCTTAAGTCTGATGTACGTTTCCGCCATCGTCTCAAAGTTACGTGCTACGATATCAACGTCGTCGGCGAAGCCAAATAGTTGGACAGACTTCTTGAAGATCGTGCCACTCGTGTCTATCCCAGCTCTTCAAATCACACCCTCCAGTGCAATGTTAAACAACAAACACGACAATACATCACCTAGCCGTAACCCTCTCCGAGATTCGAAGGAACTCGAGAGCGTTCCTGATACTCGGACGACACACATCACTCGATCCATCGTTGTTTTGATCAACCGCGTCAGTTTTTCCGGAAATTCATATTCGTGCATGATTTGCCATAGCTGGTCTCGATCGATTGTATTATACGCTGATTAGAAATCGATGAATGAAGATGATGTGTGGGCACGTTGTAATCGCGACATTTCTGCAGCACTTGCCGAATCGCGAAAATCTGGTCCGTAGTACCGCGGCCACCCATGAATCTCGCTTGGTATTGCCCCACGAACTCCTTTGCAATTGGTGATAGGTGGCGGCATAGTATTTGGGAGACCAACTTGTAGGCAGCACTCAGTAGCGTGATGGCACGATAATTGCAGCAATCTAGTTTGTCGCCCTTTTTATAGATGGGACATACTATTCCCTCCATCCAATCCTCCGGTAAACATTCCTCCTCCCAAATCTTGGTAATTACCCAGTGAAGCGATCTGGCCAGTGCTTCAAAACCGTATTCAACCGTCCAATTTCCTCTTCAACTTCCTGAAGGGTTGGGGTCGGGGTTCTGTCATCTTCTGCACGTGTTCCTAGATTAATTACCGAGCCACTTTCGTTCGCTGTAACATTACCGTTCAGGTGCTCGTCGAAGTCCTGCTTCCACAGGTTGCCATCCAGGTCTCTGCACGTATCAGCTTGTGGTACGTAGCCTTTGCAGGAGCTGTTCAACTTCTCATAGAATTTGCGTGTGTTGTTAGCACGGTACAGAGCTACCATTTCTTCACGGTCTCGATCTTCCCTCTGGCGCTTTTTCCTTCGAAGAATAGAATTTTGTCTGTTCCGTGCCTGTCTATACTGTTCCACATTCGCTCTCGTATGGTTCTGCAGCATTCTTGCCCGTGCTGCATTCTTCTCCTCTACTAACTGCTTGCATTCGCCATCAAACCAGTCATTTTTTCGATTCGGTGCAGAAGTACCTAGTGTCACTAATGCAGTGCTACCAATGGCGGTTCGAGTATTTCTCCAGCCATTCTCAAGAGTAGCAGCGCCAAGCTGCTCTTCCGTTGGTAGGGCTGCTTCTAGCTGTTGCGCGTATTCCTGGGCAACTTCGGTTTCCCGTAGTAGTTCAATGTTAGGTCGCGGCGTCCGAATTCGACGCGTGCTCTACACCGTCGAGAGTTTTGAGCGCATACATACTGCAACTAAGTAGTGATCCGAGTCTATTGTTCTATTCAGTCTATTGTAGTGATCCGAACGTTGATATCGGAGAAGAATTTCCCGTCGATTAGAACATGGTCGATTTGATTCTCTGTTCGTTGGTCAGGTGATCTCCAAGTGGCTTTGTGGATGTCTTTACGGGGGAAGAAAGTACTTCGAACTACTAAACCACGGGAGGCCGCAAAGTTCACACATCGTTGGCCATTATCGTCGATACGGTATGCAGGCTGTTAGGCCCTATTACCGGTCTGTACATTGCCTCCCGTCCTACCTGAGCGTTCATGTCACCAATGACAATTTTTAAGTCCCACTGCGGGCAGCCATCATACACTTGCTCTAGCTGCGCGTAGAACGCTTCTTTTTCATCATCGGGTCTCCCGTCGTGTGAACAGTGTACGTTGATGATGCTGAAGTTGAAGAATCGACCCTTGCACATTCTAGCGTTTATCGAAAACCATCCAATCACGCGTTGACGCATTTTGCCCAGCACTACAAAGCCGGTGCTCAGCTCGTTTGTGGTACCACATCTCTGGTAGAAAGTAGCCGCTCGATGCCCGCTTTTCAATATCTTCTGTCCTGTCCAGCAAACCTCCTGCAGTGCTCGAAGTCACGTGGTTGAAGTTCGTCATAGATTATCCTATCGCAGCCAGGGAAGCAGAGTGATTTGCAGTTCCATGTTCCGAGTTTCCAATCGTAGTCCTCAATTCGTCGCCTAGGTCTTTGCCGATTGTTCCGATCCGTATTAACTTCTGTATTAATTGTAACACTGATTTTTTAAGGGCGGCTTGTTAGGCCTTCCCCAACCCCCTGTCTCGCCGGGGAACCATCGTGCACATCACTGTTTAGAGTCCCACGCTGGCACAACGACGATGATCAGCCGTTCCTAACATGGAGAACAGACGCTGTTTTTAGCCGCCTCTTACATGGAGAACAGACGCTCAGAAAGACTGCACCCTTTGAAGAGGGCAGCCCCTCCTTCCCTGTCCCACCGGGGTTGGTTACCCGACCTTTCCTATGGTTACTCATACCCCAGTCGGCACCACGGGGAAGTAAGGATAGGAGTGACTAGACAAGAGGCTAAGGATCACAGTAGGATCTATTTAATACCTGCAGGTACGCGAAGTATTGTCCAGTCATTTACCAACCATTTTTAAAATCAATTCTTTATTTCCTTTTGTTTCACTTATAAACATATAACTTAAAAGCGTAAGAGTATTCAGTTCGTGAGATTGCCTTAGCTGAGCCTGAAAAGTATTTTTATTGTGGCGAACCAGCCCAGGAGGCTGAAAGCCACGATAATAAAGATATTAAAAAAAAAAAATTTATTGACGTGAGCTTTACAAATCTGCAGCTGGCTTTCAACTGGATCTTCTCTAGGGTTACTTTAGTTTGATAATGATCAGTTTAAAGGACACCTTTTCCAAGATGGATCAAACCAAAGTCACATTTTTCCGTTTTTGTATCACGCACTCTCTCGTAATACAAATCATAATTGGCAACGAGATTTCTTGTGAATTTCCTCTTAGTGTAAGCTTGTTTTCGAAAATAGTCCCGAGATCTCGAACTGCATGCACACGTCAAATGGCTTCTCCATAGTTATGTATAAGATAGTGTTTTTTGATAGTGAGGTTTGCCTGACACCAGGCTACAAGTTGATCAAGAAGTCAATGGTTAAAAGCTTCAACAATTACGTACAGAAATATGTTTGCATGTCATCATTTTATAAAACATCCAGGAGAAGATAACACGAGAAGATAAAAATGTGCACACTATGGAAATACAAAACTTCTCGAATTTTGTTCATATTAGTACCAAAAGTGGTTTAAAGTTATAATTAAAATCCGGTTAAAAATGAAAAATTCCGAGTTTTGTTAACACTGCATGATTGTCATTCATTATTTACTGTAGAAAAAAAAAGAATATCTTTTAGATGTACAACACTGTATACTTTTTAATCATTCATGTTTGAGCTTCGTTTTCTGTGCATCTAAGTTTTTCATTTTGACATTGATGTACTTCGGGGCAACTTACAATGATCTTTTTCTATTTAATTTTTAAAGCACAGTTATTTTCTGATAGTTTCTCCATATGCCAGTAATACAGACATTTTCTGATAGCTACTCGATAAAAGAAAAGGAACTCTGATAAAATATTACTGAACATAACATATCTTTAAAAAACATGCCTAAATAGTTCACTAGAAATGCTCTGGTATTATTAGACTATTAATACAACAGTAACAGTAATAACAGTAACAGTAATAGCAGAAAATAACAAAATGTATTATTTATTATATTGTTATCTATGCATATGGATCATCCAAAAATAATACTACGTTAACATTATTTTAATTGATATTTTTTTGGCAATAACCTTATTTTTTCAAATATGTCAAAACAATTATTGATGGTACTAAAAAGTTATGGTCATCATAATTTGAGGAAAGAATGCTGAGATCCGAAAATGGGTCTTCGTGTTTTATGAACCCCTAGTGGAACACTTGAGAATAACGTATGCATTAAAAAAGGATTAATTTCGGATGGTTAAGAAACTTCAAATAAAAATAATGTAATTGAACAAATTTTGCTACGTTCTACATTCTACGTTTATCAAGCCTCCTACGATAATGCTTCTACGCGCGACCTTACGGCAATTGGATGGAAGAAGAATGACAACTAATTAACATCACAGAGAACAGACATCCAGGCTCGAACATTTTTTCCTTAATTCACTGTGTAAACTTTTAAAACCAAACCGTTGGAAAAACAACGCCGCCTAGTCTAGGTTTCACCAAACTAAAATTGACAGGCTATCAAATCTCAAGGTGGGCAAGTGGCGCCATCAACATACGATTCACCAAAACTAACGGAAACGAGCTGTAATTTTAAAATGGCAGTTACAGAAATTTATACACGGTGGGCACTCCAGCTTGGATGTCTGTTCTCTGTGTTAACATCTCTTTCTTGGCCTTGATGATTCTACATTTTTAAGTCCTGACATTATAGAAGTTTTTTCTTCGTATGAGATTTGCCAAAATACTTTCTATTGGTTGCAGCTAGGGGACGTTGGAAAGTTTGGCGGTCTTTGGTAGAACGATTATTTTCAGCCCGTCCATCACCACCTGTAATGTTTTGGCATAATGAGCCGAGGTCAGGTCCGGTCATAAAACCACGTCCATCTTCGAGTGATACCTGTCGATGAAGGTAACAACTTCCGGCAGGTAGTTCGTTCTGTATATCCCCAATTAGCCGGAAGCCGTAGAGAAAACAATTGGCTATATCCAGAGGATAAGAAGTGCCTCATGTCGAAATTCCTTGCTCCAGGCCGGAACTAGCAGTACGAACAAACCATCGTGCGTAGTTGCTTGACTGTTTTCGCCATGGCTGCTGCACATCGATCGATAACGCTGTCAATTTTTTCTGCATACAACCAAGTAGCTACTATTGGCGATACTTAGGTAGATTCACCACCAGTGCAATATACCTAAAATCGGTTTATCTTGACGTAGGACTTACGTTTCTGTTTTCTATTGTGGTATAGTGGCACGGTTCTAAAATTTCTGGAATCGTTCGTGTTACGCTTCGATTTGAGATTTTGAACAATAATCCTTTTGTGACCCATAAAAATTAAGGATGATTATTTCACTCGAAAGTTAACACATCTACGCTAGATCCCTGTTGCTTAATGATTTCTTTAAATTTGTTTAAAGGAGTTCAAAAGTACTTAATAGAAAATACGTCGAAATTTCCAAACATACAAAGCTACTGGTCAAAAATGATTTCATATTTGCGCCGCACTCAAATTGGCTCACACCGCCTCAGTTACCGTGCTTGCGACTATAAAACAAGTGGTGCTGTTCCACTAACCATCTTCCTCGTTTCGGATTCTGATGGGAACGGTCGATGTTCCCAGCATCAGCAGCAGATCCACCACTACTGGCACAACTACACTGACTTCCGCCAACCAGCACCGCTTCGGTTTATTGCTTAGTGGTATCGTTTGGGTTCACCCGGAGCATACGAACGAACGATGCTCACCAGCATCAGTAGATTCGGGATGCGTCGATACGGTTTGCTAGTGAACGATGCTCGGCAGCAGCAGCTGTAAGATCGACACCACTACAAACGCTGCCACAGACAGCGTCGTTGCGGTTCATTCCATAAACAACGACCGAAGATTTTGGTCAAAGGGATCTTCTCGAAGCGAAGCGGAATGTGCGCAGCTCTTCTCAATCAAGAAATTCTGGGCCAATTTAACCTATGGCCAAAGTTCCGGCTAACTGCGGCGTGACAGGAAGTAAACATATTTTGGTAAAGTGTTCAATTTTAACGAATAAAATGCAATTTGGTTTGTTGAAATATCTTTTTCCATTCTTGCTTAACATTTATCCGACAATAGCCGCTTATTTTTAATGCAATCATTAATTGCATAATGCTTTTTTTATTTCAAGATTAACACTGAACTCAAGCCTTTATTCCAGGTATTATTTGCAGCAGCTTTAATTTTCCACTAATGGAAGCTGTTAATTTACCTACGCAAATAGTGGTAGGCAACATTATTTTGTTGTATCAATTATTTATTTATTTATACCCAAAATACCATGGTACAATAGGACTCTTGGGGCCTTCTTTAGCTCAGTCGGTAAAGGCGCGGCCACAAAGCAACACCATCGGTTCCCGGTCTGGTCTAGGAATTTTTCGTAATGGAAATTTTTTCGACTCCCTGGGCATAGGGTACGCTTGTACTTGCCATCAGGGGTAAGGTGCGATTCAAAACTCTTTGGGTGCAGCACGCGGTGCTACGAGACAGCACATTCAATTTTAAAGAGACGTGAAAGTGCTGTCTGTACTCCCGTGCACCCTTGTTTTGCCGTGCGCTCAAATCCGCACATCTCATTTCGAATTTGCTCTCGTCTCTTTAGGCGTTAACTATTGCACTCTCCTTTGTCGTCTCTGTGCAAACAAAAGTGCAAAAAACAGACACGGCGGCAGACCCGACTAGTTTGTGAATAAGGATTTCAATATAATTTTCCCTCTATTAAAATTTTCATTTTGCTACCATTTACCAAAGCCAAAGTACAGAGTAAAGCACAGAGTATAGCACTGTGCATTACTCTTTATCTCTGAAAGAGAAGTGCATGCCTTCGTGCTGCTACGAAATCGTTCGTTTTGTGCGCTCTTCTGAAACAGGAGACGCACACTTGAAATTGGGTGAAGTACTTGTCTATTTTGCACTACTCTGTGTTTTTCTACAATCCCTGAATCATATTAATACAAAAATGGTATCTGGCATCGAAAGCTCTTAATAACTGTGGAATTGCATTTAAAACACTAATTTGGGAGCAAGCAATAAGCTGATTGCGAAAGCAATAAGCTTGAAGCGCTAAGAAAGGAAGTAAGGACTTGTCGTTCTAAAATTTTATAATTGGATTTTATGCGATCACATCTTAAATTCTAGATCTAAATTCATTGATGAACGTCTTTCCATGCAACATTTCTAATTCCTTCCTTCTAGCCAATCTATACATTCGTGATTGAACCTGCATGAATGAATGTTGTTAAATTCAGCTGGAAGCCTATTCCACAGAATAACTGTTCGTACAATAGTGTGTTTTTATAATGAGAAGCATTAAATGGCTGCAGAACAAAGTTTCTGGTTCGCGTGGCTTTTTTTTAACTGATAACGGGGGCCATTGTGGATTATTTGAAACAGAGTAGAAATGTTTCGCATTTTAAGAAAAACATGAAAAAAGCACACAAGTAACTGACGATTAAGACGAGAAACTTGTGAAAATCGAATAATATGGAATATCCAACAGGCAAACCCATTTGGCGCAGTCATCAATCAGCTTCAGAGCATTTGATATTAATTCCAAGCCATAAAAGAAATGGGGAAGTAGAAGAAATTTAAATAATCTTATTTTGACCGGAATAGACCGCGTGCTTACAGTAAGTCTCAAGTGGCGTAGGCCAGCATAGATTTTTGAGCACTGCTCATTAATATGAGCATCCCTTTTCAGATCAAGCTGAACAATTACTCCCAAATTGGATACCTTCTCGACATAATCTAAAACTGAAGAGTATATCTGGCGAAAAAGAGGGTCTCTGATGTCTGCTCAACATAATTTTTGTTTTGGATGCATTTATTGGGAGCAGGTTTCGTTCTAACTACCGAAAAATATTTTCAAGATCATTAGCCGAGTCATTTCATCAACAGCTGTATCGAGAGAGCAGAAGTATAGTTGAACGTCGTTAGCAAATATGTGTATCATAGTTATTTGAGAGCATTTTGCAAATCATTTATAAATAATGAGAAAAGCAACGGCCCAAGCATTGACCGTTATGATACACCTGACATAATGTTGAGCGATCTTAACAGAGCTCCTTGAGTTTCAAAAACTTGAGAGCGATGACTGAAGTACGACTCAATAACGTAAACTGCCTCCCGAAAAGATATTTATTTAAATTGTATGCATCGGTTAAAGCATAAGAATTCTTTGTCCATAATTTTAAACAGTAAGTTAATCATACGTTCAATAATGAAAATTTGAATGCACTATTATGAAATTGATTATTAATGCTAGGTTTTTTTTTTCATTAGGGCGTATCTACAATTAAGATATTCTCTCCGGGCTCGCTCTCTTTCATTTATTACAGCGCCATTATAAAACTTACGAGGCATTCTTTAGTACAGATCGAAACACAACAGTGCTGGCTATCATACTCTACAAATAGTAGAATGAAAAACGTAAAGGTGATTGGTTTATGAATGTAAGAGAGCGAGCCCGGAGAGAATCTCTCAATTGTAGATTCGCCCTAATGAAAAAAAAAACCCTAGAATGATTGTCCATTCTTCTCCGAGACTTGAGAAATTCATGCGATTTCATTTACCCATGACATTTATTTCATAAAGCGTCCTATTTAATAACCTGAGACGAATTTGTGGTTAAATATTGAAAGGCATGTTCATGAATTTCTTATGTGCAATCATCTGTTTACATGCAACAGTCTTACACGTACTAGACGTCGTCCTTGAAGAATAGAGAAATTAGCATCTGCTCCAGGTAACTTCACGAAGGGACGTCAGATCCGTTGTTTAATTAATTGGAGGCTGTTGAGCTTATTTCAATCAACGAATTTAGCAGAAAAGCCAAGCTTTCATGTTTTGCCTAAAGAATCGTGCGTTTGACGCGATCAAAGACAGTTTTTAAATTGGTGTAAAAGGAATCAATCTTTTAACTCCTTCCAATATTTTACATACACAGCGAAGACCAAGAGATTCTGTTTGGCTGCATTCATCGTCTGATGTCTTTTTGTATTTGCGGCGTGAGTTTTTCTGCTAATTTTAGAATTTTCGGTGTAATCATGTCATTATTGTTTCAAAGTGCTTACCATTTGGTTAAAAATATAAACAGGAGAAATTGATTTGATGTTAGGCCTGTCGATAGAAATCTCCTGTCGTGCTATTTTGCTCAGATCAATGCGTCATCTGATAATTTAAATTGTTATTTGAAATATCTTTAAAAGCTCAAAGGTGTTCTCGTTGCTTAATTAAAAAAAAAAAAAACATTATCACAGCAAGTCCTTATTTCAAATACGAGCAATATTTTTTAACCAATTGCAGTTGACAAGTCTTGCTGAATGCCAACAGATATCACTTTATAGTTGAAAACCTAGTTTGCTTACGAATTTTACAATAAATTAAATATTCTACTTCATTAGCTTACAGTTCATAAACTTAAGTAGCCACCAGTTTTTTGTTCCAGTTCTATATTAAGGTGATTTGTAGCTTCAGGTGGGTAAAAATGTAGCAAACAGAAAAATAGTTTGCATTTGCCTCAAGCTTACAGTTGCATCGCAACTACCAATGACTGTCTTGAAATTGTATAAATATAAGTTTTTACAGTCACATTGTGCATTTTCATGCGCTTATGACTTGTTCATCCCGTAAGCAAATAAACTTACGCAAAATCCACTGAAACATAATAATCTCCTTTCAACTCCATCCGCAGTGCACCGTCACATGGATAAAAATAAAAATTCCAACTTCAATGTATGGCCAAATCAAGTAAGCCGTGTTGTCATCTGATCAACTAAAATTATGTCACCACAATTTGTAGCTAACGTGGCGTTTCCATTTCAAGAGAAAAGACTTTCGAATTCCAATTTTATTCCAGGTGGTGACCCCGGCGTACTGGTTAACATCCATACCTCTCACACCAAAGTCGCGAGTTCTAATCTCACCCCGGATAAGTTGGGAAAACACCCAAAAAGGAATTTGAGTGACTACGACGGGAGATGAACCAGCCCGGGGCTGAACATCTCGATAATAAAGGAATAAAAAAAAAATCCTTTACAAAAAGGTACCTAAAGTATAGCTTTGGAATAAAGTTTTCATTCCTTATTTATTTATTTAAGTATTATTTTTGGTCAACAGCCTAGGCATGCCTAGGCAGCCCCAATTCATGTTAAAAACATAAATAATTAAATTAGGTAATTCTGCTAGCAAAGATTGCAAGAAACAAGAAAATCGAATACTGGTGCTTCTTATCGAAACAAGAAATTGCCCGTGAAAAAATATGTGCGCTTACAGTCAAAAGTGTGATGATTTGAATGTGTCGGACACTCTCAACTTTGATTTCAACCGATGTGATTTCGCATCGCTCAACGAATTAATTTCTGCTGTTCGCTGGGATGAGTGTCTTGTTGGGTGTAGTATGGAAGAAGCAGTTTCCGTCTTTTATCAACGGATTTTTTCAATTGTTCGTGATGTTGTCCCGGTGAAGCAACGACGCCCGATTTTCGGGGACAAGACAACCTTGGTGGAACAGCGAGCTTCAGCATCTACGGAACCGACTACGGACCCTAGTAGCACATTTGTTGCAAATAAGTCAAAGTAACTGCAATGTGCCTCAATTAAGTCACAATCAAGTTTCTGCAACCAATTATGACACAGATGTGTTGCTTAGGGAAGGCTAGAAAACGTTTTTTTCGGTCGAGGGATGTACAGCGAAAAGTGGAGCTGCGTGACTTAGAGAGCGAATATAACTCTTTGCATGCGCGATGCTTTAGCAACTACATTCATCGCACAGAAGAAAGAATCAAGCAGGATTCCAAAACGTTTTGGTCGTTCATGAGAAGCAGAAAGCAGAACAATGGAATTCCTCAGCGTGTTTCCTACAACGAGACAACAGCCGAAACTCCACTCGACTCGGCAAATTTGTTCTCGTCCTTCTTTCGAAGTGTGCTAAGTAACAACCGATCACCTTCGTCTGAAGCGTACCTGGACAGTTTGCCTCGATACGACTTCAACAAGGCGCTTTTCAACTTTTCTCAGGGGGATGTGCTGAGAAAGCTACAAGGGATAGATGACTCTAAAAGTGCTGGGCCAGATCGTGTCTCTCCGATATTCATCAAGAACTGTGCTGATTCGCTTACCGTGCCCGCCACCATTCTTTTCAATCGTTCGATTCTGGAAGGCATTTTCCCAAGTGCTTGGAAAACAGCTGCTATTACTCCCATTCACAAAGGCGGCAGTATACCGAGAATTACCGTGGCATCTCGATCTTGAGTTGTATGCCAAAAGTTTTTGAGAGCCTCATCCACGATTCGCTTTATCCTCACGTGCATCATATAATCTCCGAGTTTCAGCATGGATTCGTGAAAAAACGCTCAACTTCTACCAACCTGATGACTTTTGTTTCTTCGTTAGTCGACGCACTGGAAAAGCGACAACAAATCGATGCCATCTATATCGATTTCACCAAAGCATTTGATAGAGTGCCGCATGCTTTGATGGTGGATAAATTGAATAGAATGGGCCTTCCTACTTGGTTGACTCAATGGATATTCTCCTACCTAACGGGGCGTTGTGCCTACGTACGCATTAATGGGACGTGCTCGGATCCATTCGATATCACATCTGGTGTGCCCCAATGGAGTCATTTGGGTCCACTTCTTTTTGTGCTATTTGTCAACGATCTTTGTGAAACGATTAAATCGCCAAAAATAATGTTCGCAGACGACCTGAAGTTCTACCGCGTGGTTTCATCGTTAGTTGATTGTTGTTCTATTCAAGCTGACATCGAGGTATTGTTGGGTTGGTGCAAGCTAAACGGCATGGAAGTCAACGTCCGTAAATGCAACGTCATCACATTCTGTCGATCAAGGAATGCAACCATCTTCGATTACAGAATGGAGATAACGAGTATCGCTAGAGTGAGCACAGGATCTCGGTGTACTACTTGACAGCAAGCTAAACTTCTCACAACAAATAGCAGCAACGACCGCTAAAGCCTACGCGGTACTTGGATTTGTTAAACGAAATACGAAGCAGTTTGAAGACGTTTATTGCTTGAAGTCGCTCTACTGTGCGCTGGTACGCAGTATATTGGAATATGGTGTTCTTGTGTGGGCGCCATACCATGTCGTTCATATTCAACGGATTGAACGAATTCAACGCAATTTTCTTCGGTTTGCGCTCCGCCGGCTGCCTTGGAATGATCCAGTAAGACTGCCCCCCTACGAACAGCGATGCGCTTTGGTACGCCTACCGACGTTGGCTGATAGAAGGGTTCTCTTGCAACGGCTTTTCATATTCGACATCCTGAGTAATAAAATTGATTGTTCGGCGCTCCTGGGTAACATACAACTTAACGCTCCAGCAAGAATAACTCGGCGTACGGATTTCCTTCGACTATCTACGCATCGTACTTTATTCGGACAGAACAACCCATTCGACGTTTGTTGCCGTAGGTTTAATGAAGTGTCTGACCATTTTGATTTTAACACATCCAAGACAATGTTCAAAACTAGAATTAGTGTTTAGTATAATCTGTCTGTACGAGTTATTCGAGGACAAGTAAATAAATAAATAAATAAATAAAAATCCAGAGGCGTCCGTGCGATTAATCACTATAAAGCTTTGAATTGCAAATACAATTGTTTCTCGTGTGATTAGAACCTTCAAAAAATGCCCGACGGATGGAAGGGAGTAGTCGTAAAAGTAGTCCAATGGACAGTAAAATGGCCAGGAAAGTGGTGCAACTCAACAAGCGTTCAAACATGTCAATTCAAGATGTCGCTGAAAAGTCCAAGCTGTCAGTCGGGTTTGTCCAAAAAGCCATGAGCGTGGAGGGTAACATGTTTACATGGTGCACAAAGCCCAAAACTGGAATGAAAAGCAATACATTACTGCGAAAACTCGCGCCCGGAAACTTTACACGAAGGTGCGTACCAAATCGTGTTGCATCGTGATGGATGACTAAACTTACGTCATGGTTGACTTCTGTCAACTTCCTGGGCAAGAATATCAGGAAGGATTTCCTCCCCCTTAGCTACCCTGCATGGGGTAGTATGGTAAAGGGCTATGTGTGCCTGATCGGATACTACCGTTCAATGCCCTCCGCTCGTTTTCAAACTTGTATCTTTCAATTTCAAAACCTGCCGTTGCCCTATACGGAACTATCAATACACTTTCTCTTCATATCTATTCGTTCTAGCAATAAATTACCGTCCACTCCTAGCGCTTTGCATGGAGATGAGAAATTATCTGCTTCTGACTGACGATCAAAGATCGTTACTTCCGCGCATGGGAGAATACAAAAAACAATAATCAATGGAATATCTCGTTGCCAAGTCCTTAGACTTCCGATGTTTCGGAGGATGTTCGAAAGAAGAAATTATCGAAATTTGTAATGAAGTTCCTGATATGGCAGGCGATTTGCGGATGTGGTGAAATAAGCGCTCCCTCTATCACTTCCAGAACAATCAACGGTGGGATATACACGGAAGAGTGCCGTAGGAAGCACAAAGGATAAATTTTATTTCAGCCTGATCTAGCATCCTGCCACAACGTTCGAAACGTGTTGGAGTGGTACCGAACCAACGGAGTAAATTTTGTGCCATATGAAGATATGAACTCACCAAATTCACCGGAACTTTGCCCAATTGAAAAAATTCTGAGCAATTACGAAGACGAGACTTCGAAAACAACTCAAAGTTATTATTACAGTGCTGGAGTGGAGGAAATTTGGGTAAGTTATATGGGTGGAGAGAAAAGCAAGGTGCGGGCAGTCGGAATAGGAGATGAAATTGAATAAATATTTTTTTTAAATCATAACGTATTAGTAGTTTTTCTTTCCCTGAAAACTTAAAAAAAATCCGATAATCAGTTTAATTTTGGTGAGTAAACATGCGTGCGCCATGTTTATCGAATACACGTACACACATACACTAAGCAGCAAAAAAAAATCCGAACAAAATTTTCTTCCAAAAAACGCGTTGTTCATCCTTCTGTAACTTTGTCAATTATCAATATATTTGGCTGAACGTTCAGCGTGGTCAATATTGGGTGAACAAGGAAAATACTCATGTTGGAGCCTCAACTTTGACGCAAGCTGTAGTCCAAACCACTTAATGAAAACAGTTCAAATTTTGTCCACATAAATTTCTGTATTATTTTAAGTCATGGAGAAGTTTTTAATATGCTACCTAAATTTTTCACAGAAATACGGTTTTTTGAAATTGGTATGTCCAAAATGACTTTTTTCACATATGTTATAATAACTTCAAATTTATAAACTTTATCAACATAAAATTTTGGTCACATAAGGACGAAACATAACGGTTATAACGTTGTCAAAATTTCAGCCAAATATATTGATAATTGACAAAGTTACAGAAGGTTGAACAACGCGTTTTTTGGAAGAAAATTTTGCTCGGCTTTTTTTTGCTAACTACTGAGTGTACACACACAAACACACACACACATACACACATATCACATGTCGTAAGAATGTCGGACGACAGCCCTGATAAAATGGTTCTCAAAAACGAACCGATGGGTGCAAGTGGTGCGCAACGAGCAAGGTGGATCGATCAAGTAGAAGGCGACCTGCGGACTTTCCGCAGACAGTGAGGCTGGTGAGGCACAGCCATGAACCGATTACAATGGAGACAACTTCTGTGTACAGCAGAGGCCACACCGGCCTTGATGTGATTGGTAAGGTAAGGTTTCTCTAGAAAATGTACTAACGGAACACTAATGTTGGTGAGAAGATTGATAGCTGCTCTACACTTTTTTATTAGTCGTTTTCTTTTATTCTGGTCTCAAACCACGACAGACAGCAAGAAGAACACATCACTAAAATATTTTTGGCTGTTGTGAGGGTTTCGATCACAAAAACTTCATAATCGATGTCGAAAACCTGAACAGAGAGCGTACGGGAATAGAGCTTCTTGCGATCGAGTTTTACACGCAACAATTATATCATAGCATCGATCGGGTACAACAAGCCGGTACGCTTTGATATCAGAAATAAATCCACACGCGTTTTGATAGAAGATCACGATGCTTGCCCTGGAACTCGTAGATACATCAAGCAATAATCGATCATTTCCAAACGGAATAGAATAAGGCCTGTACTCGAAAAAAATGCACCATTTTTATCCGTGTGTAACTATTTTGTCCGTGGGTAAAAATTGATAAAAATCTGAGTACTAGTTGGGAGTAAATTGTTTACATGTGTAAAATTTCATAACAATCGGTTAAGTGGTTATTGAGATGTCATCGAAACAAAAAGAAAATCGCCGGAAAATTTTGCGCGCCGTTATGGAAAATCCGACTGCGACCATGAGATGGATCGGAAGACAACTGGGAATCACCCATACAACTGTGTCTCGGGTGGTAAAATCGTTTAAAGAGTCCCAGACGACCGAGCGGTGGGCTGGAAGTGGAAAAAACTCGAAGACAGCTGACCCTGTGAACGCCCGGAAGGTGTTGGATTATTTCAAGTGTAATCCAAACCTTTTGATTCTCGACGCGGCTCCGAAGGCAAATTGTTGCGCCTGGTTCGTTCAGCAAACCATGAAACGAGCTGGACTTCGTGTATTCAAGGTCCGCAAGGCACCGAACCGGCGTGATCAACAACACACGGTGGCCAAATCCCGCGCAAGGAAGCTGTATCGAGAGTGGTTAACGAAACCGATGTCTGTGGTTATGGATGACGAAACCTACATCAAGGCAGATGCAAAGCACATATCGGGGCTGGAGTTCTACGTTGCAAAATCACGGTTTGATGTTTCGGAAGACATAAGGAAGAAGAAAGTGGACAAATTCGCCAAAAAATACTTGCTCTTGCAGGCCATATGACAATGCGGTAAACTGAGTAAACTGTACATCACATCGGGTACCATCATCAGCGAAATTTACCGCACCGAGTGCCTCCAGAAGCGTCTGTTGCCCTTTCTGTTATTCCACGGAGGTGAGACATTATTTTGGCCGGCCTGGCATCATGCCATTACGTGCGATCGACGTTGGATTGGTACAGAGACAATAACGTTGTTTTTGTATCAAAAATCATCAACCCCCCCAAATTGACCAGAGATTCGTTCGGTGGGAAAATTTTGGGCCATAATGAAGGCTAAAGTTTGAAAATTGTCCAAGGTGTTTAAGAAAAAGCTGGAATTGAAGAAAGAATGGATGAAAGTGACCAAAAAGGTCGGCTCCACCATTTCACAAAATGTAATGAGGGGTCTTGAGGGAAAGGTGCGGGCTTTCAGCAATGGAAAGGAAATTGAATAAAGTAATTATGTAGAAGGAGATGTTCGCTCATCACCATGAGGCACCAAGAGTGGACATTAATATTTTTTTCATTAATGCACGGACAAGTCGACCTACCCCGCAGTGGGATGTTAGGCAAAAGATGACGTCTTTGGTTCGAGTACCACTGTACACATGCCCTTTCACTCAATTTTCAAAAATATCTGTACTATTTTTAACCTGCCGTACACTGACGGAAGTTTCAACACTTTCTCTTCATATCTTTCATTCTAGCAAAAACATTAATGTCCACTCTTGGTGCCTCATGGTGATGAGCGAACATCTCCTTCTACATCATAATCGTTACTCCACGCACGGAGAATACATAACATAACAATTAAAGTATGTAAAGTAATTAT
This sequence comes from Aedes japonicus, assembly GCA_034211315.2. Classification (NCBI taxonomy): domain Eukaryota; kingdom Metazoa; phylum Arthropoda; class Insecta; order Diptera; family Culicidae; genus Aedes; species Aedes japonicus. The sequence goes on from JASCZW010000030.1 coordinate 134,722, forward strand.
GCCGAAACATTCATTTAAATATGTATTAGTTCAATCCAAGAAAATTTCAAGAAAATCCGACTTAAAATAAGTTTTTGGCGAACACTTTTGTATGGTGCATTTTTTCCTGGAAACGGCCTTATTCGCCATATCGAATGGATTTCTCTCTATATCCGACATTAGGTCCAAAACGACTGTGGTGAACGAAGATAGCGGAAGGCAGTACTATCACGGCGGGACTAGGGCTTTCTTGTAGTTTTCTATGTCACGTTCTGGAATCTCAGCAACACGGGGCAGAGTCAAGCACAGGCAGTATTGGCTGGAGTAGACAGTAATGGGCTGATGAAATAGGTCAGAAGCAGATAATTTCCCATAAACATGAGAGGCTCTAGATAGAAGTGAACAGTAATTTATTGCTAATGGACTACTGAGTGGAGGTAGAAGTTTGAGAGTTGCGTACAACGTTGTTTCGAGGGAACATCAAAAGGAGGCAATTCTACATTTAAGAAGTAGTTGCCTGCTTAAAGTACTGTTTGAATGTAGCGTACTACTTTTCGATACACTCTTCATCGTCTGCCTCAAAACGTTGTGGAACCTTTCTTTGTTTTGGCATCGTAATTGCTCTTACTTCGGCAGCTTTATTCGAGGTTACATTTGACTAAATTCCGAAAAAAAAACCTTTCAACTAAAGCTTAAGCTAGCCTTCAGTGTCTACCGAATGATCGGGTAAGCTTCCTCCAAACGCAGCTATTTCCTTTGCAATGCCGTGTTCATCGTTTGAATGTAGCAGAACAATTTTAGCAGCGACGTCAAAATAAAATAAAACTCAAACTTCTCCATCATTCTCAAGAAACCTGAAGCCTTTGCTTCAGCATCGCAAGAATCATTGTAAGACAAAGTTAGGAAATATTCAACCAAAGCAGAATAGTTCGCCAGGATAGACTTGTTCACCTACACGCCCCCTCCCCACTCCCTTGAAACATGCTTACAAGTATTTTTCCTACACAGTTTGAAAGAAGCATTTAATTACCTGCGTTATCTAATGATCATAAAAGGAATGCTAAATTTGGCATGAAATGATGGAATTTTTCAAGTAAATATAAGTCAGATATCGCTGGAATCAGGTTTGTTGTATGGAAGATTCAAAACAATGTTGTATGATGTATGAAAGAGGTACACAGTAACATTGTCAACGCTTGCATTAGCTTACAATGAATTGAGGAGAAATTTTATACGCCTGTTAATATTAATTATTTTTTGTGTGTAGTTCAACTAAAAGACAGGATGACATCCACATTGAATTATTGTCATTTTTCAAAATTTTGGATGCAAACAGTTTTGAATGCAGTTTTATCAACAAAGCCGGGAGGAGTGCTATACGGTTGGAATAAAACTAAAAGGGTTACTTGGATGAAATTGCTAATTTTACCACAGGTTCTGCAACATCATTAACTGTTTCAAGAGTACACCATTATCACCGGGCTTCCTGGTACACTTCAGAGCCAAGTTTTCTTGTTTAGTATACATCGATGATCCTAAAAATATGACTGATTTGATATTCTTGAACAAAATTACTAGTTTCAACTGATGCTATGATGGAAGATAAAAATTTTAGGTGCATAGCCTTATTAAATCGAATTTGTTGGAAATCCAAATGGGACTGATATGCGGTTACAGACACAATTTATCGTAATCACTAATTCCATGTCGGTTATTCCCGACTGCTTCCAGTATGATGATCATAATCATGCATTGAAACAATAAACAGATAAAAAAACATAAAACATGTACTAAATCAATCAATAAACTGTTCCAATGAAAATTTTCTTGTTTGTCTAGATATGTCGAAAAATGAAGGAAAATGCGTTTTTTGACAAATGAATTTAACTACATTGAAAATTCCAAACTTAAAAAATAAATCTCGTGGGCCTCAAGACGTGGTCCATCATGATTATCTCACTAAGAAACACCCTCCCTTGATGTCTCTAGACTAAGGCTTAAAATAAAAAATATATAAATGTTTCAAAGACTTTTAAAACGATTGCTTTCCACTGAAGGGTAGAAGAGATTATAAGCAATTTTTTCCACTTATGCTATCGCTCATTATGAAATGAAAATTAAATCAAGAAACTCAATATTCCATGCTTAATTAAGGTAAATGAACCTTCACATTTTTGCATTTGCCTCCAGCAAACTGAGCGAAAACATCGGTCCATTACAGTTTCATACATTGGTATTTTCCATCGTTTAATCCACTGAAAGAGGCCTCAAAAGCATACAATAGCTCAGTCGATGGAAGTGTATTTATGGTTGCGGTTGATTTTGTTATATATTTGCACATATCCGATTTCAATTGCATGCACTGCACATAGCATTGTAAGCGGTTTGGCATAGTTTTTTGGTTCAAGTACCACAATTCCGATCGTAGTTGTAGAATGTGGGTGCCTCTATGGGAAGTTTGTGCTCGGCCTATAGAAGCGCATTGGGTTTTCTGACTACTCGAAAAAAAAACTATCAAGAGAGCGGATTAAAAGTTTTCATGAAACCTTACATGAGCAATCAACATTTGCAATAGAAACAAGAAGATCGAACTTGAAATGTGGGGTTATTTAATTATTTATTTCAATCCTTGAATCTGAATAATTTTCTACGTATAAAAATAGATCATATTTGAAATCACCACAGATAGTATTCAGGAAATCTGGTCCAGTTTTCAATAGAACTCTTGGCAAATTAGAGAAATTTAAAGGAAATTTCCCAGGTCAATTTTTCGTAAATATGACTGGCGGTAGCCAAATATGAAGTAGTTTGAACGACCGTGTTTCGCTGGCAATAAATAAGCTTGATGTCATTTACAAAAATGAACGTCCGGTGCAGGGTACGATGATACATTTGCTTATTTTTATAGTGAGTCTTCTTATAGGGCGGAGGTATCCAAGTATCCGTATAAGAATCCATGTAACTATTTGAATTACAATCACATGATTCATTTATGGACGAAATTGATGATTTTTTTTTTTAAATAGGAAGAGATCTAGCTGCATTTTCAACTATGTGTTCTCATGTCTATGCCAGTATATGGGAAGTGGGCGGGATGTTTGGTTTAACAATCTGTTATTGAAAATTTGTTGTTCCCGTGTGTATGGTTATTTCTTTGCTGATTACTGATGATTTGACAAAATGGTTTTCGGCCGTAGCCGAGGTAATTAAAATGATACCCAAAAAAACTTCGGATCGTTCTGTCCACCCATGAGAAAGTTAATGAGATTGCTGTATCTCAGATTATTTCACTCGAATAAATAGACTGTTCCAGAAAGTAAACGCACATTTCCAAAAACGTCATGTTCTTTTTAGTTTTAATAATTTTAATCATATTTGTATTTGTGTTTTATATGATATTTTACTCTCGTTTAATCAAAATATTTAATCATAGCCAAGAATCCTAACTTTTCCTCGAACATGACCCATTAGCTTCTGCACAGTGGTACTTCCCACCATTTTGACCACTTTTGGCCAATCTTTTTTTAAATTTTTGGATGTCGTCCGCTGGTTTTATGAATTTTCGAAGCTTTGCTTTGGTTAAAGCCCAAAAAGTCTAAATTGGCTGTACTTCCGGGCAGTTCGGCAGATTCATGTCTTTCGGCACGAAACATACATTTTGACTTTTGTACCATTTCAAAGTATCCTTTGCGTAATGACATGACGCCAAATCAGACCAAAACACTACTTGACCTTCGTGCTACCTGATTATCGGCAATGATCGCTTCTAGAGACATTTATCAACGTATTTCTGAGTGTTCATCGTCTCCGTTGTGATGTACGGACTAGCTGTTTTACCACACTCGCATATTGCCTGCCAAACCATAACCTTCTTACCGTAGTTTTGGTAAAAATTACCTTCTCCGTTTCGGGAATGTCTTTGTCTTCGCTTTAAGTATAGACTTGTGGTCCGGGAAGCGTTTTGTAATCTAGTTTCACATACGTTTCATCGTCCATTATTATACACCCAGAATTTCTACACAATAACTAATCGTAGAGTTTGCGGGCCCGTGGTTTCACGAACGCGGCCTGTTTTGGGTTGGTTTTGGGTTTTTTTCTGCTTCCGGTATGTTTTTAGGCCAAGTCTTTCTTTGGAACGCATGACGTTACTCGACGAGGTCCCTAGTTTTTTCGCAACATCTCGAACGGAAGTCGCTGGTTTTCGCTTGTAGGCATCCCTGATCTTTTTATCGATATCCGGACTAACAGGGCCGCATTTCCGACCACTCTTCGGCGTATCTTCAAACGTACACTGTTTTCTATATTTTCGAATCGCAGATCGTACCGCTCCGACACTTACACTCTCTTCCTTGGCCAATTTTCTCAAGGAGAGTCCGCTCACAGTGCACCATTTGTGCACGATACTATTTCGTTGTTCCGGAGTAAGACCGCGCATTTTGATAGGTAATACAAAACTGAGCACTTTTTTGATGCTATGTCATTCAGAAATGTGCAAACAAAAGGGCGCAGCCAAAACATGTTGAAATATTTCATTATCTTCAAAGTGACCGTTAAAATAAGGTGTGCTTATACTTTCTGGAACAGTCTTTGGAGTATCGCAGCTCGGGATATTGAAAAGGAAGGTGTGGTCACCGAAGGCTCTTTATTCTTTAGTCTATCACTTAAATTTTTTTGACATGTGCTTCACAAAACTCATTATATTTTAAAGGAATAAATGTTTTCAATTCGATGCCAAGACACATTAAACGTGCACCAACACTTTCAGAATTTAAAAGACTATGTATTTCACACGTTAAAACTGTTTGCTAAACAGTAAGCAAATTTTTAAATCATTTATGAAGATTGTAACTGACGATGTTTTACTGATATAAAACGGATTATTTTGTATGGACTATTTCTTGTACGGTTATGTTACTTTTTTTTGTTTTTTAAATGAAGATTGTATTTTGACGAAGTTTTTTACAAACGGATTATAATGAGTTGGCTATTTTCTTTTACATACTTTTTTTTTCTCACTTTTATCAACACTACAAACTATTTTGTTCGTCACGGTGATGATGATGGAAATTTGTTTAATGTTGTTGTAGTTAAAAAAAAAATAAAGAAAGTAGTCTACAATTGTTTGAGCCTCGCGCGCGGTATACAGGTATAAAGGACTTCTTTTGAATTCATGAAAAAAAATTGGCCTCTTATGCTTGAGAAGATACCATGAAATAGTAGTGGGTTGTCTGGCTGATTGTCGGGGAATTCCTTGCCAATTCTGTTGTGGTTGAACGTAAAAGTTTGACAAGGGCCGGTCCAGGATTTTTCGGTTTGGAAATTTTCTTGATTCCCTGGTTGGGGATATCCTTGGTCAACCCAAAACTAAGCTGGTGGCTCCATTAGTGTTGGAACTGCATTGGCTCTGTAGCGGGTAGGATCGGATATTGGCTTGTCTTTTGATAATGTCCTTAAACGGGATTCTGTGATTTGAATTGTAATAGGATTTCCCGATCGCTGGGAATACTTGCGAACATTTGTGGTTGACATCAATAGCTTTTCACAATTATATCGCTGTAAAGCAAATGAACAGTTTTGGAAGAAGTTTACATCTGTAGATGAAATCAGTTCGTTTTTTGCATAACTGGTTGAATTGCTTTAAATAAATTATCTAATAGATAAATCGTCTAGCTCAAACCTTTGTAGGGGTAAGTGGCGGGACCATCATCATCATCATCAAATCAGGAGACTTTCCGCTATTCTAGAAAAAAAAATTAATTCTAATTTTTTCAATCTGGCAATCGATCAGATATTGAAAATTATAGAGGAATCGCAATTATTTCAAATATTTCTAAAATGTTTGAAGCGATTGTTAATCAAAAATTATGCAACAAGGTAAAAAATCGGATTTCAATTATCAACATGGTTTTTTTTCAAAGGCAATATTCAATATTTATTAATCTATAGGAATTTGTAGGATTTTCTTTAGGTGCAATGGATAGAGCAAATTTTGTGGAAGCTTAATATACTAACTTTGGCAAAGGGTTTGATAGAGTTGACATTCTATTGCTACTTTGCAAACTTAAACGTGTGGGTTTAACCAGTACACTATTAAAATGGAACGAATCTTATTTGACAGATAGAACACAGGTGGTACGTTTCAAAGGATAGATCTCTAGAGGAGTTAGAATTCCACATGAATCTCATTTAGGCCCTCTTTAATTTTTAAATTTTTGTTGATGATGTTAATCTTGTGTTAAATCATCTTAACATTATTATCTATACTGATGATATGAAACTGTATATGGAAATTAGATTTGCAACATTTTCAGAGTGAAATTGATGTATTCTACAAATGATTTGTTAAATGTCGACTTGATATTAATAATAAAAGTGTAATACCATATCATATTTAAGAAACCTTACACATCATGATTTCACGTGTACTCTAGGAAATCAGTTGATTGAGAGATGCAACAAAATTAGAGACTCGGGAGTGATTCTTCATTCAAAGTTGATCTTTGTAGATCATTTGAATACAACAATTCTTAAAGATTCATCAAAAGGTTCAGTTATCAATTTAAGGATCCACATACTATTAAAACACTTTATGTGGCGTACGTAATACTTATGACAGACATACAACGCTGACCGTTATACGAACTATCAAATACTTCAATCCAGTACCAAAAACACGTACTAGACTAAAGAAGTACAACGCTGACCCACAGGGACTGCCTGGAGTTACACTGGCCCGCGCCGTCGCTAACTGGATGCAGCATCGTCGCCGGGGTTGAGGTTAGCAGGCACGTAGGGTTTAGATTCCGACACACGCGAAATAGGTTTTTTGGTCGGGGCACACTTTTCAGAGTTTTAAATTAGAATTTCGCGGGCACAAGCGGGGTCGTTCAGGGCCGGTTCAGGACCGGTATCCACGGCCACACGCTAGGAGTACAAAGGAGGCACAATTTCACTCCTTCGGCTACCACACGACCGTCGGACATGGGCGTACCACCAATCCCAAGCGGTCGAGACACACTATCTATCGGAGGGGATTGGGGACCAGATCGATGGCAATTGACACTTGCACCGCGTGTGGAATTCGGGATGATGGTCACTGAACTCCGATTCCCGCGCTTCCGAACCGGCCGGCTAGTCGATAAGCCTCGTCCACTGGCCACACTACACTCGACTAGTTTTCAGCGCGTCCGAACACTTTTATCTGTCACATACTAAAAGGGCCCCACCTATTTATCCTCCCGCTCTCTCGCTCTCGGCCGAGAGCATTTCCTCTTACCCACGGTGACCAACCCATGAGAATGGGTGGAAGAGAGTTCTCGAGTGCAGTAGAGCAGTGGACGGCGCATAAATGGGTAATTTTTTAAGAATATTATAATTTTTAATCCTAACTCCTAACATGCAAACAAATACAATTTTAAGGATATTTAATTTAATGGGACATGATTTCATGTTACACAGGAATAAGATCTATTCCCGAATTGTTGTTTGAGCACCAAGAAACATACATAAGTCGTATAGAATTTGTACAAAAACAATTTTTGTTATTTGCTCTCAGAAAACTGGAATTCATTTCCTCGTTGCATGTTAATTGATGTTAAATCACTGAAAATGACATGAGTTCTTTTGTTAATAATGTTGTCTCGCATCGTATAAATTCGTGCACCATCACGCATTTTAAGAACTAGAAATTTGTTTCATGCAAGGCCTCAAAGAACAATTTATGCTAAGAATTGATCAATCAATAGAATGATGGTCATTTATAATGAATATTGTAAAATAATTGAAGTAACTATGCCTACAGCGACATTAAGTAAAATATTGACTGGAAGAGTTTAACCCCGTAGATACTAAGCGACTTTGAGTAAATGTAAATGTAATGGAATTAATGTAAATGTTTATGTTGTCTACATTGATTGACGAAATAAATAAATTTAATATGTAAAAGTTTTTTTTTGTTTTTATTCCTTTATTATATAGATCTTCAGCCCTGGGCTGGTGCATCTCCCGTCGAAGTCACTCAAATACCTTTTGGGTATTTCCGTAACTTTTCCGGGAGTGAGATTCGAACTCGTGACTTTGGCGTGAGAGGTAGTGATGTTAACTACAACGCCGGGGTCGCCCCCAATATGTGAGTTGGATCCGTGAGCTCTTGCTAAAGCAGGCGGTTGGTTGTTTTAAGAACCACCTGCTTTTTCCAGTGAAGATACTGAATGTGCAAAAACTACGCACAGTATCACTAAGGATGAGAAGAAGTTTACCCCTTCAGACTCTTGACCTTCTCTGATTCAGCCTCCCTCAATACGTTGAGTTGGGAAAACTTTAACTTCCTGTGCGGTTGTTTTTACCTCAGGTCATCTGCCAAAAATGCAAGCAGATGGGACATACGACCACCCATTGCGGTAATAAGGCACGTTGCTCCAACTGCGGGGTAAAACATAAGGATGGCGCCTGCCCAGACAGCACACAAAAATATGCTTTATGCAAGAAAATTACTCCTCATGATCTCTAGTCGTGCCAGGCATACAAACAACACGGGGAAAAATAAGAACGCTCGCTTATGCAACATTCGAACAATTGTTCGCAGAAATGTCGAAAAAAGGGTCCCCACCATCTAATTCCAATACAAATCCCTTTGTTCTTCTATCAGTTGACGAGTCTGACTTTCCGCCCACGGAAAATTATTGAGCAGGAGCCTCAAATCAGCCTGCCCATTCCAAGGAAAGATGGAAAAAAGCAAAATCCAATTGCTTCAGGTTTTATCCTAACTACAACCAGGACATTCCATCTCTTCCGGGGATGATGATGATGATGATGATAATGATGAGATACTACTATCTATTGTAGCAAGTTTACTTTCCATAGCAGTGGAATAATCTGAAAAACGATTTGATCAGGATTCTATTGTTGTTTGTGATCATCAAGCTCCTGTATGAAGGGCCAAAAACGTTTGAGTGGGCCTGTAAGCAGATACACTCACGCGAAACCCGCAAAAATAGGGAAGAGAATGTCCTTCCAAAAGCTAGTTCACACCCACAGCAGTTGAATCAAGCCCTCGATTGACAGAATAAACCCAATAGATGGGGTGGAAGATCCCACCCTCGTTCCGCGAAATGTTAACAATAGGGAGGAGGCAGTCCCATGCTTCCTATCCAAATTGTTTCACTTGGGTGCCTTGATGGTCCCTCCCTTTCCCCGTTATATATTAGGTCGTGGATATGAAGTATATTTTGTAGTGGTCATTTGATTGCTTACCTTGTGTAAGAAAATTCGGCTGAAAGTAAAATTGGTTAGGGTTTGTACCGTTTTTTACTTATTGCTCTGTGTTGCCTCGATGTTTCTGCTTCTGAAGAGCTGACTTTAGGATGTCATTTGGAATTGATCGTGGTCATAGGATAGGGAAGAAAACAGAACAAAAGAAAAAGTATTGGTGATTGGCAACACGCTATGCGCATGTGAGATTTTGGATATTCTCACAACGGCCGTTCAGAATGGTTCGACGGATGCATATGAGAGATCATTCCCGATAAGTTTCCACTCGTTTACTCAATTCCATCGTGTTTGGTTATAGAAGACAAGAAACATTTTACAACGTCCTACATTTAGAAATATCAGGGCAATGATCCCCCATCGCGTCTTCAAGTGATCATTACAAGCTGTCCATTTGGTTCAGGCTTTTTTGAACGTTGAACGGGGCAGCCGATTCACACAAAAAAACTGCCGCGACCAGCTCGACAGAACGCGCTCATACCCCTTTCTGAATCAAAGGGCAGGGACTTTCTATCTCTTCTGAGGACATCCAAAACCCCTGATGCCCCGATCTTAAGAACAGAAGGCCCTTCCTTGACTAAGCTGTTCTCATTTGATGATTTTGTCGAAGGTATCACAAGTCCCTCGACCGTCTTAAAAGCATTGCTCTGGAAATGCTACCCGCTGCGAAGTCTATGTTTTGAAGCAATTGACAATAAAGTGACGTCTTCTTGCAGCAATCATTTCCTTCGATGGATAATTTTCCAAATAAGGTCGGAGATTTGATTAGTGTTCTGCAGTGGAATTGTAAAAGTTTTTTACTAGATTGGAATCTCCCAAATTTTTAGCTTACAATACTGGTTGGGATGCATTTGCTCTTTGTGAAACATGGCTCTCTTCCGAATTCGATCTTCCGGTTTATGATTTGGGAATCAAAAAATACTACACCTTCTATAGAGTGAAGTTCCCTTCAATTACAGGTATTGAAGTTTATAAAAATAAAAGCCTTTGCATTGCTTCTTTGTATATTGCTCCTAGAGCCTCAATTAACCGAAAACAAATTTCAGATATTTGACCTGTTGTTCCTGTTCCGCGGTTGATCATGGGAGATTTTTACTCTCACGGTACAGGCTGGGGAGAACTGCACGGTGACAATCGGTCTTCCTTGACATATGACCTTTGTGACAACTATAATATAACAGTTTTGAACAATGGAGAAGTAACACGTTTGGCTGGTCCATCACCAGTTGGCAGTAGATTAGACCTTACAATGTGTTCGAATTCATTATCATTGAATTACACATGGAAAGTGATTCGGGATCCCCACGGTAGTGATCACTGCCCATAAAAAATACGATTGCCACCAGGTTCAATACGTCGAAATTCTTCAACATCACGTATGATCTGACCCGTTACACATGTCTGACAAAGTATAGGACAAAAATAGACGAAGCCGCAACGACGGTAGAAGGGTTTCCACCATATGAAGAATATAAGTTCCTCTCCAACCTGATCTTGGATAGCGCTCTTTAAGCTCAAACTCGACACCGACAACGACAACGTTATTGCACAGGAAACCTTCTTCTCCACGGTGGGATCAGCAATGCACCGAGGTTTACCGTAAACAGCCCGACGCCTTCCAAGTTTTCCGCAGACGTGCAACACATAAGCACTCCGAAGTATGAATGAAATGAATGCTTGAACCCTGGTTTCATGCATTGTACAGACTCCGTAGTTGTAACATGTAACAAGGGTGCACACTTAGAAATTTTAAATTTTACACGAGTACGTCAGGAATGTTTGGAAAATTTATATACTTAAGGAACGTTCCTTACGGAAGATTTGGGGGTCTATTATTGTATTTATATTATAATAACTTATTTACTGTAATTTCTATGACTCTAAGACGGGTTGTTTCTATGTACTAAAATAAACCACCAGTATTTCACTAATGGTTTCTAATAAAAATTAAGTTTTACAAAGAAATTTGCTTGAGTTTTGCAAGGGTCAAGGATGAAAGTTTTGAGAAATGTTCTGGTTTCTCTAGAATAAATCTACCACCCAACTTTCACACCACCCAATGAAAACGAAATGAAATGCCCCTGACTGGCATTTCTGTTTCTTTATTGCGTGAATACTTCTCTAGTCTGACTGGTTTATTTTTATTTCCGCGAGACCGCCTCAGCACCACATCGATGCTGTGAGTGACGGTTTAAACGATTTTTTATGTTTCCCGCAATGGATGTATATAGACAGGTTAAATATTTACTCATACAGACGGTGATACGCCGATGGATGTTTATCAAGCAATTTGGTCATCTTCGAAACAGCCAAAAATTTCAAATTGATTTTGATCCCACAAATATTTATATTTACTATAATACTCAATTCATATCGTCTTAAGCACTATGTTTTATTATTTTTATTTCGATAGCTGGCTGGTAGCTTAAAACGAACGAAGTGGTGAAGACATTAATTTTTCCAATTACCTTTTATGTCATGAAATCTTCCGTGAATCTTTTTTTTTTTTAATAAAAAAGTTGCGACAAACTGCATCGTGATGCAGTTCCAAGGAAAACGGTTTAAAATATTTTATTGAATTATGCGAATTTCAGTTTGCAAGCTGTCATCTGACAGCATTCATGATTCATGACCAGATATCGCTGATGGGGGATGATGGTAGAGATGATAATTTGTTTATCGTGTAAAACTCTATGCAATGTACATTTGCATAGTTATTTTCAAAGCGCATAAAAGGAACCACTTTCTAGGAGGAGTAGTTAAGTCAAAATTCCAATCTAAAAGAAAAAGCGAGGGTGAATGCAGCTCATGCATTTTTTTCTTCTGTAGGTTTACTTCGACAATGTGAGAGAGCAGGTGTATTGTATGTGATACAGAAAGGAGGGTTTATCCGTTCCGAATGAATCAGCTGATTCCAAATCAGGTTATAATTTTTCTGTTCAATTGATTTAAAACTGGGACTGCACTAGCCTATTAAAATTTATATGTGAATTATCATGCGAAAAGCAAAACTTTCATTCTCATCCTTCTAGCTCTTTGGCATGATGACAAACGAAAATGTATGCTATTTCCGAGAATTTTTTTTTCAGCTTCAATTTAGCTGAACCATTTATTGCAAGAACTTTAGTAAAATTTGAATATTATTAACTTAAGATAATATTTATTTAGTGAAATGATCTTCAAGTAAAATGCTCCATCAACTGCATATATGTCATCTTCTTCCTTGAAATTGTTCCTGCATGGGTATAGTGCCAGAATATTAAAGAAAAACTGAGAGTTCTCAATAAATACTGTAGATAAGGGGGCGACCCCGATGTTGTAGTTAACATCAATACCTCTCACGCCAAAGTCACGAGTTCGAATCTCACGGACAGGTTACGAAAATATCCAAAAGGTATTTGAGTGACTACGACGGAAGATGAACCAGCCCGGGGCTGAAAATCTCGATAATAAAGGGAAAAAAATAATGTTGATTGGCATATTTCACATATTTGAAATAAGGAAAAAAGTGCACATATTTATAAAATAAAATAAAAATGATCGTTGCAAATAAAACGCACGACAAAAAATAGCCTCGACAATTGTAGACTATTATAGAATAAAAAACTACCACTACTGTCTACCACAACTTTTGCTACTATTTTTCATATATATATTTGGTTCAGCTAGAGCAAGAGCTATCGGGACCATGTAAAGATTGTCTAGTAAAACTACATGCTACAGTACCGTACAACAGTGAATCATTGATCAGTGGGGTAACATTAATTGTTTTAGTTTTCGTTTTAAGTTGATGCATAAAAAAGTGTCTGTTAAAGAAATCAATATTAATTTTATTAGATTTAATCATACGATAAAAGGGGAACTTACTAAATTAATCGAACAATGTCGATAAGTTATTCCCATTCTAGAGAAATTCATGTTTTTATGTAAAAATCTAGTGAATTTGTCTACACTTAGACGTCATGCGTTTCATTAAATCTATTGCAGGCTACCGACTTGAAATAAGCTATTTTTAGTGCACGTGTTTTTATTCAAGCAGACAATGCACATTGACAGACATTGCACGAGATAGCGAAGTGTTTCAAAATTTCAATTATCGTTGAACATATTCGAGGTGTCTGAAGTCACTGTTTGGCTTTATTATGGCTTGTCGAGAATATTTTTAATATGTGAAATAGCAAAACAAAAGCACTGCCGCCTATGTTGTTCTATAACGCTATTATTCTCATTTGTCTACTGCATGAAATATGCATGCTTGGTAAACAATGAACAAGAAGGGGAAACGGGATGAATAACATTCCATTTTAATATGGTTCCGCTGGATCACGTCTGTCTTGCGATTTTTTTTTTGAGTGTTTGCTTGTTTCAAGGAAGACCAACGAACAACAGCGAGCACATGCTAAGAAAGGAAGTCAGAAGTTAAGTTTCTTTCCAGAGAGCATTATGCACACGAATTTTCTAAAGCATTGCGTTTAGTGCTCTATTTAAAAAAAAACTTTCACTCACAAACAGTCTGAAAACAGTAAAAATGATTTGAACTTGTTGCTTATAACAATAAGTTTATTTCTAGCTGTTAACTTATTGTTTTAAATGCAAATCCACAGTTATTAATTGAGTGCTTTCAATGCTTGTTCCGTATATGTACACATATGTACAATACACTTTACACTAGAAATTGTTGCCTCACTAACACCGGATTAGTATTTCATTTTCACGGTTAGTCTCAGTTCTATATGCTATTCGCTTCTTGAGGCCGGTAAAGCACTCCTCGTATTTTTTAATGAAAATACAGGAGCTTCTAAGTGCTTTATCTTCGCGTTATTTTATCATCACCTTTGTATGGGTCTCATCTCATTGTTCAATTCCGGGCAATAAGAGAGCGGACTCGCTTGCAAAGGTAGGCGCTATAGAAGGCGATATTTACGTTCGACTAATCGCCTTCAACGATTTTTTCCTATTTTTCGTCAACAGTCACTTGGCAGCTGGCAGTATAAATGGAGTCAAGGAGATTTGGGACGATGGCAATATTCTATCATCCCAAATGGATGTGGGACGAGACTTCATTCGTGTGATGTCTAGCCTCATGTCCAATCATTATTCTTTGAACGCTCATTTATACCGAGTTAGGCTGAGCGACAGCAATCTCTGCGAATGTGGACAAGGTTACCAGGACGCAGATCACATTGTTTGGTCATGTGCTGAGCATCGTGGAGTCAGATCTGAGCTTTATGATTGCTTTCGGGCTCGAGGTAGGCAACCCAATGTACAGTCTCGAGATATTTTGGCTGTACGTGATCTGGAGTACATGAAACTCATTTATGTGTTTTTGACTAACACTAGCCTTAGATTGTAGTTTGTTTAGTATGTATGTTCAGTACAAGTTTTTTTCTGTGTTTGTGTGTTTTTTTCTCTTTCAAACATTTTCAAATAAAAAGAAAACCAAAAGTTGTATAGTTGTAAGTTTTTTTTGGCTTGATTATCGAGATTTTCAGCCTCGGGCTGGTTCATCTCCCGTCTTAGTCAGTCAAACACCACTCTTGGGCATTTTCGTAACTTCTCCGGGGGTGAGATTCGAACTCGTGACTTAGGCGTGAGAGGTATGGATGTTAACCAATACGCCGGGGTCGCCCCCTTAGTTATAAGTTTTTTGACAGTTTAGAATATAAAATAAATGTGTAATGTAAACCATACTTTAAATTCCCGCTCATATTCCTATCTCTAAACTTGTTATTCGTGTTAACCTCGAGGCGGCCGCGAGTAATCGGCTCTATTCCCCTAACTTTAGTTTTAAGATAGCTGATGTATACAAATATGAAAACTTGGCTCTGTAAAGTTGATTCGATTGAGTTTGTACAAATAAATGATTAATTAAAAAAATGCTTGTTCCATTTTTTTGCATGAATATGCTTGTGTGGTAAGTACATTCAAACCCTATGCCTCCATGGTGTTGCTTTGTTGCTGAACTTAACTTCAACTTTGCTAAAAAAAGGATCCGTATAAATCCGAATTTGTTCTTATAATAAATTACACTCAGTTGCAAAAAAAAGCCGAGCAAAATTTTGCTTCCAAAATACGCGTTGTTCAACCTTCTGTAACTTTGTCAATTATCAATATATTTTGCTAAAATTTTGACAACACTATAACTAATGTATACGCCTTATGTGACCAAAATTTTATGTTGATAAAATTTATAAATTTGAAGTTATCATAACATATGTGAAAAAAAGTCATTTTTGACATACCAATTTCAAAAATCCGTGTTTCTGTGAAAAATTTAGGTAGGATATTAAAAATTTCTCCATGACTTAAAACAATACAGAGATTAATATGGACAAAATTTGAACTGTTTTCATTGAGTGGTTTGGACTACAGCTGGCGTCAAAGTTGACGCTCCAACATGAGTATTTCTCGCTTTCACCCGATATTTACCATGCTGAACTATCGGTGCAGAAACAAAGCTGAGGTGAATTAATCTTATTAATTGAAGGTTGAACAACGCGTATTTTAAAAGCAAAATTATGCTCGGCTTTTTTTTTGCTACTGAGTGTATATGCAAGCAACAATCTGGCTTAATTGCTCTCTGCACAAGCAAATGGTTCTTTGGAAACGTTGAAATTGTAACCGGTTCGCGCAGTGCAAATATTTTGTACAACACACCTTGGTTTGGGTAAAGCAGTGCTGCCAACTTGGTGTCAATGAATTGTGTTGTATTCATTTTCCTCAGAATGAATTAGGTCAACTATCAGCTGTCTGACAGTGTCAATTTTCCGTCCATTGTGCAAAGCGTGGAACACGGCTTGAGATCGCATGGCACGTAAACAGCATTGTTGGTGGAGAATTTCCAGTCTCTTAAAAATCGCTTAGCCAGAAATCATACCTGTGTAGACTTCATTGGAGGCAACGGCAGATGAAGGATATCTCGACATCCACCGTACAGGTCTGTCAGCAACCCGTCCCCAGAACACCCGTGAAACGACGGGTAAATACCCTGGTTTGGCATTGTTCGGTCCGACCGTTTGTTTGCGGCCATGTTTTGATAGTTGCCATTGCCGGGACATCCATTCGGCTAGTCAAGTGTTTCACGAAGTCGAAGTAGCTTTTTCCTGGAGAAATTTGTAATCCTGCCGAACCATGGCTCCCAGCATCACCGTAAGTCACCACTACTGCCGCCACCACCATCATCGCTGTACTCACCATCAACAAAACCGTAAGTCCCGCTGGCTCAATTAGGCATTAAGGAATGCATGCGCAAAGAAGGAAACAAAACACGAGCAAAATATGCACATAATACAACATAAAAAGAACAGATAGAGAGCTCGTGATCACGCAGGTTTGTGTAGGTCTCTACAATTGGTAAAATAAACATTATGTTTCGAAACATGATTTCTTTCATATAAACTGCAACTTTACTCATTTTTTTTTACTTATTTATTTTCCGTCGGCCTATTTCCTCACATTGTGACAATCACCGACGCCAGGGAGACGACTCTACCACCTGGACCCTACCTATCGACTCATGACTATGAACCGGGACCAACGGCTTTACTTCCCTTCCGAAGGAAGACGTGACCAAGATTTTTCGCCTCAGAAAAACCACCGACGTCGACTGGGATTGAACCCAGACCCACTGGGGTGCCAGTAGCAGTCACGCTTACCACTACACCACTGACGCCGCCAACTTTACTCATTTAAAAACAAAGTTTTATTGAAATTCCACCTATTTATTAGCTTTCCGTGTACGAACGATGTAAATTCATCAAAAGCGTAAATTTCCCACCAGTCACTTTCTGAAATCTTTTCGGGGTTAGAATTGGTGTTGTTGATGTAGCTGGTTGGTGTAGACCCTGATTAATGAGCCTATTATTGGTCATGCTGTGTTCATGTTGCTTTGCTTATGCTAAAATGTGAATTGTCAGATAGTCTACATTCAACGACCCTGTGAGCCCTCCTCCATATGTTTGCACCAAGGAAAGTGAAGTGGAGAGTTTCAAACTAAATTGTTTGTCAAAGGTATCTTCAAGTATTTTATAAGTTCTGACCCTATCAAAACATCATTCATAATTTTTGAAGCTATGGAGAATAAAGTGGCCGCTCCTTGCATCAATCATTTTCTTTGATGAATAATTTTCCAGTATGAAGCGGGGGCTTAATCACGGTTCTGCAGCGCAGTCGAAGTATTATTCCTAAATTGATATCTTCCAAACTCTAAGCTCACTATACCGTGAGGCATTTGCTCTTTATTAAACAGGGCTCTTTTCGGAAATCTATCTTCCTGATTTCAACACTATTCGTCTTGATCATGAGAATTCGCATGGACGAGGCATAGTTTAGGGGATCCAAAAATGCTCCCCTTTCTATAAAGTTAATATTTCTTATATTCCAAATATCAAAGTATTTGCATGTCAGGCTCTGTGTATATATCCCCTACCCAAGCAACACAACTCTATCACTATCAATTGCAGCTACTAGTTTTTGACTCAAACGAGTGACATTGAAGGTTCTTTAACTGGTTTGTAACAAGGGTTCCAAAATTGATACAGCCAATAGGGTATTATAGGGGTATGTGGATTATAATATTGTTCGATAATAAATATAATAATATACCGGCATTTAGTAATTTTTTTAATTTTGCTATTGAAAAAACAATTTCAAAATATTATGAAAAAAATTTGATTGCAAGGCAACACCATGCTATTTCACCATGAAACATGCTACAAAAAACAGACTACCTAAACCAACGAACCCACTATTGATTTCTAGCATATATATGTTCGGATCAAAGGTCGGATGTAAAAACAAACCGTTTTTGGCTATCACCTTCACAGGATGATCAAACTGCGGAGTTTAATTGAATATAGTTATCAAGTTATTTTGTCATAGTGTTGATGGTTATGCCTACTCACAATTTTTAGTTTGCTTTCCGTCCACAACCTCCTGCTACCTCGTTTTCGCTAATTTCTGTTTATCATTTAATTATGAATTAATTGCAGATAATCATTTTTTGTTGGGCACTTAAAATTTACCTGTCTGTCCTACAATTCCTGTTTGCACTACGTCGTATGTCGAATGTAGACCGTTTACGTGAATGTTCGTGGGCCGCGCGAGAAAACTTAGGCACCACTGTACCGTTTACTGTTGTGTAGTCAGCTGTTATGATTGAGATCTTATTTAATTCCTGTCATTCATCTAACGCTCACACTACTCACCGTCTTTGTGTTGTGATCGTACAACCAAATTTAACTTTAGCACACGGAACTCGACTCAATTTCACTTAATTCAACTTTAACTCAATTATCATCAAATTTCATCAACTACTTTTCAACTCTATCACTATACAATTCAGTTTGTTTATATTTTTCTCCTCTACTACCTTTGACGGATATCCTTCTCGCTCTCTCTATCGCTCTCTTTCTCTCTCTCTTCTACTCTACTCTTCTTACCATATGTCGTCTGACATGTTTACCTCGTTGGCGCATATGTCTATGTACGGCCAGTGCTGCCAGAACAATATAAGTTGATATTTATGTCATAATGGGAGCCCCCATTACTGAAAATTAAGTACCGGGAGCCCCCGTTACTGAAAATAAATGTCACTTTGTGAAACTGCATGTCGGATTGTGAAAATTAAAATGATTAGATTTTTCTTGTATAAAAATCGAGAAAAAATAGTTGAGATTCGAAAAAAATATTTTTGTGCTAGGAAGAACACCCACAGATGAAAAAAAAACATGTTTTTTTTAAATGATGAAATAATTTATATATGACCTCAGTGACAACTAACAATGACAGTTCACATCAAAGAAAAGTAGTACGCTTGGATCATCCTTGATTGACAAAAGATTAGCCCCCACACTTCGAATTGATTCGATTCATCTTTCATAATTCCCACGATGTGGTCCCATAAAAATTTCGGTTGACACCGAGTTCAATCCGCCGGAATCTGTCATCGTATGATCTTACTCGAAATATAAATTGGATACAGTTCAGGACAGCAACAGATGAAGCCGTTAGGACGGTAGAATGGCTTCCACCGCTGGAAGAATGTAACTTTCTTCCCTACCTGATCTTGAACAGTGCGCGTTAAGCTCAAACTGGATCAGCGTTAGGAACGTCGTTTCGTAGAAAACATCTTTCTTCATGGTGAACCAAGCAGTGTACCGAGGCATACCGCAGGCAGTTCAACTCGGAACTTATCCTTAGACATGGAAGACCTAAGCAGTTCAAAATATACACGGCTCTCGATCACAAACTTAAAAGCCTCATTGGGGCCTAGAATCGCGGTTTTTCTTCTTCTTTTAGAATTTCAAGATAATTGTTTTCACAATTCGCTTATTGCTAAAATTAGTGTTCTAAATGCACTTCCACATTCATTAATTGAGAGCTTTCGTTACCAGGTACCATTTTAGCATTAGTATGACTGTGTGGCAAATACAATCATACTCTATGCCCAGGGAGTCGAGAAATTCTCCTTAACGAGACATTCCTAGACCAGACCGGGAATCGAACCAAGTTGTAGTGACGCCTTTACCGACTAAGCTAAGAGAGGACCCGGAGAGAATTGTGGTTACGATGATTTACTAGGACTACTCGGAGTATTTGGAGTACTCGGATCAATGGACACTACAATTTGCGCGAAAAGGTTCTCCAAATTCTGTGCAGGCACGAATGATTTCTTGCGAAACCACGATCGATATATGAGATTACCCAACAAACATCGGTGTTGAATTAGAGCTTGTTCAAACAAATTTGGAGAATCTATTCAGCTATTCTAGAAGAAACTGCTGAATAGATTCTCCAAAATTGCTTGAACAAGCTCTAATTCAACACCGATGTTTGTTGGGTAGCCACCCCAATTCAATGGTGGAACTAAATCTCTCTTGCACTCCTTTCGTGTGGCATTACGACTTCCTGGGTCTAGCAGTATTCGTAACCTGGATATCTCGCGTCCTACTACAGTTCCTAACGATGCATCATGATGTAAACGTGTATTCGAAAATTATTGGGAAAATGATCATCTGGATAACTGGGTTGAGTCGAACTTAGTTTTCAGAAACTTAAGATGGCTTATGTTGTCTTGGATTCAAAAGGGGACTTTTGATTTCGTACCTGTTGACGTTCATTTTAGTTCATGCTAGTGACTTTTCTTCTTTAGTGATTTTTTTTTACAATTTGCTGTCAGTGACTTATTCGGGGATGACACTTAAACTTGTGAAAGATATGGATGGTAACCATCACGCCGGGGTTGCTTCACATCTGAGTTTTTTTTTTCATGGAATCTCTACAGCTTCTCAATTTAGTTATGTATATGGTTCTCTCCCTGGTAGCTCCAGTTAACCCCTTTTTGTATATTTTTTACTCCAAAGACAGTGTGAATGTCAGAGAATCAACTTTATAATCCGTCTCCGATTTGTCGTTTTTGTTGTTGTATAGGTATGAGTGTGCTGAGGTTCTCGGAACCGGACTATGAGTTGCCTACTGCGATGGTTGTCCGTACCCATTCACGTAGACTCCCTGTGGGCAGGACTTGCGGTCCCGGTGGTTGCATTTGACCACCGGGAGGACGCTGATATTGATAGCCCTAGGCTGCCTGTTGGTATTGGCCCTGGGTGGTGGAATCGAGAAGTAGACTGGCCCTGGGACTGGTTGTGTTCCCTGCTCTTGGGGTGTGAATGGCGGTGTACCGCTATAGGATTGCGGAGTACCCGGTGGCTGCTGATCAGGAGCTTGAGGTTGCGGATAGCTTCCTTGAGGTGGATGTTGTCCTGCTGCTACTGGTAGAGATGTATAAGCTTGTGGTGGAACGGCTCCAGGGCCTCTGATACAGCCACTGCATAGCCAGTTGATGCCGTAGGTGGCATCGATGTGTGTGTGACGTTAGTTGGTGATGCATTTGCAGTTTGGGTAAAAAAGTTTGACCTGGAGCCGGGCGTGATTGGTTTGTGTTTGTAGGAGTGCCGCTTAACCGAGCTCACTTGCTGGTGGGTTTATTTGATTCGTGGGAATGCTTGTTGGAATAGATCCGCTTGGGGATCGTGTGGAACCGGTTGTATAGCAGGATAGTTGGAAGGATACTGTTGCTGAGGTGGCGGATAGCTGGGTTGACTATTGGCAAATTCTTAGCTCTTTCATGCTTTGCAGTGCTTTTATAACATGCACAACATCTTGTCACTCATTGGATGATTGATTCGGTTATGCACAAGCTATCAAAGCATACTACATTATTCAGTATTATCACTTACAATACGGTATGAGACTATATTAAATAATTATGAAAATCTTCGGACCAAATTTTCATAATTATTTAATATTTATTTTTTTAACTTAAAGGATGTACCATTTATAATGGTATTTCTTGGGCTGAACACTCAAACGTCATCTATGAGGGGTTTCCATCGCTACAAGGATTGGATCGCTCTTTTGGGACTCGTTTGATGTTTTGTATATGGAAAACTATGCCCACTGATCAAGATATTAAAATATCACATCGTCAGTTCACTGAAAGTTCGCCCGGATGGATACTCTACTTTAATGTAAATACGGATTGTTTCTTTAAGGTAAAAAATTTCTTAGGTTTAACTAGCAACATTGATGCATTATATGATCGTTTTCAGGATACCACGAGAAACGAAATATGTGTGATTCAGTTGGCAGCCAGCTTGATGTATGACGTGGTGTGGTATGAGCCGGGTGTACATTATCCCTTATGTGTGCCGAAAATGCATTAACTTGAAACATTGGCATGACCAGTTACCAGTCATTAACAGACAATTGATTTCTATGTTTTGCTTATGACTTGCTAATGGGACGATTGCATTGCTGGATTAAACATTGTCACACAATATTATCAAAGATGTGAAAGGACCATATGTATCCAATGTGAATATGAAACAATGATCATTGGAAATCCGTCCGTTTAGGACAAGCAATTCGAACTTCCAAAGTAAAGAATCTGCTTGATTGAAATTTATCTAAAATACCGTTTTGGTCAATTGGCAGCTAGTTTCAGCTTCCCGTTTGTTGCATACCTTAAAAATTGTGTACAATTCGAAACATACCTCGGAGATTTAAACAGTCTCTAAATTATTCCGAAGCACAAATATAAATCAATTTTAGCGACTATCGAGATACTAAAGTTGCTAGCATTTTCAAAAGGGCGTTAAGCCAGCAAAACTGTTGGCTAATACAGGCTTTTTAAAAACAACCTTTGTGTTCACCCCATTGGGCTATCCCTTGTATGAAGTTTGCAGAAGCAGATAATTTCTCATCTCCATGCGAAGCGCTAGGAGTGGACAGTAATTTATTGCTAGAACGAATAGACATGAAGAGAAAGTGTATTGATAGTTCCGTAAAGGGCAACGGCAGGCTTTGAAATTGAAAGATACAAGTTTGAAAACGAGCGGAGGGCATTTGAACGGTAGTAGGGTTATGTGCCTGATCGGATACTACCGTTCAAATGCCCTCCGCTCGTTTTCAAACTTGTACCTTTCAATTTCTAAGCCTGCCGTTGCCCTATACGGAACTATCAATACACTTTCTCTTCATGTGCATTCGTTCTAGCAATAAATTACTGTCCACTTCTAGCGCCTCGCATGGATATGAGAAATTATCTGCTTCTGCAAACTTCATCAAAGATCGTTACTTCCGCGCAAGGGAGAATACAAAAAATAACAATCAAAGTGTATCCCTTGTAGTTTTTTTTCTATTTTTTTTTATAAAAGTGCAATAAAATACCTTTATTTTGATTAAATTACATTTATCTTACGTCGAATCAATCCTGAAAAACATTGGCTTTAATGTTTCTTTAATATTTCTGGATTCTAAGTGAACCAGAAATTATTTCTATGATATGACTGTGTGTCTACTATATACTTGATATTTTCAACACACTTACATGTTACTCTAACAATTATTTAATTTCTTTCTCTTCTAGAAAAAATACGCTCCGGGAGATCAAGAGATTTTAAATTCACAGCATTCCCTGAACTTACAGTTAACATGAGTATGTATTTACTAACCTAGGCGCAACTCATCTGCATAGAAACGAAACATGATAAACGGCGCACAGACAACTTCTCATGACTACAGCAGTGTCCACAATGCTAGTGATAAATATGAATATTCAAACTATTCATTCCTGTTCAATATCGAAGATACCTCAATATACTCTACTCCCTCCATTGTGTATGGAAGTAATATCACAAAGTAAGTATTAATTTGAATTTAGATTTAGCTCTCACATTATCAAATAATCATAGTTTGGAGATGTTTCACGGTAATCTTGTTCCAGCAATTTTAAGAAAATTGTGTCTGTTTGTTCATATACGTGAACGATTTATATTGATGAAAACAAGTTTCAACTTGTTCCTTGTGTAAATTATTTATTGCTGTTTCGATTAATATATCCAGGTTTTTTAAGCTGTTATCTGATTTTATATGCGTAATCTTACTCCATCTGCCTTAAAAAAATAATGAAAACTGACCATGGGTCGCTTTACAACTATGCCTTCCCCAAATTTAGGAAATAAAAATATCGATATTATGATATTTGACACGTATTGCCTTCATTTTTTTTAATCCATATCTAGCGTAGAAACTGTGATTTCCATTCTCCAATAAGAGTAAATATGGCGACCGTTGTGCATACCGCCTCGTATCCCTTTAATGCTACAAAGTGCTTTATTTATTCCCTGTATCAAAAGCATTTGAGGCCGATTCCCAGCGTAACAAGCAACACAATCGCAAATTGGATTTTTTCGTGATAGTAGTTAGAACTGACACCACTTCTTTTTTTAACTAGCTGGATTCTCTTTTGCTGAAAACACATTTAAACTTGAGAGTGCTTCTCATAGTTTAAGCAGGTGATTGGAAGCGGGAATGTGGCTGTCTAAACATTCATCAATTCACACTTGCACTTTAGATTTTTTTTAAATTTTCTTATTTAAGTACCCCACAAAACGTTGGAGAAGCTTGTTAGCGATATATTAGGATATATTTAATAGGCTGTAGTAAGATGATAATACAGAAGCAGTTTAACTCCATTCTTAACTTACTGTGTAGATCACAGCATACGTAAGACCTTTAAGATAAAACTGTGGTTGCTATGAACTGTTTTACAACACAATAGCAGTAAATTGCAATAAATTGTAAAACGGACCATTACACGTTCATCATCTTGCAATCATGTAATACATATCATCGATGTAGTTATGTGAAGGGCAAGATCATTCATTACAACATAACAACTACTGATCAATAGGTATTGTACGATTTGCTCAACCCATAAGTCAAAATGACTAATCTGCTAGTTTAATTTTTACCTGACAAGGTCACTACAATCAAACCTTACTTAATTAGTTTAGGTTTGAATGTTTTTTTTTACTTTACTATTTTCATGTAAGGCTAGAAAAAAACATTTTAGGTCCAATTCAATCATTTCATAATGTTGGGACAACCAGAAATACATAATTAAGTGTGAAATCTCTGCATCATCACATAGATATTACACACATTGCCATAAACAAGGTCCATTGTTTTGCATTTCTCAACTAAACATTTGCTTCGCTACATTTCTGACAGCATTTCTCAACTAAACATTTGCTTCGCTATATTTCTTTCAGTACCACATTTGAAATCACCTTCATACTTCCGGTGTGGCGGCAAGTGTTATGGACCTTACTATTCGTATGTATGGTTGTCGTCGCAACAGTGGGAAACTTGGTGGTCATCTGGATAGTGTTGGCCCACAAAAGAATGCGAACTGTAACTAACTACTTTCTTGGTAAGTAGTTTGAAGATTAATTTTCTTCGCTTGGGTAGGGGTAGATCAGTGTAGAGCTTTCTATTTATATTCTTTGTTTTCTTATCAGTGAATTTATCGATAGCTGATGCCATGGTGTCGACACTAAACGTTACATTCAATTACACCTACATGCTGAATCTCGACTGGCCATTCGGCAACTTGTATTGTAAAATATCACAATTCGTGGCAATACTCAGCATCTGTGCATCCGTATTCACACTGATGGCTATTTCTATCGATAGGTAAGTTGTGTCGTCAGCTGTCTGTTACACTCGCTGTGCGCTTTATTTGACTAGTAACAGGAAACGCTTTATCCGTTGCAAGGCTCGGCAGGACACCCATCCGTCTTTTTTTTATTATTATTATTTAATAACTGTGCTAAGGCTGCTGAAGGAGACAGTTCATTTTAGGCCGTGGTAGTCTGAAGTTATTATACGTAACACATACTAGAGCATTCGAATATGGCGGATATTCAATTCACTTTCGGTAGCGCAAAGTACCGAATTGAAAATTTATGAGAAGCTTTGAAATCTAAATTCTTCTCCATTTGTACACATATTAAACCAACTTCAACTTGATTCAGTGTTAAGTCCGACGGTATTTCCTTAAGTTCATTGATAAAAAAAACCTGCTCTTATTATGCATAAAACAATGTGTCATCTGGTTTCGAAAGAATGGAAGAGACAAAAGTTTCTAACTATTCTAGTGGCTGGTGTTTCATAATTAAGGTCAATCAATTGTTCCGCAGTTGATTATAATGGCAAATGGAAAATAGTATTCAAATCGTGGCTACTATTTCACACTGTAAGATAAAGTAATGATTTGGGCTGCATCATGCCTTCTTCTTGTACCTGGCATTTATACCTGCCTCTCAAAAATTAATGTTCTTTGAAGCTCATCCACATTTATTACTTGCTTAACCATTCCAAAGCATCCATTGCTATAGTGCATGAGAAGCACAAAGAAGCGATATGCTCCAGGGCCGCCGATCGAATATCACAGCCGAATAGACATTCGATTGTTTTCATTTTTAAGGAACACTTTTGTTCCCGTGTAATTAATGGGGCCTCAGATAGCCTAGGCGGTAAAGAAACTGTATTACCAAGCCCGAGACGATGGCTTCGATTCCCGGTCCTTTCGAAGGTTTGTTCTGGATAGGATATTTTCTCAACTCTTTAGCATAGAGTATTATTGTGATTGCCAAGCAATATAAAAAAAATCATGAGGTGATGGCTTCGGAAGCTCCCAATTAATAGCTATGGAAATGCTATTCGAACTCTAAGTTAAGAGCAAGAAATAGGCCAATTGTGAAAGTGAAGTCTGTATCCACATTAATCCGGCCACCTTCAAATCATTGTAAATTTTGAAATATTGCACGTAGGAATGCAAAATTTCACTGTAGTATAGCTGAGAGTCTATGATGAAAAAGACTATGATTGATGTTTACATTTCATGTTTAGTATTCAAGATGGCGACGGAAGAAAAACAAGTGCGTGAGCGAATTTTGTACGGGCGTACGGCAAATCCTGACTTGTCTATACGGGATCTTGCAAAAACATTGGATTTACCTAAATCCATTGTTCACGATGTGCTCAAACATTTTCGGACCGTTTAACGGTGGAGAGGAAACCAAGAAGTGACAAAAACATTGGACGCGCTGATCCTGTCATGGACCGAAAGGTGAAAAGGATATTAACGAAAAACTCAAATCTCTCCATTCAAACGGTGGCTCGTAAAATAGGGATGTCGCCTGGTTTTGTCCAAAAATCAAAACAACGTTTGGGACTTAAGTCGTATAAAGTAAAAACAGTTCCAAATCGCAACGACAAACAGAAATTGGCAGCGAAATCACGGGCTCGACGTTTGTACTGCGAATATTTGACGAAGTTTCCATGCGCTTCCAGGGCTGGCTTTTTATTCTGCTATGCCCAAAAACGCTACAGCTGAGCATTTCAGAACGAACAAGGCATCTAAATTTCCCAAAAAAATACCTTGTGTGGCAAGCAATTTGCACGTGTGGCAAGAAGAGTAAATCTTTCGTCACTACAGGCACAATCAACAAGGAGATCTATCAGAAAGAGTGTCTGCAGATGCGATTGCTACCCTTCATCAAAAGTCACAAAGAGAAACCTTTGTTCTGGCCCGATTTGGCATCATACCACTATTCTAAAACTGTGATGGAGTGATACCAAGCAAATCAAGTGAACATTGTACCAAAAACCAAGGTAACAAAAATCCCAAACAGGAACAAGAAGTAGGAAACCAGTTCGAAAAGAAGAGTGCGTAAGCTGTTAGACAAATTGCCAACAAAACTTGACTGCGTGGTTATGGATGATGAAACAAACGTCAAAGCAAACTTCAAGCAGCTTCCTGGTCTTGAGTTTAATACCGCATTACAACGTGACAAAAAGCCAAAAAATTGTTACAGTTCTAAAAAAAATACATCTTCATAACTACAGGTACGGTTAACCAACAAATTTACACCAACGAATGTCTGCAAAAACGGCTACTTGCCATTATGGTAAAGCGACTCAGATGTTGTATGCAGAAAATGGCGTCAACATTTTACCAAAGGACTGTAATCCTCCGATCACCCCAGAACTTTGTCCAATTGAAAGATATTGGGCCATTGTAAAGCGAAACCTTGGGCAATCAAAAGGATAGGCAAATAATAAGACAATTTTTGCTAAAAAGTGGAAAATGTTTCCAGAAAGGTAGCTGAGGACACTTTCTGGTCACATGCGCTGGTAATGGGGGCCCCAATAGCATCCTTACTGTTAGTATAAATCAGTTGAAATCGAAAATGGCTACTAATATTTAATTTTACTAAACGTTGCGTGAATTCAGGTTATCGTTTATCAATAACCTTGCTGCCACCCAATTCTGTTATCCAACATTCCAGTTATTACTCGTGGAAGTGCAGAGGTGGTCACGGCTTCCAATAAAGAGCACATGAAAATCTTTGAAAAGGATAAGACAACTGTCACTTCTCGCTCTGATTAGCTTGCTATCTTGATTTCTCATATCACTTGTCTGAAAATCGGATACGAGTCGTCTCGTTCCACCCTGTTAATATCGTAGCATGTGCTCCATTAAACTCTCTTGGATATTGAAACAATATTTGGGAATACTGAATAAAACTGTAAGATACACAGCAAAAAATATTGTACATTTCGTGTAACATAAAAAGCAACATAACATAAAAAAATCTCATGTAATCGATTGTATACCATAAAGTTGTGTCGAATACTATGTACATAAATGGAGCATCACATAAACTGAAATATTCAATAACCATTCGGTTTATTTACATTTTCTAATGTAGAACACTGATAGATACAATTAAACATCAATGAAAATTCATTGATCTTTACATGCACTCAATGTAAACTGTCAAGCACAGTCACTGTCATTCAGATCAGAAAACACAAACTTCTAGCCGCGTTTATCTCCGTTTTTGTTCGTGCGTGAGTTTTAAAATGATTCAGTGAAATGGAATGTGTAAGTTGCAATCTACAGTACGACAATGTTCAATCATATCTGCATCACGTGAAAATTCATCGGAATTCTAAAGTTTTAGACTGTCCGATCAAAGTGTATGTGACTCGGCTCAGATCGTTCATAGCTTTTCGGAAGCATATAAAGCAGCAACATCTTGTATTTAAGCAAGAGCCGACCCATAAATGCCTTATTCCGCCGTGTGAATATGAGGAAAATTATATACACAAAGTTATGAAGCACGCTATGATGCATATTTCTGCTGGAATTCCCGTGTACTGTCCTCTTAGGTGTCCCACACGAAAACCTTTTGCCACTCCAAATAGTTTACAATATCCATAGGATGTACGCACACAAAAGCGAAGTGATGAGATCGCCCTCCCTATTTAATCATATGCCGGTTTGTGTCAGTGACGCGGTTCCGGAGTTTTCTAGTGATTCTGAAGACTTTAAAGAAGGAGATGCATGCCGTGAGAACCTTACTGCCGTTATAACCATAACTGAAGCATGTATATAGGGAAACCCATAGAAAATGGGACAATTATGCGTAGAACGGCAGCTTAACATGTCAGCGGAACTAGTTCTTGGAAGTCTTTTTTTTAACTCTTTTCCAAGTACCATGTCACGGATACGGCGATTCAGGAAATCGTAAAGGTGCTTCGTGAAGTGAGTATCATACAGGAAAAAAAATTACGAGAATTTAGAGTCGAAAGATTGTGTTGGTATCAGGGAAGAGTCGTCTCGATAATCTGTAGAATCATTAACCGACTGTTTATTATTGGCAATGGAAATAACATGTATTATGTTCACACCGAGTATACGCGATTATCGGAATGAACACAAAATGTTGTTTGTGCCATTCAGGATTGCATGTGTGTCTATGACGACCACAACTTTATGTATCTAAAAGAGGCGGCATTCAGCAATACATACTGAAAATTATTCCATGTAAGAGATCAAAATCCAGCGCAACTAGAGTCGGCCAGATCCAACGCGTTGTAAAGAAAGTAATATCCATTCTCTCTTCGTATGAAATCACACAACCCAGCTCATCTAACTAAACATATAACTATACTATTCCAAAATGTTCTGTATATTAATCTAAAACATGTATTTCAATCAATTTGAATTCAATATAAAAAATGAATATGTAATAAAATGCTTTAAATCTTATTATTTCAAGAGTCAGTATGCGAGAAATGTGGAATTCCGTTGATTAGGCGTATTTTTATATCTTGGAACTAAAATTACATCCGATTGTAAATCTACACTAACCTATCTTAATTTTACTTTGGGTAAATAAAAAAATCAATGTAAAATTAAAATGCAATGTAACTACTGTTCCAGAAAGTATAAGCACACCTTATTTTAACGGTCACTTTGAATATAATGAAATATTTTAACATGTTTTGGCTGCGTCTTTTTGTTTGCACATTTCTGAATGACATAGCAGCAAAAAAGTGCTCAGTTTTGTGTTACTTATCAAAATGCGCGGTCTTACTCGGGAACAACGAAAAAGTATCGTGCACAAATGGTGCACTGTGAGCGGACTCTCTTTGAGAAAATTGGTCAAGGAAGATGGTGTAAGTGTCGGAGCGGTACGATCTACGATTTGAAAATATAGAGAACAGTGTACGTTTGAAGATACGCCGAACAGTGGTCGGAAATCCGGCCCTGTTAGTCCGAATATCGATAAAAAGATCAGGGATGCCTACAAGCGAAAACCAGCGACTTCCGTTCGGGATGTTGCGAACAAACTAGGGACCTCGTCGAGTAACGTCATGCGTGCCAAAGGAAGACTTGGACTAAAAACATATCGGAAGCAGAAAAAAATCAAAAGGAACCCAAAAACAGGCCGCGTCCGTGAAACCACGGGCCCGTAAACTCTACGATTCGTTATTGTGTAGAAATTCTGGGTGTATAATAATGGACGATGAAACGTATGTGAAACTAGATTACAAAACGCTTTCCGGACCACAATTCTATACTGTAAGCAAAGACAAAGACATCCCCGAAACGGAGAAGGCAATTTTTACCGAAAAATTCGGTAAGAAGGTAATGGTTTGGCAGGCAATATGCGAGTGTGGTAAAACATCTATTCCATACATCACAACGGAGACGATGAACACTCAGAAATACGTTAAGAAATGTCTCCAGAAGCAATTATTATCGATGATCAGGCAGCACGAAGGTAAAGTAGTGTTTTGGCCTGATTTAGCGTCATGTCATTACGCAAAGGACACTTTAGAATGGTACAAAAGTTAAAATGTATGTTTCGTGCCGAAAGACATAAATCCGCCGAACTGCCTGGAGGCATGGCCAATCGATACTTTTTGGGCTTTAACCAAAGCAAAGCTTCGAAAATTCATAAAACCAGCGGACGACATCCAAAAATTTAAAAAAGATTGGCCAAAAGTAGTCAAAATGGTGGGAAGTACCACTGTGCAGAAGCTAATGGGTCATGTTCGAGGAAAAGTAAGGAGTCTTGGCTATGATTAAATATTTTGATTAAACGAGAGTAAAATATCATATAAAACACAAATACAAATATGATTTGCCAAATAAAGTTATTAAAACTAAAAAAATCATGACTTTTTTGTTATTTTGAAAGTGTGGTTATACTTTCTGGAACTGTCTATAATAGCACATATTTTGTCACGCTCAATTTATGTGCATGATAAATAATGTAAATGTACGCTACTTTTTCAAACTGTGTACGATTAATATATAATCTCAATAATACGAAACTACACTACCGAAAAACGTGGTAACATTGATCGGTTTGGCCCATATCATGAATATTTCAAATAAACATTTTCCGTTGACACCCAGCCTGTTGATGAAAAATAACAATAAACGATACGGTTTCTAACTATAAATGATGTTTTCTGATCTAAAATTATTTGGCTTCCGAAAGCTATGACAAGCTATTGTTTAAATATTAAGTTTTTTGATTGCCAAATTGAATTTTCAACTTTCAGGTAAACAATTAGAGGAGATAATGGCTATTTCACGATAGTTACGTTAGTCAGATTCTCGGGCAGATTTAAAGATAGCGCTAAGAATGAGCTGTTACATATTTTCGCGGTTTGTAAATGCATTACTGATGGTAAAATTAAGTTGATTGGTAAAATTGAGTTGATTGCAATAATCCAAATAATTTTCAAAATCTTCACAATTGTTGTGATTACGTATATTTTGTGAGCTTTTTGGTTTCTTTTATTCAGATTTTTTATGTGTCTGTTATATCAGACTGGATAATTAATATTTCTGTTACGTTGTGTTTTCTTGAAAGGTATTTCTGGACTAATAGTTTCCAATAACATATTTTAGAAAATATTCATGGCAGTTTCGACTTTTCCGCTACTATTAATATATGTTTGCCTTTTGACAAATTTTTATCTTCATTTCTTTGCTTGGTAGTTTGTTGATTTGTATTCCCAGACTACCTCGTAAATGCAGTCGTTGGGTAGTCATGTATAAATAGAGAATATCCAGTGTGAAGTGTTTCATTCTTGCACAATGAGTCGAAGGATCAGGTCTCACATAAATCATCGTAAATAATCGTTAGCAAAAAGTTCAAACAGCAGTTTGGTTGTTTTTTTTTGTGATTAATTTGATATAGACCTAAAAAGACAGTTTTGTCAAAATGAACTGAAGTGTTTCATTATCCTCAACGGCTGGGAGTAGGATACATTTACTTTCAGAGTCTGGAATGAGGACATCATGTCTTTCTAGCCCCCATAGAACTTTTGTCTCAGGAGGAAGTTCAGAGACAATTAGATGAGTAATTGCGAAGAAGGATTCATAAGTGTTTTTATGAGCATGGTCTGATGGAAAATACATCGAGACGAAAAGGTGTGTTTCCCTGCAACGTGTGTTTTCACCCAAACATGCTCAAATTCATTTCCGAATTATAATTGGCCAAAGGGAACGTTCATTAATTACGTCACGCCAAAATGACTTTTATAACCCCCTCCTTGTCACGTTTTTGTATGGACCTTCAATTTTGTATGGATCGTACGTTTTCTCAAACCCCCTCCCCCTACTGCGTGACGTAATTATGAACGTTCCCAAAAAAGCTATGAAGACTCCGCTGCTTAACTTCTTCTGAGACGTTTGAAAATTTCTATCGTGTCTGAACTTATTGGATGCGCTTCCAAAAAATTCTTCACTTCTAACGCTTCGTCCTAGTTTGTTTCAGTTGCTAGTATGACCGAAAAGAAAAAGCTCTCATTGTTTTTGTATGTTTCCTTCATTTTGGCTGGTGTTTTCATGCGATTGAAATTATGACAGTTAATGGAAATTTCAGTCGCATTCTGTTTATGTGCAATAACTGTTGGAAGTGCGTCGGTCGACAATAATACTTCATTAATTACCTCTGGTGAGATTATGTCATCAATCTTTTATCCTTCTGATCGAAAGGAGTGATTACTTTCGAAAATTCGAGTGGATTTTATTGGTGCTAGTTGTTCAGATACCACTGATAGGACAGCAGGTTCTTTAATGCTGCTTCTGCAAAAGATTTTTCGAAACTCGTCTGCTGCGGATGGTTGTTTTTGCCATCCCTTCATAGCAAAACGATGTGTCCTTGTCCTGTAGATACACCAGATAAGGACGAACGATGTACATACATACTTTTAGGATCATTTTCAGCAATGTTTAAACTGCGAGAATTTTCAATAGAAGTAAAATAGAAATTTTTCTCGTAATAAAGTTAGCAAAAGAGAGTCGATAATCAATAGAATCAATAACTCTCCGCATAATAATATCCATGCTAGGTTCAAATGGAATAACATGTGCCTTAAGTGTTACCAATATATCAGGACAGTCGATAATCAGTTACAATTTAAAACTATACTTAACAAGATGACAAAAACGGTTGTCCTAACTAATCGTTGCGAGTTGGTGTTAACATCTAATTCAACCTATTTATGTTGAACATCAGCAACGATGGCAAATCGGTGTAAATGCTTCATTTCAGTAGATTATTATTTTATATTTATTACCGTTGTCCTATTTGGTTATATGTCAAAGGTGAGTTTGAGTTGAAAACATTAAGTTTGTTAATGAATTCCACGTACCTAATCCACACAGTGAACAACGAAAAAAATCCAGAAATGGTCAATTGATGAAATGCGATGAACCTAACATGAGAATAAACCACCCACGGGAATGTTGTGCTACAGTTTGTAGAAAGTTAGCCAGAAAGGAAATGAGAAGCACAAAGTTTGAACACGAAAAAATCCAGACATACGAAAACGGATGTTAATCCCTAGTTGATCAATTGTTTTCTGGAACGTAGCGCGAGATAGAGTAGTAGATATCCCCTTATACAAATTACACTTGTATCCAGAAGAAACGGCAATCTCTACTGAGATTCTCATGCTATTTGGTTTAGTGTTTGGAAAGATAAAGATGGGTATGTGCGTCCGAATTTTATCGTGTTCAAGCTTTAATATGTTTTTAATGATGGTATCGGTTAAACATATTTATAGAAGGATCTGAATTTTTTTTCGTTTATTGTTTTCAGCAGCGCGGAAAACATTTACCTTTATACATAGACCGGATTTCCCCTATCTCCGCCACTCTTCGCATGCTTTCTGTCGTAGATCATTTGAGTCTCTCTGATGAGGGTCGTTTTTCACCATCTACCCTGCGCTCTAAATTCACGATATAATTCACATCGCCGTAATGAAAACCTATGTCATTCAGAAATCTCAAAAGAGTTAATGACTTTTAATCTTACTTGAAGGAGCAGACATTAAGTACTTTTTTTAAACTTTCGTTCAGCGAATCAATTAGGATATCGATTTAATACAGAGAAAATTGTTACATCAATGTTTTGGTATCATTCCTGATTATTGCCACAAAGAAGATTACTAATTAAATTTCATGCACATAAGTAGAGCGTCACAAAAGTGATAAGTTAACCTTATAAATCGTGTAAAGTTCTGGGAGAAGCCATTTATTTCGGAAAATATAGTATACGAAACCTCGTCATTGTTACAATTTCATGCAAGTTATTACTTCGTGTGGAAAGAGAGACTATTTTACATGCTCTGATATTTACATCAAAATGAAAATTCAGATTTTTTTTGTGTATAAGTACAACTGTGCATGCCGTACAAAACAATAAATGAAACTCATTCTATGACAGCCCCTAAAATTTCGTTTCCTACCCTTGGGGTTTTGAGAGGCCTGAAATTGTATCACTGCTGTGTGTAATTAGCGACATAGGCAAATTTTTAGCCGATTAATCGATCTTGCGCGGGTGGACTGTGATGAGTGGACAAAGCACCGTCTAACTGAACCACCAGCTAAGAGCTAAACAGCTAGAAAAAGTAGTGTGAATTTCTGTTTAATATCATGCACATAAATGGAGCGTCATAAATCATAAAATTTTTGCATTATTCATCGTGTAAAGTTTTAGGACATTCCATACGTTGCCGATAATATTGTACGCAAAAGCTCATCTTCGTTCGAACGATATTATGCAAAGATTTTTTTTTCTGTGTAGTGTCGAACACTGAAATCATTTATCTCGCATTAGATATACTACACAGAAAAAAATTATTAATTTTAACAGGCGTGTAAAATATCCTCGTAAACGACGAAATTGTTTGCAACTTTTCATGTTCCATACAACAATATTGGCAATCTTTCATACAACAGACTGGATTCAGGCGATATGTGGCTTAAATTTACATGAAATTTCCCATTATTTTCTGGCAAATCTAGCATTCCCTTTATGTGCATTAGATATCGCAGAAAATTCAATGTTTCTTTTTATCTGTGTAGCGTAAGAATGCAGCATGAAGCAAAATTCATAAGAAGGCTCGGGCCTCACTTATAAAATCAGACACTGACAATAAAGCAAAATCATTTTGATGCTGACGGGTGTGGCTAGTTATTGCAGTATTAAACATGGATTTTCACTTTTTGAAATAAAAATAAGAAGACAATTTTAACCATTAGAGGACCTGGGAAGGGAAAACCATGTTGTTACCCTGTTCATATTTAGATTTGTGTGGGAGCAAAAGTTGGTCATTTTGAAGTAAAAAACTAAACTACTTATACTAATAGCACTTAGTTATTATTTTATTATAAAAAAAAATATCTTTCAGATCAAATTGTGTACGAATAAAGTCATGCTGTTCAGTTTAACGAGGGTTATTTACGTTCAAAAACCTTTCACTTAAGGACATACACGATGGAATCCCCTTATGGCAGGAGCGATGGCTTCCTCATCCACACATGCACAGTAACCTGGGACACGGACATATGGAAGAAAAAAAATTCGCTCCCTATTTATTTTTGGAAGCCTTTTGGGTCCTTTAATAACTGTGCTATATTTCAGCTCGATCGGTGAAACTATATTTTTGCGTTCGAGGTTTTAATTTTACATAGGATTTTATATGGGAAAACTTACTTTTATGTAGAATAATCTGGCGAGGTGCCCCGTTGCCATCTAAAAATAAATGAACCAAGTTTTCCTCTTGGAAACTTTTTTTCAAAGACCGCAAAGCGATCCGACGATTGTGGAAAAAGTTATTGAGCTAAAACTGATTACAATCCAAACGAACGGCTCATTGAACTGTTTTTCCTAACAACACTGCCTGTAGCCTGCTGCTGTTGGCGCGAAGCAACCACGTTGTTGTGGGGCGTTCACTCAGCATGGAAGAAAGCCGTTATCATGCACATAGAACAGTTTGACAGTTGACTCTGTTTGAACAAAGTTATAAATAGCTTCCGTTGCAAGTTCAAATTATAATCTGTTCATTGAAGAAATGGAACGGTGCGATTCCTTTTGTTGGCCTAGTTTTGAACTCGTTCAAAGCCAAAATAATGCCAACAAAAAGGGATGCGCTTAAAGTGTTGTTTTATTATAATTACTTGAAGCATTATGCCATCCCAGAGTGCATCGAAGAAGTGGCTAATATGGTTGTAAAGTTAAAATGAAACTTTCACTTTTTTTAAACACTATTTAAAAAAAAAACTTTTTTGAGCGTATTAGTAGAACGATTGTGATTGGGAAACTAGGAGAATTTAAAAGTAGCACTTCATTTGATCACTTTTTAAAAAAAAAAAATCAAACATTGAAGCACTTTTTAAAATTTTATAATGTTTTTGTGTTAAGTTTACCGTGTAATGCTTTAATACTTATACGCAATAGATCCATTTCCATTTTTTTTAATTATTTGGGTATTCGTAGCAGTTTTAACTATTACCTTTTGACTTATTGGTGTGATCCTTTGTCGAGAACAAACGGCATAACTAAAGAACTCGACTACATTTTTGACACAGCACACTTGAATGGTTACTCCCAAAAACTAATACAAAACGTTATCAACAAAAAAACACAAAAACAATACAAACAATCACTCACCACATTAACAGATACACAACCCCAACTTAAAAGAATAGCAATGACATACGATTACCACACTACACAATTACGACCAATCCTATGCAACTTCGGTTTTGAAATAGTTTATACTAGTAAAAATAATCAACTTAAAACCCTCTTAGGGTCGGCTAAAGACCCCATTAAGAGTCTAAACAAATCCGGGGTCTATAGAATAACTTGTGTCCATTGCGGCAAAATTTACATTGGTGGACTAAACGTAGTCTCAATATTCGATTCAAAGAGCATATTGCAGAAGTCACTAAAGCAAACAAAGACACTGAAAAAGGGATCATACACCATTTTAAATCAAAAGTAGCTGAACATATATTCAACGAAGAACATTTTTTAAACTTAAATAACATAAAAATCTTAAGACATATCACAAACCCCTGACAACTAAATGTAGCGGAAAGCATAGCAATCCACAAACAAAATTCCAAAAAATTGCTTAATAAGGAACAAGGAAACGGATATTCGTGGCTGTTTAAATTTATACCTTCAAACAAAAACAACTCACTACACAACACAACACCAATTTGACTAACTTCAAACGAAGTAATAATGAATAACCTTGTAGGTATCAAACAACATTTCAGGTATACAAACAAATACATAAACACACTCAAGAACTTCTCTACCCACAAATACCTCACATACCGCCGTACCAACAAACCTACTATAATTATCCAGTTAAACTATTGAAGGTATTAAGTATAAATTTATAAAGATTTTTGCCTTTTTTTTCTTCTAAGAGTAAGGAATTACAGAAGAGCTTCAACTTCCATGCAAAAAAATGAGTGGCGAGGAATTTGAAATTCATCAGGCATTTTTTCACAGTTTTGTTTAAAGTAAGCCTTAAGAATTCTAGAAATATCACTGCTCAATATATTTAAGACATTTAACACCAAATTCTAATATATGTATGGTATGTAAAGAACTGTGCATGCAAATTTTCGGTGATGAAAAAATCTTATGAACTGCAGTTTGAATTGTTCGAATATCTATCAGCTTAATTTTGCTACTTTTGCTAAAGTGGATTTCTAGCTTTTGAACAAAACGTTTGTTCATTTAAATCCTGAAAAATAATGAATCCTCAATGATAAATTGGATTACAATTATTATAGTGACGATCTCGCTTTGTTTTTGAAGTAAGTTATCAAACTGAAAAAATCCCAATTATTATCGCAGATGCGCAATTAAAAACATTTTAAGTACATTTTACAAAAATTAAAATTACTGGCAACCATGACCTTTTTTGTCATGATGCTACCACATACGAGCTAAAAAGGGTTTGCACTACTACATGCGTGTTGAAGACTGAGGATTCGAGGGAGTTTCACCTTAAGCGCAACGCTCTCATTTTTTATATCTTGTTATTGTTTAGACACACCTAGTAATGTTCATATTTACACAGCTCGAAAACTTGAAATTTACATTATTCATCGTGTAAAGTTCTAGGACATTCCATACATTGCCGATAATATTGTATGCAAAAGCGCATCCTCGTTAGAACGATTTTATGCAAGTTGCCGCTTGGTGTGAAATGAAATGCGATTTTACATGCTCTGATGTTTACATCACAATGAAAAGTCAGGTTTTTTTTCGTCAACACATTCCTACCCATTCCCTGCTTGATCGCCATTCGAGCGGGGCCGGTGCTTGTATTGCCTTAGTTTAGGATCATCGCCCACTAACAAAATGTCATGTAAATTTCTGTCCTCTGCAGTTGTGGATGTATGTTAGTCCAATGCATCAACTGTTGGTTCTCTGTGTAATAACAGCTTATATGGCAATAACAGATTAGCAACCTCGAGCGGTCAATCATGCTCATGCTCATACTCTCAACCATATATATACTCACACAGTCAAATCAAAACATTTCAATACTAATAAATTTGAATAATCACCACCCATATGCGTTGTGATATGTATTAATTATTATACATCTTCGTCGACCTCGTGTCTATGTTCCTGATACACTAACCCTAAGGTAAAAATCTTGAAAACGTGAACTAGATCGGGTTTCGTTTTTGTGTTCGGGAACGGTTTCCGTTCTACAGAATAGAGAACTACATGTGCCTAATCGACTATAGCCCATCGTGCAGAGAAAGCCAAAGTGTTTAATATATTTATTAAAGATATCATTGAATCAAATTGATCATAATTGATAATTGATCGTATATGAAGGTAGATATGTTTCAAATCCATCTGTAGCGATAAATTAAGTTTCTTTGTATGGAACCGTTCAAGAATAAGGGCCAAAGTAATAATTGTGCTTAATAGGCCAAGAATCGGGTCGGACACCATACATAGTTAGTTTGCAATTGTCGGTACGTACATTGAGACCATCCTCTTCATCCTGATTAATTAATGTCACGAACGATGACAAATTAAAGATTCAATCTCCTTCAATAACCACTACTCGAGATTTTTATTGCTGTCCCACCCTGTGCGCTATCGGTCCACAAAGAAGCAAGAGTATCTGGCAATTGTAATTCCATTAAGAAGAGTGAAAAATAGAAGTAACGAAAACTACCTCCTACGTTTTCTGTTATATGTCTAACTGAAAGCAGAAAGACATCCATTGATTAAGTTGAAAGTTGTTCGTTGCTGGTATTTCTATCGCGTGTGACACAGTAGGACCACGTGTATTGACACGAGCATTTAATTATTTTTTTTAAATTTATAGATTTCAGGTTTTTATTAGAAAATATTCTATTAAATGTTGAACTTTTTTTCATCTTGTATTGAGATTAACGTTTAGTAAATAATGTTAACAAAATAAGTTTGTTGTTTATACTTGGTCAATTGCAAAATATGTAATAGTTGTTTTCTGCAGCACGATATAAACAACTTAAGGAAAGTAAAGTTGGCCTTTTCCTAACTATGTCATTGAGTTATAAGAAGTTTATCTGAAATAAGAATTAAAAAAATCATATTTATAAGCGAAAATAATAAAAAGAGTATTTTATATCCTCAACGCCACTGCGTTGATTTAAGTTTCAACAGCAACAGTAGAAGCAACACAGAAAACTTAATCTGGATATTTATTTCCATGATATGCAGAGGTAGGAAAATTGTGATTTCTCGAGTACTTTTTCAAACAGACGTATCTGATTTTGTAAACAAAGAGGGGAAGTAAGATTCAAATGTTAAATTCTTGAAACCCTTAGCACTTTTTCCAAACTAGGGCCAACAACACAAGGAATAACACTTCTCTAACATCATGCTAATGATACTTTCCTTGGGGGTGCTGAGAGTTTTGAGAAATTTACGTTTGAATTTTACTTCCCCTCTTTGTTTACAAAATCAGATACGTCTGTTTGAAAAAGTACTCGAGATTTGATCAATTCCTCGTTTAGCCCTTCAAGTGCATGTTATATCACAAACATTTTGTACCAAACATACCATCAACATGCAAGAAGTGTTTTCACAATAAGCGTATTATTGCTGAAATGCTTTTTTACAGGTATAAGAAGTTTTGCGGCTAGGGAAAAGTTTCACTTGTATATCACGCATTACCCTAACCAACAGATTTTCGTTAGACAGCTGGTAGTAAGTTCAAATTAATTTGAACCCTATTGTCATGGTTTGCTTTTAAGGTTTGTGCAGCAACTGTTTATTTTTTGGAAAATGTGACCCACTTTTAAAAATTCATTATGCATGTGGCCCACTAATCTTGAATACAGGTACTGTTCTGCACAAATAACTTCATAAATTGGGAAATGTTTGTGAAATAATCACCTAAACAATTCAATTTATGCGTATGTCGAGCGTTTTAAATAGATCTGAAAAAAAAATTATCTAATAAACTACTGCTGTTTTGGCAGTTAATAATGTTCACATAGAATTTGTCATGACATCTCAGTTATTTCAATGCACATTTTAATTAATTATTTTTTTGTTTCAATGCAATCACTGTCAAAACTGTGCCTGCCAAATCTTTGCCATTTTTGCATGCTTACGTGGTTGCAAAGTGAAGGAAAAACTTTTAATCGTGTAAATTCGGATAATTTGGTGTTTTTTAGTATAATGAAAATGGAGGACGTTTTGGATATACACACGGCCATAAATGAATAAGTAAATGAGCTTTTCAGTTAGTAAGATAGAAACGTTTTCTAAATAACATGATTTTTTTTAGCATTCGAATAAAATGGATGGTGAACGCATAATATGCTTATCGTGTCGGTTACTAGTTCCATTATACGACGAATGGCTTGGGCATCACATCAGGAACATATTGCAGCAGAATCGTTATTGGATAATTGCACATTCTCTAGATGAATGCAATACCAACTTTTGGGATCGTTGAAACGGCATATAAGAGAACAACATAAAACTCGATGATGAAGTTAGCAGAAGCAGATAATTTCTCATCTCCATGCGAAGCGCTAGGAGTGGACAGTAATTTATTGCTAGAACAAATAGACATGAAGAGAAAGTGTATTGAAAGGTCCGTATAGAGTAACGGCAGGCTTTGAAAATTGAAAGAATACAAGATTGAAAACGATCTCATCTCAAACGAACATCTGCTAGCTCACGCATCTTCACTTTCCGGTCAGCAAACACCATTTCATGAACTTGTTTGACTTTGTCATCTGTAACCGCAACGGAGGGCCTGCTGTGGACTTGATCGGTAATGGAGTTGCGGCCGCCACAAAACTCTCGAAACCAATATTTAACAGTGTAATCTGGTGAAGCATTTGCCCAATAATACTTATCCAACTTTTCCTTTGTTTCCTTCGCCGTTTTGCCTTTCAAAAAAAAAAAGGTTTGTGAATCGAAAATCGTTTTTATCCTTATTCAACATGATTCCAGACACGTCAACAACAAGCAGCTGTTAAAACAAAACTAAGGGCTGCATCGCACTGAAATTTGACGTGAATGCCTAAATATAAACGGGCTACAAGGCACTATAACTATTTTTTGCAGTAGCATCACATTTTGGCGGCCAAGGAGGACTTTTTCACCCCACCTAGTAAGGTGATCAGTAAAAAGTTTTCCATATGATTTTGTACGGCTGTTGTATCCAACTATTTTTTGATACGCAACTATACTGCCGTGAAACGCATATCAGTCCCATATGAATAGGAAATCAAGCAAAGATGG
Source organism: Aedes japonicus (assembly GCA_034211315.2). Taxonomy (NCBI): domain Eukaryota; kingdom Metazoa; phylum Arthropoda; class Insecta; order Diptera; family Culicidae; genus Aedes; species Aedes japonicus. The sequence continues at coordinate 176,784 of JASCZW010000030.1, forward strand.
GACTGATATGCGTTTCACGGCAGTATAGCTTTGCTTGCGACAATATTTGGACACATCTACTCACATATATCTGAAATATTACATGGACTGGTGAGCGTATGTCTGTTCGTTATGAAAATACATTTTGTTTATATCACCATTCCTTCTACCTGCAGTAAGTAGGCAACGAATCTACTAGTTTTATAAACATCATAAAGACATGGCCTCAAAATTTAAATATTTTCATAATGAAGACAACAAGAATACCATTTTTTTTTTCTAAGGACGCATATTATAGTAGGCTTTGGACCCAAAACTTGATGTGAAGCACTCAATAGGTGGTTTAGAAAGAAAATCTCTCATGAAAATACATATAAAAACATCAGATATCAAAATTTCGTTCATTTGGCATGCCCCTTTGCATCGAATGCGGGTCATGGAATGTGTGGTTTGGCAATCATTACACAACTATGCTCATTCATGTCATACACATTGCGTGTGTCTAACAATACCGTGTAGCTTTGGTACGGTACTAGGATATGTACCTATTTGCAATTACATTCAATTCCGATGGAAATGTTTTCGCTCTATTTCCTTTTGATTCTTTTATTTACAAACTCGAAAGGGATGGTGCTTGCTGGATCAAACGAGTTTCAATCTGGATTACTCTTTGTAAGTAAAAGGTATAGATGTTCAACCTCCGATCCGTTACACAATGCAGTATGCCAGCGCTGTTTCTTGCATTGATAGGTGGTATACGTTTCTGGTACAGAGAGAGTTGAATATGAAAAGCTTATAGGGTTTTGGGATGTAATTTCTGCCCTTAATTCGGTTTATGTACCAAATAGAAACAAAAATTAAGTGAAAATGACCATACCTTCACTGTTTATCAATTACATCAAATTGCTAAATTGAACCAATATACTTTGTTATGCACCCAAGATATACCGGAAATAGTCAGTAATAATAACTTAACTGTTCATAGACCCAGAAGGGTATGCGGATAATAACAATTCATTTATTTTTTAATTTTGAAAAATAGATCCATTGAAAAAAAATTCAAAATATTATGAACTAATAATGATTGCAAGACAACACCATTCATTTTCACCACGAAACACGCTTCATAAAACAGACTACCTAGACTAACGAACCAACCATTGATTTCAAACATCAACATCATCAGCTGTGTATTGTTGGCAAAAATTGAAGTTTACGAAGGATAGGGAAGTGTTCTTGCCTTCAACGTGTAAAGGATGCCTTCAGCTGACTTTGAATTAATCCGGATTATTTACTCTGTAAAGTCGGATGATTTGAAAAACACGTATGCTTGTTTGATTTTAGATTACCTTTCATTTTCCCTTCTTGTTCATGTTGAAACTTTTCAGTCGTTGCCGAAGAAAAGAAACGTGCGGACAATTAAAGGTCCACTATAGGAAAGCGAATTAGTCAAGAAAAGTCACCGGGTAAAAGTCAAGAAAAATTTGAGACCTCTAAGAAATATGTTTGTGCTAGGAAAAACGCCCGTCGTCAATGTAAAGGGAAAAATCATCGTTTCAGCCCACCCCATATTGAGTGACGCATATTTCATTCCATGTTTCAAACTATGGCCCCTATTATTGTTATCACATAGTATTTTGTTAGTATTGGTAGATTTTTAATACCAGTTAATTCCTAAACTTGGTTGCGTATTTCTCAAATCGTTCATCGTATATTAACATTATACGCAAAGACTATTGACACCGAATGGCCAATAGATTATAAATGATAATAATCCTATAATCCCTTCCCACTACAGCCTTGATATCAACATTAAAAACATCTAGTTTTCACTGGAAATAATATGTCTTCTTCTTCTTATTTAGAACTTCCAGCTTAACTACTTTCCAAAAATTTGCTTATTGCTTGCTCTTAACATACTTGTTAGACTTCAGGCTGTAACATAATGCAAGGGTGTTTGAAAAGTATCGACAGGAAAATGTCATCAAAGATAGCTTTGTATTATGTTACAATGCTGTGGTATGGTATAAAGAATTACTGTTCTAAATGCACTTGCACATTTATTAATTAAGAACTTTCGATGCCAGGTACCATTTTGCATTAGTATGATTGTGTGGCAAGTACAATCATACACTATAGGCCCAGGCAGTAGAAAAAAATTTCCTTAACGTTAAATTCCTAGACCAGACCGGGAATCGAACTCAGCCTTCTCCAACATGGTGTTGCTTTGTAGCCTTTACCGACTGAGCTAAGGGAGGACCCCAAATAATATACTCCGACATATGCTATCGAGATACTCTATATGCATAATATGGATTAACCTGTAGTCTGGATGCGGTATTTAGAGGTTTAAACTAATGGTAAGTTTCATCCATGAATGAACCCTATTACCATATAGACTGCCATTACATATAGTATATATACCTCAACAGTTTTCGGCTCAATAGTTGTTGGCTTTTCGTAGCCCACAACACAGGCGTCTTTGTAAGCTCATCTAAGCAAGCGTATAAGTAGTTGAATGTCATTTGCAGTTATGAGTTACAAATGGCGTTAATACATACAACGGGGACACATACCACCGCGCCATTTCACAGGATTATGGTTCTCGGTGGTGTCTTCTGTGAACGATGCAGCCAAAGGCGCGGTGATGGTGTGAACAAAAGAATCATGCTTTGATTCCTTCCGTTCAGGTTTTCTTCTTCAGTGTTTATTCCCCGACGAGTGCCGTGAGTGTACTTGGTTCTCCTATTTTCAACTGTACTCGAAACAAAGTGTGTGATTTTACATGTTTCGAAGTATCAACTCAATTGATTCAAGAGCTATGGAAGGAGGTACTGGAGAGCGGATTGACTGTTCACTGCCGACGATTTGCGGTAATTCGGAAAAATAAAGCTATTCGATTCAAATATTTAGATTTTGACGTTTGATTTAAAATGTGTATTTTTACATTTATTAGTTTGATTTCTTAAATAAGTTTCCTGCTTCTTGCATTTGATAAATTGGAAGCAAAAGAAAAAACTCAATTTTGCGAACACACCTGTGGAATAGAAAAAACGAACCTCTCAACAAAATGGGGTCATGTTTTTTAGGATTATTATGGTTTTACACAAACACTATGTTTTATCATATGTGTTTGTGCTAGCTATTAATTAGGTGATTTGAACTTGAACCTTAGTTTGATTCAAAATATTGGTATTATTCCATATCATTTCAAAAAGTTCCAACATATTAGATCATTTCGATATAGCTGTTGTTGCCATTTGGTTGAGATAACATAAATATGACTTGCTACGTCGTAATCAAGTTACTACAACTAATTATGACCATGGTGCTACTTGGGATGCATAAATTAATAATTAACTGATTATATTAATTATATCGATGCGGGTGACCCCGAATTTGGTTAACAATCTTTCAAGGCAAAGGCGCGAGTTTGAATCTCACAAGGAGATTGACCAGCCCAAAGGCTGAACATATAGGAATAAAAATAGGTTATTCAACTAAGTGTTTTTAAAAGCAGGCATCTACATTTCAGCTCCAAACTTGGAGTAATCCTTTAACTTTTAGGATTAATCTAAAGAGTTGTCTGTGAAAAATTTAGTATGTTTGATAAATATTTGCAATGTTTTAGAATCTGAATTACTTAGTCGTAAAAAGAACGTCAATCAAAAATATAAATTTTTCGAAGCGCTTTTTCAGCCTAACAAAAACCAGTTCATTTAAAGCTATACCGGTTCCCCTTAAGCATTGGATGAGGGACACAAAAAACACAATGCCTTGGAATAAAACCTTCCATCGTTTTTCTTCCTATGTTTACGGCTTGATAAGTAGAGCTTAAAATTGTACAATTTCTTGGGTTCCAGCCTTTTTTAAACAGCTTTCGCTAAATCCAAATAGATATCTTTGAAAGATAGCATAAATTTCTTCATGAATTACATTGTAGACAACAAAATCGTGATAATGTTGTGTCCACGTCAATTAAATTGTAATTATGAAATAAGCCATCAATCGTTTGAAAAAAAACTTACGAAAATCAGATAACATATTGTTTATTTCAATGCTCTATAAAGTTTATGTTTCTAATTCTAATAAAATTTATGTATGGGATTATAATTTTAACTTTTATGTGTTATAAAAATTATGTGTATCATTCAAATGAAATTCATAGTTTAAACAATAACGTTTATGTGCTAGATGTATTAATTTTATTACGGACGGAGTTACCCTTCCTGTATGGCCTGTTCCTGTATGTCCTTTTCCGTACATCATCTTTCGGTACTACCTCTTCCTGTGGTGATTTTTTTCACTGAAAACAATGGTTTCATAATTTATGTATATAAAACAAACAAAAACCTTTAAAAATTCCCAGGAGTTGTGATAGCACATCGAAAAAATTGCCTTCTGTCGCCATGTTGACTGCGTGCACTCAAACATTAAAAGTGTGTGTGGAAATCAAATAATTTTTAACTACAAGATGCGAACTATAAATGTTATGGGAGCTCACACATAACTAATATTTGTAGCGCGTATACGTGTTATGGGATACCTTATAAAAGGTTAAGGAAGCATTATAATTTTTATGTCTATGCAAATATCAATAAAATGTGGAATAGTATGTGCTCTTGCTAAATAAATTTTAGGTTTACAATTTTATAAGTGTACTATGGAGTAATCTAAGTCCTTTCTTGTTCATTCTGTTTGCCGGTCTCCCACTACCACTCCTACGAGCTGTTTCTCAGGTTACCAGGATACGATAGATGGTTGAAGCTGGAAAACTCTCGGTTTTAAAATGGTTAACAATGAACTTTTTCCCGTGATTTATGTTCGTTTGATAGAACTGTACAATTCGCTCGCGTATTGCTTTACGCTTCAACGGCATTTTGAACACAACTGAACAAGTTGGAACAAAACAAAACATGCGATTAGGTTAAGGAGACAGAGAGCATTTATTCACATAATCTCTCTTTTCTCTGTGCATGTTTGTGGTTTTGTATGAGAGAGTTAAAATCATTCTCATTTTTTAGTTGTTACCCTTTGTTTTTTTTTATTCCTTTATTATCGAGATTTTCAGCCCTGGGCTGGTTCATTTCCCGTCGTAGTTACTCAAATACCTTTTGGGCATTGTCGTAACTTGTCCGGGGGTGAGATTCGAACTCGTGACTTTGGCGTGAGAGGTATAGATGTTAACCACTACGCCGGGTTGCCCCACACCGTTATATAAATATGAAAAAATACCTAAATTGAGATGTGATAGTTTTCATTGTTCATTGTTCGAGATCATAGAGTCATCTCTTTCTTTTTTATCTTTTTTCTTCAAAGTTTAGATGTTTTTCGCTAATGCATAAAAAAATTAGCGATGTACGTATTTTGGTTTTTGTTTTTCAGTTATTTTGTTTTTCAAAAATAACTTTACAAAAATAAGAAATAACACGCTTCTCCATTATTCAAAGTAACTTGCCACCCATGCGTCCCCATAAATCTAAAGCGATTTTTTTAATTCATTTAACTTTGTGAGATCCAACAGAGAATCCGTGAGCCACGTGTTCTCATATTTGCGATTTTCAGACCTTCAGAAAAAAAATGATATGAATCACCTATTCTGGTCACCTCGTGGTTTATGGATGGCCCATAATTGTTAAGCTCATAATAATATGAATAATGAACTTTATAGAGACTAGTCGTAACTATTCTGTAATTTACTCAATGATAAATACATCACATAATGAAAGTGCTGTTTAGGTATTTATTTCCAAATTGATTTGTATTATAGAAAATGAACACATACATTATTGTTAAAGATAATTTTACAGTTCTACACATGTTTCCTCTGATCTATTTGGGAAAAAAGGGGGAAGGGAATTCGTCAGAAGACATGGTCCATGGAAATTTAAAATATATGTTTTTGGCTAAATGCTCTGAAAAGGAATAGGGGAGTGTGAGACCTTTTAAAATCCCAAATATGAGCACGTGGTTTTGTGGAATTATCATACAGCTCTCTGTGCTAAATAGACAGAAAAATCTTGAGATGTATGGGGCCACATGTTTGGCAAGTTACTTTGAATAATGAAAACGCGTGGTAGGATAGTCAGTGAATAAAATAACTTAAAGTGAATAAAATAACTTAAAGTGAATAAAATAACTTAAAAACCAAAAATATATACATCGCGTATTTAATTTAAAAACATATAACACACTAAATATATATATATATATATATATATATATATATATATATATATATATATATATATATACTTTGAAAACTAAAACACTAACATTACCAACTCCGTGATATGTTATGTCAAAAGATCTAAACTATTTAAGAAAACCAAAAAAGGAGACCGTGAAAACCATGAAAAACGAAAATAATCTGAATCCTAGAGGGTTTGAGCTGTTTAGTGGAATACCTGTAGCTAGAAATTAGAAGAAGAATTAGTATCTTCCATTTAATTCCAACTACCTTTGCTTATCTTCGACAGATACGCGTATTTTGTCTACAATGTGCAGACTTCTTCAGTGTCTCGTACTAATCACTCGACTCGAAAATAATCTATTTTTTCGAAAAAAATTGCAATTAAACTGCACTTTCATATTTTTCCTATATAGTATATTTAACTAACTTTCATTTGCATATTTCATAGGTTAAATCAATCTAGGGGTTCAAGCTACACTTTTTTTTTAAAATGCATTTATTAAAAAGTAAATTTTTGGACTATTTTATAAATTTTTCAATGTATGTGTATTTGCATGTGTTTTCGATGTGCGTTGATGTGTGATATATGCTCTTTCATTATTCAATCAAAATTATTCTATTTTGTCACAATTCTCGTTACTAGGTACATGGCTATAATGAACCCCTTGAGGCCCAGGATGGGAAAAAGGACGACTCTATGCATAGCAGCTGCCATCTGGATAGTGAGCATCATTATATCCAGCCCTATGTTGTTATTTTTCACAACTTATGATCTCCAAGAACGTGTAGTCTGCTACGCGGAATGGCCAGACGGCCCCTCGAACCATTCTTTACATGAATACTTGTAAGTATTATCAATTCTCCACTGGAAACGTTGCCCATTACGTGACCACATCTGTGATTGATGTCACCCTTGGGCTAATTTAATCGGGTTTTCTATAAAACGATTGTTCCCTTTCACGCCTGCAGATATAACGTAATTTTCATGTTTTTGACGTATTTCTTACCAATCGGATCAATGTCCTTTACGTATGCTAGAGTGGGTTTGGAGTTGTGGGGATCGAAAAGCATCGGTGAGTGTACGCAAAGGCAGTTGGAGAACATCAAAAGCAAACGAAGGGTAAGTTTTTTTTTTGTTTCCGATAATTTAGTAGTGCAAATAGACTAGAGAGATTCCCTTGTCATCCTTCCTTCATTGTGTATGTGTTTGCTGAAACATTTAACTAAAGGATAGTACATCGCATTTTTGTCCTCCGTCATTGTGTGCTGAGCGTTACCACGTATTGTATTACTGCTTTGGATTTGACTGATGTGGTTAGAGCAATCAGAAAAATTGAATTGAACTAATCAGTCGATGGAAGGAGCAACATAAAATATTTACGCATATGTTGTATCACAACTTTAATCTGAAGACACTCTCAATGATGAGACAGTATGGACTTTTACGTTGCATAAATTATGATAGAGGTTAAACTTAATTTACAGGCTCTCAGCACTTTGGCTCTTAATATCAATTTTTTTTTCGATTACTTGCCTCCTCTTGCCGGGCTTCTGTTAGCACGGTTAGCGTTCTTATACTTCTCATCATTTATTTTTATTGTATAGCGTTCTGAAGAGTATTTTTTATTGTTTTAAAGTTTGGTATGTTGTTTTTCTTCTCTGTTCTTAAAGTAAAAACTTAAGTTTCAAGTGTGTAGCAAGAAGACGTTTGTCTGTCAAATCTGGAAATCTGTTTGCTAGCGAATACTCTACTTTTCTACTATTTGACATGTCATTCACTGAAATTCACAGTACGATACAGAATATTAACAATGAACTTTTTTTTATTCAATAGGTTATCTTGTTGTTTGATGTTCACTATTTGACTAGCTTCAACCTCTTGTCTGTCGTTTTCTATGAATTGTATTATGGATGAACTAATAAAGCTGAATTTTAAGTTTTGGAACTAATTAATCGAAAGTTAATCGAATCTCCAGTCCAAATCTCCAGAGGTCAATATTAGCGAATTGTTAATTTGAAACATTAATTATAAAGTTAAAACTGGTGAAGCATAACTCGCTGATACACGAAGCTTCATTTTACTGTAATTTAATTTAACTTGAGGCCCATTCTTATTACTTAAAATTAAAGTATGAAATTTAAATTAGGAAGATATTAAAATGAAAACTTGATTATTTTTAATTTTAAGTGTAGTGTTTTTCTTAGTTGTATTTTATTATCTATTATTATATTCAATCATATCATAATAATCTGTAAATTTTCTCAAGAATTTCAAAACGATATAATCTTTAAAAAAAAAATCACAAAAATGCACAGTTGTGAATATTCCAGGAAAGTTTTTTTTTTCACAACGGAAAAAAATTGACAATTACACGTAAACCAGGTTAATTTGAAAAATGCACCTCTGTGCTCTTATGATTTAGAAAATCATGTAATTGAACCGAACCTTACAAAAATGCACTAAATACAATGCAATCAAATATATTCCACATATGTTTTCATAGTGCTGTGAAAAGCGCTCTCCAATTTCAATAGATAAAAATTTAAGTTCAGATAAACCTGAACATTTCTAGGTTCGTCAAATCCGGTTGTTATATTTGATATATCAACACTATAATAATAATCAATCGGTGTGATTGTTTTTAAGTACCCAAAGATGAGGTTAGCAAATATGAGAGAAGATCGATAAGAAAATAAAGCCGACGACATTTATTTTTTAAATAACACAGAAAAAAATAAGAATTTTAGCAGACGTGTAAAATTTTTCCTTCGTTCACTTATAAACCTAATAGAGCGTAAACAAGAAAATCACTTGCAATGCAGACTAGAATGAAGCGTTGTATGTCTTAAATTTAGGAGAAATATCCCATGAGCTTATGCCAAGCAAGCGTAAATTCGCTGGCGTCTGATATTTTCAATTTGTGTATACATAAAGTCACATGTAGTTTTCAATTTAAGCAGTTCACTTTTTACTGTAATTTTGAATCTTTTTCCTGGCTCCAATTAAGCGCATGATTTCTTTTGTTTCTCGATTATCGGGATATTCAGCCTCCAGCTGGTTCATCTTCCGTCGTAGTCACCCCAGTCGTCGTAGTTGCCCGAGAGTGAGAGGTATCGATGCTACCCACAACGCCAAAGTCGTTCCGAAAAATAATTTAAAATTAAATAATTTTACTGCTTGAAAATCTTCAGATGCTTGTTTTTTCCGAAAGGCTGTGGCTAGGTAAACATATCGGCAACTTTTTAATTCAGTTCATTTATAACAATACTCAATACCTCTCCCACACATAAGGGGTAACAAATGCCAACAGTTCAACCCATTTTATTAGAGCTGTCCGGAATATTGTGTTGAAAATATTCTTTAATGTTATATATTCTTTATCACAGAGATGCCTCTAAGCCTTCAAGTTATTTGGCAATATTTTTTCATGCACTCCTAAAAATTCTCGGCTCATTGCCCAGTGAACAAGCGAACTGTACAGTTCGTTCGGTCCGCTTTCCGTTGTTTGGAAGCTTTCTAGGAGTTGTTTACAGTCTTCAGTATCAGTTTTTCTCGATCGCCAGTGAAATCGTCGCGAGTGAAATCAGTCTTGGTTTGCTGAAGAAGAGGACATTGTGTGATAAGTGGTGCAACAACGTCATTGATTGCAATTAGCAATATTGCCACGATCGAGAAGCCATATTGTTCCGCATCTATACGGCACGCATACCAGCAGCCCATCGTGTGAAGCGTGCATTCTTCCATCCACCAACTACCACCGACCAGTAACATCATCGTCATCGTTCAGCTCCACGCTTAGACGGTACACGCGGTTACTCATCGTCGCTCGACAGCAGCAGCACACATTCGTCGTGCAGTAGATCCGTGATACATATAAGATAAGTTTTTTAGTAGTATATAAGATAAGTGATTTTCATCGTAGTGTGTGTGTGAGTGTGGAGAATGATTGATAGTGTGTGTGAGAGTGTACTTAGTTTTAGTTTTTTTTTAGGTTTAGTTTGTTTATCTGTGATTGATTGTAGATAATTACGTTAGTGGTTGAGCGTGATAAGCTCCCACAAGCGAGCCATGGATGATTTATCGCAAGATGAATCATCTATGGCACGAAATGATGAGGTAGCTCATAGAGTTACCAGATCACGTGCTTATCCAGATAGTTCAACTGGGCCATGGGTTGTTTATTTTCAGCCCAAATCGAAACCTCTAAATGTTTGTCAGATTTCTGATGATCTGACGAAGCGATTCTCGGCCGTGACCGAGATAATTAAAGTCAGACCCAATAAACTTCGGGTCGTTGTGTCCAATCTCAAGCAAGCTAATGAGATTGCTGTCTCCCAGCTCTTTACTTTAGAATATAGAGTGTATATCCCAGCTCGGGGTATTGAAATTGAAGGTGTGGTCTCCGAAACGAGTCTGACCCCTGAGATCCTGCTGAAGCGGGGGGTTGGTCGATTTAAGAACCCTCTGCTTCCCCCAGTTAAGAGATGTGCGCCAACTTGTCGACCAACAAGGGCGAAAAAAAGTTTACACCATCAGACTCGTTTCGCGTGACCTTCTCTGGCTCAGCCCTCCCTCAATACGTCGAGTTGGGAAAACTTCGACTACCTTTGCGGTTGTTTGTACCTCGGGTCATGATCTGCAAAAAGTGCAAGCAGATGGGACATACGACCTCCCATTGCAGCAATAAGGCACGCTGCTCCAACTGCGGGGAGAAGCATGAGGATGGCGCGTGCGCAGACAGCACACCTAAATGCGCTTTTTGTAAAGGAACTCCTCCTCATGCTCTCTCATCTTGCCCGGCGTACAAACAACGCGGGGGAAAATTAGAACGCTCACTAAAACAGCGTTCCAGGCAATCTTTCGCCGAAATGGTGAAAAAAGCCTCACCATCACCCGATGCCAATACAAATCCCTTTGCTCCTCTGTCAGATGACGAGTCTGACTTTGATTCGGCTGAAGAGGGAACATCGTTCACTTTTCCGGAAGGTGCTTCAAGGAAGCAAAGACGCGTCCGCCCACGGAAAGTTGCTGAAAAGAAGCCCGAGACCAGCTTGCCCAATTCAAGGAAAGGTGAAAAAAAGGAAAAGCCTAGTCCACCTTGTTTTCGTACTACTAACTACACCCAGGACTTTGCATCTCTCCCGGGGACATCCAAAACCCCTGAAGCCCCTATTTTAAGAACAGAAGCCCCCTCATGTAGTGGGCTGTTCTCATTTGATGACATTGCCGAAGGTATCTTTAAGTACCTCGAAATTTCTGACCCTCTCAAAAGCATTGTTTTGGCAATGCTTCCAACAGTGAAGACTTTTTTGAAGCAATTGACAATTAAGTGGCCCCTCCTTGCAGCTATCATTTCCTTCGATGGATAATTTTCCAAATGAGGTCGGGGATTTGATCACTGTTCTGCAGTGGAATTGTCGAAGTTTGATTCCTAAATTGGAATCATTCAAATTTTTAGCTCACACTACCGGTTGTGATGCATTCGCTCTTTGTGAAACATGGCTCTCTTCCGAAATCGATCTTCCGTTTCATGATTTCAATATTATTCGTCTTGATCGTGAGGATTCGCGTGGAGGGGGAGTACTTTTGGGGATCAAAAAGTGCTACTTCTTCTATAGAGTGAATTTTCCTCCTATTCCAGGTATTGAAGTTGTCGCATGTCAGGCTGTTATTAAAAATAAAAGCCTTTGCATTGCTTCCGTTTATATTCCTCCAAGAGCCTCCATTAACCGAAAACAACTCTCAGATGTTTGTTCGGTTCTTCCTGCTCCGCAGTTGGTCATGGGAGATTTTAACTCTCATGGTACAGGCTGGGGAGAACTGTACGATGACAACCGGTCTTCCCTAATATATGACCTCTGTGACAACTTCAATATGACAGTACTTAACAATGGAGAAGTAACACGTTTGGCTGGTACATCCTCAATTGGCAGTAGATTAGACCTCACACTTTGTTCGAATTCATTATCGTTGGATTGCACATGGAATGTGATTCAAGATCCCCACGGTAGTGATCATTTGCCCATAAAAATTTCGGTTGCCACCGGGTTCAATCCGCCGAAATCTGTCAACGTCACGTATGATCTTACCCGTCACATCGATTGGACAAAGTTTAGGACAGCAGTAGATGAAGCCGTAACGACGGTAGAAAGGCTTTCACCGCTGGAAGAATATAACTTCCTCTCCAACCTGATCTTAGACAGCGCGCTTCAAGCTCAAACTCGACCAGTTCCAGGGACGTCATCTCGCAGAAAACCTCCTTCTCCTTGGTGGGATCAGCAATGCACCGAGGTTTACCGTAAAAAGTCCAACGCGTTTAAAGTTTTCCGTAGACGTGGAACACCTGAGCACTTCGAAGTATACACGGCTCTCGAACGTGAACTTAAGAGCCTCATCAAGGCCAAGAAACGCGGTTACTGGCGAACATTCGGGCTATCGTGCGAAACGTCGATGAGTACTCTTTGGAACACGGCGCGAAGGTTGCGTAACAGAACTACGAACAACGAGAGCGAAGAGTACTCGGACCAATGGATCCTCAAGTTCGCGCGAAAAGTTTGTCTAGATTCTGTGCCAGCACAATGTTTCCTCGCGAAAACAACGAATTCTATAGATGAGATTAGCCAACCCTTTTCAATGGTAGAGTTCTCTCTCGCACTCCTTTCGTGTGGCAATGACTGGCTCCAGGGCTGATAGGATCAAGTTCAACTTGCTTAAGAACCTCCCAGACGTCGCGAAGAGGCGCATGTTGAACTTGTTTAATCAGTTTCTGGAACTCAACATTGTACCGGATGATTGAAGACGGGTGAGAGTTATTGCCATTCAAAAACCTGGTAAGCCCGCGTCCGACCACAACTCCTATCGACCCATCGCGATGTTATCTTTGTATTCGGAAGTTGTTGGAAGAAAATGATCCTTTTCCGTCTGGACAAATGGGTTGAGGACGAACAACCTGCTTTCAGATACTCAATATGGTTTTCCGTAGGGGTAAGGGAACGAACGACTGTCTCGCGTTGCTTTCCACAGATATTCAGTTAGCTTTTGCTAAAAAAGAGCAAATGGCTTCTGTATTCTTGGACATAAAGGGGGCTTTTGATTCAGTATCTGTTGAAGTTCTTTCAGATAATCTCCACGCTTGTGGCTTTTCACCATTAATGAATAATTTTTTGTACAATTTGCTGTCAGAGAAACATATGAGCTTTTCTCATGGAACCTCTACAGTTTCACGATTTAGCTACATGGGTCTCCCCCAGGGATCATGTTTAAGCCCCCTTTTGTATAATTTTTATGTCAAAGACATTGACGATTGTCTAAGTGACAACTGTACGTTGAGACAACTTGCAGATGACGGCGTAGTGTCTGTCACGGGACCCAATGGGGTAGATCTGCAAGGACCCTTACAGGATACCTTAGACAACTTGTCTACTTGTGCTCTCGAGCTAGGTATCGAATTCTCTACGGAGAAAACTGAGTTGGTAGTTTGTTCTAGGAAGCATAACCCAGAACAACCAAAGCTTCAAATTTGGGGTAAGCCGATGACTCATTCTATGTCCTTTAAATATCTTGGGGTCTGGTTCGATTCAAAGTGCACCTGGAGATCCCATATTGAGTATGTGAAGCGAAAGTGCCAGCCAAGGATCAACTTTCTCTGCACAATTACCGGGACCTGGTGGGGAGCTCATCCACAAGATCTTCTAAAGTTGTACCGGACAACGATTTTGTCGGTTATGGAATACGGTAGTTTTTGTTTTCAGTCAGCGGCTCGGTCGCATTTCATTAAACTGGAACGTATTCAGTATCGGTGTCTTCGTATCGCGTTAGGTTGCATGCACTCGACTCACACCATGAGTCTTAAAGTGCTGGCTAGCATGTTGCCACTCTCGGATCGGTTTTCAGAATTATCTCTCCAGCTCCTCACCAGGTGTGAAGTTATGAACCCCGAGGTGATCGAAAATTTTGAGAAGCTCCTTGAGTTGAATCCTCAAACTCGCTTCATGACCTTGTACCATTTGTACATAACACAGGCTGTCAGCCCTTCGCCGAACATTTCCAATCGTGTTTGCTTCTCCGATTTCGACAATTCGGTTCATTTTCATTTATCCATGAAGCAGGAGCTTCATGGAATCCCAGAGCATCATCGTCCTATGATTGCTCCGGTGATATTTGCTGCAAAGTTTGGCCAAGTTGATTCCACTAAATCGTTCTTCACTGACGGATCATTGATAGAGGAGTCAGCAGGCTTTGGTGTATACAATGAAAATTTATAGCGCCAATCGTAAACTTCATGCTCCTTGTTCCGTATATGTCGCTGAATTAGCGGCAATACACTTGACGCTAGAAATTGTTGCCTCACTAACACCGGATCAGTACTTCATTTTCACGGATAGTCTCAGTTCTATAGAGGCTATTCGCTCTTTGAGGCCGGTAAAGCACTCCTCGTATTTTCTCATGAAAATACAGGAGCTTCTAAGTGCTTTATCTTCGCGTTATTTTATCATCACCTTTGTATGGGTCCCCCTTATTGTTCAATTCTGGGCAATGAGAAAGCGGACTCGCTTGCAAAGGTGGGCGCTATGGAAGGCGATATTTATGATCGACAAATCGCCTTCAACGAATTTTTTACTATTTTTCGTCAACAGTCACTCGTCACCTGGCAGTATATATGGAGTAAAGGAGATTTGGGGCGATGGCAACATTCTATCATCCCAAAGGTGTCGAAGAAATCTTGGTTTAGCGGGATGGATGTAGGTCGAGACTTCATTCGTGTCATGTCTCGCCTCATGTCCAATCATTATTCTTTGAACGCTTATTTATACCGGGTTGGGCTGAGCGACAGCAATCTCTGTGAGTGTGGACAAGGCTATCAGGACGCAGATCACGTTATTGGGTCTTGTGCTGAACATCGTGAGGTCAGATCGGGGCTTTATGATTCCCTTCGGGCTCGAGGTAGACAACCCAATGTGCCAATTCGAGATATTTTGGCTGTACGTGATTTGGAGTACATGAAACTCATTTATGTTTTTTTGACTAACATTAGCCTTAGATTGTAGTTAGTTTAACCTGTATGTTTACTTTAAGTTTTTTTTTTATATGTGTATGTATGTGTGTTTTTTTTTCTTTTTCAAAAAATGTTCAAGTCAAAAGAAAACCATAAATTGTATAGTTATAAGTGTTTCAATAATTTAGAATTTAAATTTAATGTGTTATGTAAACCATACCTTAAATTCCCACCCTCTTTCCCATCCGTAATTTGTAATTCCTATTAACCTCGAGACGGCCGCGAGTAATCGGCTCTTCCATCCTAACTTTAGTTTTAAGATAAATGATGTATAAAAGTATGAAAATTTGGCTCTGTAAGTTAAGTCGATTGAGCCTGTACAAATAAATGATTATTAAAAAAAAAAAAAATCTCGGCTGAAGCAATAAATGTAAAATTAAGTAAGAAATGAATGAAGAATAATGTATTATTTAAGTAAGAAATTAATAAATAAGACTGGCAACAGTAAAATCATTTGTCTTGGCATTGATTAGTGCACAACCGAACGATAAAGTTCGTTTCTTTCACGCTTCGTAGTGTTGCTAGTTTATCACAGTTCTTTTCTTTGGAATTAATTTTTTCCTCGGTATTATTTCCACCATAGTTATTGAGTTTGAGTCTTTGAATTCGTAAGCAGAAAAAGTGCGATAACGATAAAATATTAATTGTGCCTGGCAATTGACAAACTATTTTGCACAGCATCCTTGCGTGGTCAAGCACACCAATAGCCCATCAAGTGTTGGCATTTATTCGTTCATCTTGTTGTGAAACATTTCAACAGAAAACATCCTTCTCCTTGATGGGATTAATGTGTGGAGGCTACCGTAAATGCCCGACGCGACTAAACTTTCCCGTAGACGTGGAACACCTGACCACTTCGAAGAATGCATGGCTCTCGACCATAAACTTAAGAGCCCCATCATGGCCAAGAAATGCGAATACTGGTGACAATTCGTAAACAGCATCGCGTGAAACGAATATTGCGTAACCAAACCAGGAACAACGGGACCGAGGAATACTCGAATCAATGGAAGTTCAAGTTTCTACAAAAAGTTTCGCCAGATTCTGTGCTGGCATAAACGGTTCCTCACAATATCACGATTAGATCCATCTCCGTTTGTTTGGTGGTACGGCCAAACATATGAGCTTTTCTTGGTTTCCTGAATTGTCTCTCCGGCTCCTCACCAGGTGCGAAGCTATGAACACCTACGTGATCGAAAATTTTGAAAATCTTCTTGAGTTAAGTCCTCAAACTCGGTTCATGATTTTGCGCTACTATTACATAATAAAGAATGTCAGACCTTTGCCAAACATTTTCAATCGTGCTTGCTTCTCCGACTTCGGCTATTCGGTGCATCTTGATCTGTTCTTGTATATGAAATACCAGAGCTTCATCGTCTTATGATTGCTCCAGAGATATTTGCTGCAAATTTTGGCCCATTGATTCCACAAAATCCTTCTTCACTGACGGATCATTAATAGAAGCGCCGCGACCTTTATTATAAACAACTCCTAGTACTTATACGGATGTAGCTGAACTAGCGGCAATAGAATTTACAAGTGTCTGGCTTACTTCAGACCAGTTCTTCGTTCTCACGTAAGGTTTCAGCTCTATAGAGAATATCTGCTGCAAGACTAGTATTTTCTCAAAAAATACAAGGACTTTGCATGCAAAGGTGGGTGCTATGGCAGGTGATATTTACAATATACAAATCACCTCCAGAGATTTTTTTTCTAATTTTTCGTCAACAGTCCGTTGATAGCTGGCAGTATAAATGGAGTAAAGAAAGTAAGGGGCGATGGGAACATTCTATCATGCCACAGGTGTCGAAAGAATGTTGGTTCGGAGGGATGAATGGGGATAAGAGTTTCATTCGTATGATGTCTCGCCTCATTTCTAATGATTATTCCTTAAACGCCTATTTATACCGCGTGTATCAGCAATCTTCTAGACTACCAGGACGCAGATCACTGTACACTAAGGTTTTTTTTTTGCACGGGAGATACATTCCACTTTTAGTATGGAACCGTATAAAAAAAAAGACTAAATAGAGTTGATAAATTCATATGCTCCGACATTTTATATTACTTCGATTTTGTTTGTATGCGTTACCTTTCCATGCAATGATCAATATACAGTTTTTAAAATTTTTAGTTATTTACACCAAAAATTGTGAATTTTTTGAAAAACTGCTGTATGATTACTTTTGGCCCAAAACGTCAAATGTGATTTGATTTAGGTCGACAAGTTTTTCCGTTCTGGAGTTATCGCCGAAAACAATCCATGCAAAAAAAAAACCTTGAGCTTAGCATCATAGAGTCAGATGTGAACTTTAGGATTCTTTTTGGGTTTGAAGTAGAAAAACTAATGTTTTTTTTTATTCAATGATTCGTGCAAGCAATCTTAATCATTTGTTTACTGCAGTGCAATGCAAGGTTTGGATAAATTAACTATTACCTTATAGAATATTACGAACAGCGATTAATGACTTTTCTCTATAAGGGATCAATCATTTGCTTCCCGTGTAACTAGTACATTTTGCACTAAAAAAGTACCCTGAGTTGTATCGCCTCAACGTTATGCACACTTAACTTGCCTAACGGATAGAAATATGAAGATATATGTGAAGAACATTATCTTCCTAATTAATCATATGGACGTTCAATAAAAAAGTTGTCTCAAGCAGAGTTGTGGGTGGGAATATTAGTTCATTGCCGCTGAAACTTTTCCATGAACCATTTCACACTGGTCTAGAGTGTGAATTTAGGCGGATAAAATACTTTTCAAGCCTGAGCTTGGAGTTTTAGAGGAAAGTTCTTTTTAAAAGTGAGTTCCTTTTTTCTCGTATAAATAAACAATAATTTTTTTTTCGTAGCGTTAAAGGTTACCATTTTCGCAAATTTAAACAACTTTGGTCTTTTTAGAAACTAACTTAGGGTGCTTCTAAAAAATCAGTTATGTTGCTGTAACTTTTTTGATCCCAATTGAATAGTAGTCAACCCATGCTTTTTAGAGCTTCAACATATACAACTTTAAATTTGTATCAGTTTCCAAACAAAAGTTATGACTGTCGCTCCAAAAAAACCTTTTTAGATATTGATTCCTTTGTTTTAAGCAGATAATTAAATATTTTTGAAAGACATTCGATAGTAGTCCTGATAATTAACGCTCAAAAAGTAATTTTAAGAAGAACCGGGAGGGAGTTCTTTTTTCATATGAACTATAGTGTAGGTAAATTATCACTTCACGTTTTTCAGACTAAAATTCACAAACTATACAAAACAAACAACGCTCAAATGGCTAACTAATAGATGCACCAGTGAAGCAAACGATTCTTGAAAATTTAACGCTTGAAGTCCTTATAGTATTTGAGGTTTGTGCTCAGAAAATTTCGAAATGATAGGAACTTGATTCCATATGTTTTTAATGCAGCATCAATTTTGGTAACCAAATATGATTGTGGAATGACGAAGCAAAAAAGACTCATGACAAATTGCTAAATGCCAACACTATGTGTCATCTCAATGCAGCTTCATCTCTTATTGATCTTGCGAGCAGAAAATCAATACGTGTGGGCAATGATGATGCAATGATGAGAAAAAGGTTTGTACTAGGGTAGGTAACGACTTAAGCACCCCGAAACCCAATTCCAACCACGGGCACGGGCCAAGCTTCACTAGATGAAGCACCATACTGCAAAAAATGCGTGTTATAGGTTAACGTTAACCCCGTGCTTGGGATAGGGTCCCGGGGTGCTTAAGTCGTTACCTACCCTAATACAAATTTCTAAACAGGGAGCTCTTGCATTTATTCTCATTCTAATTTCACAAACACCAAATGTAAAAAGAATTATTCAGCTTAATTTATTGAAAAATACGAGTTTTACGATATTCCGGGATTGTTTTCCTTATTTTTAATTTACTCGCCGGAGATAGTTCCCTTGAAAGAAAAAAGACATAAGCGGTTTTCTGTATCAGACTCTGCTTGTTGTTATCCCATTGAGATGAAATAATCGTTCACGAATGATTTTGTTACATTCTTTTATTGAAAATCTGTTGATCAATGCTCAAAAAGTAATTAAATTGAATATTAACTAAAGCAACATGGAAGGGTTTTCAAAATGCATAATTTCAAGTGGATGATCAATGCCATCTAGGTGAGACCCTAATCTAGGTGAGACCCTAAGAAAACACTGCATACGAAAATAAATATTGCATATGCATGTGTGGCCCAAAAATTGGCTATCTTAGAAATGGACGAAATTTGTGATGTATGAGTGACTTTTGGAAAATTGTCATAGCTTGTATGGAAAAAATTGTAAAAATTGTAAAATCGAATCTTACACATTAAAAATATATTCTATAGTTTAAAGTCAATTTCCAAAAACGACTATCTTAGAATTGGACAATTTTTTTTTAATAAAGGCAATAAAAAAAAATAAAAGTTCGCTATACATTGCAAGATGGGCACTTTTAAGGAAAAAACGTTTTTCTTATAATATTTTTTTCATGTCTGATTTTTACCGTGTATCACGCAAACTCGTCTAGTTATGGTCTTCAAATCCCCTATAGAATCCAATAAAATTTAGCAGTCATAAAGAATTGAATTGTATTGAACATTTGGTAAAAAAAACAATAATCATCTAGACTAACATTTGAAAAGGGTAAAAAACATTCAATTTCCCTTTACATCAGTAAAACAGAAACGAAATGTACGTGTAAGTACAAGACATTCATAACTGCTGTTCGGTTTTCCTATTTTTAGGGGCGATTGAAATATGGCTTTGTATAACTTCTGGGGGGCGTGTAAAAGGTATGGGAAAAATTGTGATAGAGGGAGGCTGATAAATCTGAAAAAATAGCGGTCGTCATATTTGAATCGTCTTTAAATGGATATTCTAATTTGATAAGACTTGATTCAAAGGAAATTCTATTTTTATAAGACTTGATGCATATCCATTTAAAGACGATTCAAATAAGACGTTGTATGAATTTTCGAAATACTGTTTATGTCAATGAAAACTCATAGGTTTTTGCTTGGTAAAGGTTTTATATTATTTTTTTATAAGTACATCTTCATGTATTAGTAGAGGAAAGGCTTGTAAGATGGAACGGCTTGTAAGATGGAACGGCTTGTAAGATGGAACAGCGCCACTTTTAACATTCACAGCGACAACACTATCGCGCTGACAAGTGATAACATCATTTTTTTACAATTCTTCAATTTTCATTTGCTTTTGGAGTGAATACACTCATTCGATTTAGCTCTTCCAGGTTTCATTGTTCGAAAGAGGTTGAATAATTAAAATAGCAATTATTTCTAGTGCTTGATACGTGGAAATTTTCCATGTATATCAAAAGGCTAGCATTTTTGGTGTATTTTTATGATCCAAAGGCATTTCCAAACAAATCGTAAAGTAAATTTTTTTTTTTGATGTTTTGTGTTTATGGTGTCATGTTTGTAAGATGGAACACTGTTAGGCTTGTAAGATGGAACACATTTTTTTCGTTTTAAAACATATGAATGATATTTTTTATGTTTGGAAATGCCATGGAATCAACAATAAATTGAAATATAACAATACATTTTTTGAAATTGCAATTTTCGATGGATTTCGAAAAAATGCCATAGTTTTTTTTATGACTACAAATACTTAGTTCCGTGGGCAAACTTGGAGCTTTTTAGTTACTCTTTCGAAAGATCTTCGAAAAAATAAAAATTATACATGTTACGAGCAAAAAACGAATGGTGTTCCATCTTACAAGCCATTTTTTGAAATTGCAATTTTCGATGGTTTTCGAAAATAGGCCATAACTTTTTCTTTCATCACTATAAATAATCAGTTTCTCAGGCAAAGCTGGAGCCTTTTAGTTCCTTTTTCGAAAGATGTCTTTGGATTTGCGAAAAAACAAAAATTATACACGTTGCAAGCAAAAAACGGATCGTGTTCCATCTTACAAGCCTTTTCTATAATTAACATAGCTTCATATGTTTAATTTATGAATCTTTCACATACAAAGTAAATTTCTTTGGATTATCCTTTGAATCAGAAAACCTTTCAGCTGAAATTTGATTTTCTGAAATAGACACAAAGTAATGAACCTGTGTACCAGTTATTGTCTTTACGTGGCTTTATAACTCCTCAAGTTCTTCTGACATTTTTGCATACTCAGCTGATTAAAGCAGAAATTCAATTTTGTGATACTTTTATTTGTCTGTTTATCTGCCCAGTCATATAGTTTTCGAGGAGTTTTGATCGTGTTTCCATAATCTTGAGCAAGCCTTGCTCTCTTTGCCATTCGCTTGAGATTATATATGGGTCATTCCATGTCAAGTGACCAGAGAAATGCATCGACCCTCTTCGATTCGAACCAAAATTGGCTGATTTACTTGTTCTAGGCTATTAATCGAAAATCCAAAGTTTTAGACCAATCGGTGAACCCCTCGGCCCATGGGCTGCCCCCATTTTTTTGAGATTTTTGAGAAGTCAATATATTGTTTATTGAATATCTCAATGAATAAAAGAGCTACAAACAATGTTAAATATTTTTCTTAAAGGAAATTAAATTTTCTACCAAATAAATATTTTTGATATTTTTTACAGTGTTGCCAACATTGTTATTTTTGTGGTTGAAATATTAAATTGCATTTTTCTCAAAATGCCCCCACTTTTTTTCAATTTTTATGGCTCCAATGTGTTTAGCAGACTTTTTTACATAAGAAACACTTGTCGATACAAAACAATTTGCTCCGTCATGGAGATATTGATTTTTAAACATTTCATGTTTAATATTCAATGCATTAAAATTCAAAAATAGTGTTAACATATTCAAAGTGTTTTCTGAAAATGGGTCTAATAACAATCACAATAGGTGATTGTGCTAGCAATTATTTATTGCCAGATTCCAATTCGAGAAAAATCTTCAGTGTTGCCATCTTACGTTTTATTTGTGATTATTTTTCAAAACAGATATTCATGCTAGGATTCATTTTTTTGTCAATCGAATCATCAAGCTATCTATCTATCTTTCTTAAAAAATAAAAATGACATGGAACGGTATGTCACGATTTAACTCAAGAACAGGTTTATAGATTTCCTATTTTTTTAAACTGTTCTTCTTTGGCTCAATCAAATCAGATAAAAAATGGTACCCGTCTTTGAGCTCAAAATACTCTTCATAAAAACAGTGGCATCGAGCATTAGCAAATCTGACTGCCAAATGTTTTTTTTTTTTGCTTCTTACACTGCCGTGATGCCACAAACTTCACATTCAAGTTGCAATTACAGCGTGCCCAATCATCATCATTTGGAGTTTGTATGGTAGTTCCTTGAAGACTAGCTCTCGTCGCCAATCGCTTTAGAGCTCCACCTAATCCATTGCTTGGACCTTTACCGTATGCCGTTGCAAAAAAGTGCCATTCAGCTGGAACGCCAAAGTGTTCTCGATGGTACAGTAAATTCATTTATTTTGTACTGTGAACCCGCATCGTCAGAGAACTAATAAATTTTTGTCAGCTTAGTCAGCTGAGATTCAAGGAATTTTATGAATTTCTACTGGAAAGCGTAAAAGGTTGCTGTGTTGTGATCCAAGTTATCCGAAATGATGACACAATTCAATTGAACAATATTTCCTTGCTGCGAGAAATAGGCAGCAAATGGGTGAACGGTTGCTTGAGAATTGTTGTAGTGGACCCCTTGTACACTATCCCGAAAAGCAAATGAAAAGTTTGCGTTACTGTTAGCGTTAATAAAATACTCTTTGTAGATTTGATATTAACGTCAATCACTTTAGTTTTTTTTAATCTTAATCAGACTTCTTTTGATCTACTGCTGAGAGTGAACATTATTTCAAGTTTGCAAATTTTTTAAAAGCATGATTGTCACTATCCTTAGTCACATCTATCTTTACAGTAGTTGGGAAGAGGAAGAGGAAATGTTCATGTAATATCTGAAAAACAAATGAAAAGTTTTCCAAAAAGTCGGCCACAACCAGAACTTCTCCGTCGGTCAAGTTGTCCCGAGTGAACTGGTAGAACTCTCCCTGTTTCGCTGCAATATAGTCATGCTTCCTAACAAATGCGAAATGCGAAATGCGGCTTCTTCACTCTGGTGGGCGCAGAGTGTTTCGCTAAGGTTCGCCAGCACTAATCGCTTCTGCTTGAGGATACAAGATGTTCCCTCCCGAACACTTTTACACTCCTTCTTACCAGCCAGTTCTTCACTCACGTCTGCCTCACGCAGGGTTACCATAAGATTTTGAAAAATATCTGGCATGTCACAAATAAAAAATCTGGCAAAATCTGGCAATGTAAAAATTTGAACTAGCAATTGAAAAGGATCAAAGAGGTTTTACAAATGTTGATACGCCCTTTACAAATGTTGTCCCAAAATGAGTCATTTTTTGACTCGTATACTCGCATTCTTTAGTAACAATCAAGCGTGGAATTACACTATTTGACCAATGCCAAATATTTGACAGACTACCCATTAGTACAAAGTTGCTACGAATCGTTTTCAGTGGACGAGGACTGCAGTCACGCAGATCACTTAACGCTTTAGTGGAGCAGGATTGAATGACGCTTTTTTTTTTATTCTGTTCTAATTTTAAAAAGTCTGGCATTATGCAGGGTTTCTCTTTTTGTCTTTTTGCCTATAAAAAGTCTGGCAGTGCCAGATAAATCTGGCAAAACGGCATCCCTAGCCTCACGGTAAAACGCTTTTACTTTCTGGACTATTTCTTATGAAACACGATTGCCTTTCTTGGGGTTAGAGGAACAGATAATTCCTTTCTCTTTAATGCAGTTTTTCATGGTTCGCACTAACCTCTCAGAGCACCGAAATTCTTCTAGTAGGGCACCAAAATGAGTAGACCATGTAAAACTGCTATTTTTTTTTAATTTAAACGGTGCTTTTTTGTTAGATTCGCCTTGATGAAATATAACAGATTATGTGAGAGTGGTAGAATAAACAAATGTTTAAGACATGAAATGTTTAAAAATCAATATCTCCATGACGGAGCAAATCGTTTTGTATCGACAAGTGTTTCTTATGTAAAAAAGTCTGCCAAACACATTGGAGCCATAAAAATTGAAAAAAAAGTGGGGGCATTTTGAGAAAAACGCAATTTAATATTTCAACCACAAAAATAACAATGTTGGCAACACTGTAAAAAATATCAAAAATATTTATTTGGTAGCAAATTTAATTTCCTTTAAGAAAAGTATTTAACATTGTTTGTAGCTCTTTTATTCATTGAGATATTCAATAAACAATATATTGACTTCTCAAAAATCTCAAAAAAATGGGGGCAGCCCATAGGCCGAGGGGTTCACCGATTGGTCTAAAACTTTGGATTTTCGATTAATAGCCTAGAACAAGTAAATCAGCCAATTTTGGTTCGAATCGAAGAGGGTCGATGCATTTCTCTGGTTACTTGATATGGAATGACCCATATTGAATTTTGTTAAATGAAATCTAGCAATTTTCATACAAACAACTGAACTGCTATTGAGTCATAGGTAAATACATCAGATATCATGATAAAGCTTTTGTTTTCCAATTTATTGTCCTTCTTGTAATATACTTCAAAGGATTGGTAATAAAATCCTTTTTTTCCTTTAAAATGCCCATCTCGCAATGTAAAGCAAACTTTTAGACAATTGTATTGCCTATATTAAAACAAATTTCGTCCAATTCTAAGATAGTCTTTTTTTGCAAATTGGCTTTAAATTTTGGATATATGTTTTTAGTGTGTAGGAATTGATTTTTTGAAAGAAAAGACAATATTTTAAAAGTCACATATGCATCACTTTTATGTTAGTCTTGTCTATTTTGAGTTATATTGACATGAAAAATTTGTTGTTAGAATAACTTTTTTTCCTTAAAAGTACCCATCTTACAATGTATGGCGAACTTTCAGACAAAAATATTGCCTTTGCTGAGAAAAAATTTCGCCCAATTCTAGGATTTTCATTTTTTTGAAAGTTGGCTTTAATTTTAAAAAAATGTTTTAGCGTGTAAGAATCAATTTTACAATTTTAACATTTTTTTCATAAAAGATTTAGACAATATTCTAAAAGTCACCCATATATCTCTTTTTTGTAAATCTTTGCCATTTTGAGTTCTGTTGATTGAACAGAAAAAACGATAAATTTTGAAAAAAAAAAAACATGGTATGCAAAGTTGCTGGAAAAGACAAAGTCTATACACCCACAAACCCTCATTGGAATCTGAGCGGCTGCTGCCAATCACGAAGACGAGTTGGTGTGAAATTCAAATGATAAATCAAATTTCTTATGTTAAATGGAAAACCCGATTATTCTGAATTTTTCAGTTTCCTTCAATGCTTTCCATTTCTCTTCCCGTAAACAGCTTCCAGGGTGGCGAGCACAGCAGGTTTAAGTCGGATGATCGATTTTCGAATTTTGTGCGGTTTTTTGCATGCCACTTTGTTTTATATGTATCTTCAACGAAAATCTGTTTGAACGTTTTTTTCACCAGAGACAAACAATATTTACACTGTAGTACGAAATTTATCGCCCAGCTGCATCATTTTATCAAAGTGGCAAATAAAACGAGAGAAAGAATGTAATTTTTTACAGTTTATTAGCATATGACAGTACGTTTATATTAAAGTTTAACTAATGTTGTGTAAACTTGCAGTAAAAATTCAATTAAAACAAGAAAAATAAGAAAAAATCGCATTGTTTAAAGTCAGTGTGCGAAATTCATTCGACGAGATATAGAAACTACATTATTCTGGTTGGAAGCATACAAGTTTGACATCTTCAGTGATGTGTATTGTATGCATAAGGAGTGTATCGAAAATAAGCTATCCACAAACTTTCTTTCAAATTATGTTGAAAACCGATATTTTATTCATACAAAAAATTGATCCTCTATTGTACGAGGTTAAACTTGAACATAATGAAGACCGGATGAAATTTAAGTTATTCCTTCACGAATTTTCGAACTTTGGATCGAATGCTCTTCATCAAGTTCCGGACAAGTGTTGCATCGCATTTTTTGGACGCTTGAGCCCAAATTTTTTTTAACTCCTGCATGTTCCCAGCTGCCTTACCAGTCTTCTTGAAGACCCTCTTCACGATTGCCCAGTAACGTTCGATGGGTCGAAGCTGAGGGCAATTTGGTGGATTGATATTTTTCTCAACGAAATCTATACCCTTTTCCGCAAGCCAATTGAGAGTGGTTTTGGCATAGTGAGCCGACGCTGAATCCGGCAAAAACAGTGGAGGTGTACTATGCTTCTTATATAAAGGCAACAATCTCTTCTGGAGACACTCAGATCGATAGATTTCCGCATTTATAGTTCCGGTAGTGTAAAAACTGGTTGACTCCAAACCCCAGGAACATATTGCTTGCCATACCAGTACCTTTCGACCGAATTTCTCCACTTGAATCGACCTGTCCGTATCGCTAACATCCTCCCCAACGACAGCAGTAAAGTATTGTGGACCTGGAAGGGTTTTAGAGTCCTTCCTTATATGAGCCTCATCGTCCATCAAAACGCATGCATCCGGACGCTGCAAAAGACGCGAATACAATTTCCGGGCCCTTGTTGCTGCTCGCTTCTTCTGTTCTGCACTTTGTTTCGAGATTTTCTGCTGCTTGTAGGTTCTTCAGGTGGTTTCGACTCTTGATACGCTGGATCATTCCGACACTGTTCCTGCTATTTTGGCCAAATCACGTATTGACATTGATTTGTTCTTCATCGATTAGAGATACCTACTTTCTGCTCCAGTTTCGGGTTGGAAGAACCGGCTTTTCTGCCTCTTCCTGGTAGCTCATCCAAAGAATAGTGTCTCTCCAAACTTATTAATGATGGTTTTAACACTCGCATGATGAATTCCAAACCGGCTTCGCCAATTTTCGCATAGTAATACCCTTCCTCACTTAGCCATGTGTCCAGAACCTTAATTTTTCACTTCCTTTTCAATACGCGACATTTTGAAAACGCAGAATTGAACGCACAAACACGTAAACAAAAGAAAACTGACAGTCAAACGCACAGCATGCAGTGTTCAGAGCATAAAAAACAACGCAAATGTATGTGGATAGCTTATATTCGATACACTCCTTATGTGTGTATTGTATTCTAAAGGGCGATACGGTCAAAATTTGGTCAATATCAACTTGACGTATTTCTTTCAATTTTGCATTTAAAAAACCTGAACACCCCTCATTTTGAAGGTGTGTGTGTGTAGAATGTTGCTCCATATTTTGATTTTGGAATTCACTCTTCAGTTGTCAAAATGCCGTCAAGCAAGAAGAGCAGCGTATCAAAATTTTGCTCGCGCATCTGCAAAATCCGAGCTACTCGCACGCAAAGTTGGCAAAATCGCTAAAAGTTGCCAAATCAACCGTTACAAATGTAATTAAAGTGTTTGAGGAACGTTTGTCGACAGCCGGGAAGTCTGGATCGAGGGAAATCGAAAATCCGGAAGCCGCTGAGACGACAAAGAGAGTTGCCGGTAGTTTCAAGCGAAACCCCAACCTATCTCTCCGAGATGCAAATAAGCTGGGTGTATCGTCTACAACCGTGCATCGAGCCAAAAAACGAGCCGGACTATCGACTTACAAGAAGATAGTGACTCCAAATCGCGATGATAAACAAAATACGACGGCCAAAGCGCGATCCCGAGGCTGTACACGACGATGCTGACGAAGTTTGACTGCGTGGTAATGGACGACGAAACCGCGTCAAAGCCGACTACAAGTAGCTTCCCGGACAGGAGTTTATACGGCAGCGCGAAGGGGAAAGGTAGCAGATATGTTCAGCACACGAAACTGTCAAAGTTCGCAAAGAAATATCTGGTTTGGCAAGCCATCTGTACCTGTGGCTTGAAAAGCAGCATTTTCATAGCTTCCGGGACCGTCAACCAAGAAATTTACGTGAGAGAGTGTTTAAATAAACGTCTGCTGCATGTGTATTCAATGTATTCAGCCACTTCTACCAGGCGTCTTGGCATTGATTAGGTCAACATTTGCGTAGTTTTTGACGAAGGAGCATTCCATACATCGTAAATCTCTTTCATCAGATGCTTTCTGTTAGAAACATGTTTTTTTTAACTTCTCGACCAATTTCCCCCCACACATATTCGGTTAAGTTTAAAGACAAATTTTGTGCCTGGAGTTATTGTCGTGCATGAATACAAAATTATTTCCTAGCCTAAAGTTTTTGGTAGATATACACAGTTGGAAAGAAACATTGAATTTTGTGCGTTATTTAATGCACATGAAAGGAATGCCACTTAGGGCATACATTTACATTCATGTAAATTCAAGCCAGGTATTGCTGAAATCAGGTCGAATGTGTGAAAGATTGCAAATAATTTAGTTGTTTACGCTTGTTTTGGCTTGCAATTCAACGAAGAGATATTTTACGCATCTGTTACAATTCACTACTTTCTTTATTTGTAGTGATATAGCGTTCCAGGATATCCCTGTAGTCCTTCTTAAACATTATATAAACTCCTTGACTAAACTCCATATTAGCCACTCCAGCGTACAACATACCACCCAAAGCCATAATCGACGCACCGCCATGTTTGACAATACTACGCATATTATTTGTTTTCAAAGCTTTACCATCAGATCTCATTACTCCAACTCGACCATCTGAAGCCAAGCGCTACATCTGTTCGCTTATTAATGGGTTTTTTTTTATTTGCGTACGGCTCAAAATGTATACATCTTTCAAGGCTCTACTAATGATGTAACGGCTCACATGTTTTTCAAGAACGAATTCCATTTGTGCTCCCAACTAATAGCAACTTAAAAACGGGTCTGTAATTACCAGACGCACCAAAGATATTTTTGTTCTACAATTCTCGATGCTTTCCGTAGTTTTGAGTCAACAAATAATTTCCAAAAACGCTGATTTTGAAATTATAAATGATTTCGCGATCTTACAATTAGTTTCACCACGATTGTGATGTAGAATTACCATGCTTCGTTGAGTTAACGACGGTTCTTTCTTGGTAGCCATTGTGCACTTTTACTTCAGATGGAAATATGAATAAGCTCTTAAACTCTCAGTAAACCTGAAATTGAACATTCGAAGGAGTCGTACACTCCCACTTATCAATAACAAATTTTAGATCCATTAACACTTTTGTTTGCAGCGACTGTATTGGTTGCCCAGAAATTTGGAAATTTGATTACAAATTTCGTAAAACCCCTTTAAGCTAGCCAGAATTTTATTACAATTTCTTTCATAACAAGATATATTTTCCGAAATATTTTGATTATTTGAAACAAATTGCATCTAGGGCTATAGCTAACGTACTCTTGAATATTCTTCAGCGAATTTCGTTTAAACTGTAAAAACTGTATGGTTTTGAATAAACTATTGGCGCTCATTGCGTCATGTATGCTCATTATACCCATAATTTCTGTTGCGGACGCAGCCATCGATCGGGTAGCATCTTGGCCAACATAGCTACCAGCTCTACGCACATGACATCCAGTGACGGATTAGGTATGATGGATGGTGGAAGGAAATAAGCGAATAGAAGAAGTAGGATAACGAAAACAAAAGGAAAGACAGCGATTGCATTAAAACTTGTTAGTTGTTAGCTGTAGTTTTCTTCATATATAACATTAAATTCTATTGTTGGATTTGTTACTACAGGAAACCGAATTCTTTAACATACGGCAAACTAATCTCAACGACTTTCTATAAAGAGGTTTCGAAAAATCCAACAATTTCAAATAATTTCTATGCTACCGACTTTTTATGCTACATTATAATTTAAAATAAAATAAAAAGAAAACATCCAGTCGATTTTATTTCAGGTTGTCCGAAATTGTCTTCCTGATCAAGCGTTTTTCTTTGTTCCAAATAATATCAAAAGTATTCCAAACGATTCGTTTGAAATATTTTTTTTTATTGTGCTCCCCGAAAAATGCACTATTGCGCATTTTTTTGTTCTTATTATTTAAATTTCAATATTTTTATTGAATCCAAGACCAGGAGCTGTACATACAGGAACATTTTTTCTCTATTGCTTTAAAGCACAACTGATATTTATGATAAATATTCATGCATACACTCCCCGCCATTAGTGTAGATAAACATGTGCATATCATCGTAAATGTATCGAATTTCATCATCATTTTACTTAATTTTTATCTCCTTCTTATTCAATGCGTTTCTTCGGCGTAGGTGGTTAAAATGATGATGGTCGTGGTCGTCATATTTGCTGTGTGCTGGTTGCCGTTCCAGATATATTTCATAGCTACGTCATACTACCCGGAGCTGACCGACAAACCCTACATTCAGGAGGTGTATCTCGGCATCTACTGGCTGGCGATGAGTAATTCAATGTACAATCCTATTATCTACTGCTGGATGAACTCGAGGTGAGCATTTAGGTGGTTGTGAAAGGTTTCGGTGAATGCCAAATAACCGAGACGGGGATGACAGGCTGTACTGGAATGATAATGTAAACAGCTTCGACTTGGTTGATTTTTGTTGGGAAAGCAGTTCATAGACGATTGCAAAGTCGATAGCTGGTGACGCGTAAGTGACATTCAGCGAGTCATGGTTCTCTTTGAATTATTATACATTTGGTCGTGAAACTTATCGAATTTAAGGATCAATAAACATTCATATGTATCCTAGAGCGTCGAAGTCTTAAATCGGGTAATTTCAAAAATGCCATGACAATAAATTATTACAGATCACTATTTTTACTTTTGAGGGTCGAAGTTTGTTTGTTTGTTTGTTTTTTTGATAATAGTGATCTAGGATAGTTCAGCAATTTTCCCGGAAAAGTTCCACTTAAGTAAGTTAGGAACGCTAAAACAGAATCAACAGTTCAAGAATTATGAATTACGGTAGACTTTGCACTGATTAACCTTGATAGACATTTCGAACACAGCATTTTTTTATGTTAGCAAGGTTCCTCAAGATCTTGAAAATAGAATTCATAGATGATAGGTAAATATCTATTGAGGGAGTTTCAACAATCTTTTACTGTTAATAATCGGAAAACTAGGAAAATTTGAATTAATACTTTACTTGATCACCTTTACAAAACTCAAAAATTAGAAACTGACACTTTTTTTAAACTATCACTCGTAATCGCGAATTCCACTAGAAATAGCTACACACTTAGATTTTTTTTACAGAAGTTTGTAAAACTTTACCGAATTCTCAACAGCTGATCGTTTGGTAATGAGTTTGGTGATATTTTCGATTACCGAAAATAACTGTTATCATCCAATGCGGTCACCGAATAATCCAGTAATTATTTAACAAAAAAATCTGTAAATTCTCCAAGGTTCTGGTTTGAAGTTTTACCGAAATTTTCTGTATTCTTTTCCAAATATTCTGTAAATAAAAATTCTAATTATATTTGTTCGATTAAATCTACGTTTTGAGATATTATTCGGAATATATGTTTGCCAACATTTTTATTTCAGATTTTTTTTTGTACTTTTGCGCATATATTTCAATAACAAATTCAAATATTTAATATCCTTTTGAAGAGGAACTGGATTATTGTTCCACACAACAGCACAATCTTTCGAATCCTCAAACTCCGCACCACGAACGAATAATGTAGACAGGTTATTTCAGGCTGCAACAAAAATTTATGATTATAAAGTGTTTTATTTTACTTACGGAAGATACTGACGATCTTTCCATCGTGTTCATTCAATTTATTTAGGAAACTATCCATGTAGCACCATTTTTTTGACTTTCCTTCCTACGCGTCATCCACTTCCGAACAATTTTGCCTCTGATTTGACAAGATGACTGCTAAAGGTGTTTACAGAAGTTCTGTGAAAAATCACCGATTTATGGTAATATGACTTCAGTTACAGATTTTTTTACAAATTTTTGATATTTTTTTCCCATTTGAAGTTTTTCGGTAGTTTTCTGATGTGTCAACAAAAAAAAACTCTTTTATCGAAAATTCTGTAATTTGCATTTTACAGATCGACTTCGGTGATTTTTTTTACAGAATTCTGTAAAAAGTTCTAAGTGTGTAATGTTACTTACATACTTTTTCAGTGCCGATTGCTCGACATTATAAATTAGTTTGTAAACAGTATTTCAGTTTTCTATTTGTTTTAAAGTGAAGTGTTAATATAAGTTTCCTGGTTTTTCTACTTATACGTACATAAAAGTTTTTTTAAGTGAAGAAATAATAATCGGCATTTGCAATATTAGCTTCAGGCACTACAAGTTCGCAGCTCATAACGAGCACAATTCAGGGTCTAATTTGAAATCAATACAGTGGGTTGGAGCTGTAATACCCACAATTGAATTTCATTGGAAACGTACTTAAAAATCAAGCTTTATGTTAAACAAAAAACTATGAAACTAGAAATTAGAAGAAAAATTAGTAACTTCCATTTAATTCCTACTACCTTTGCTTATCTTCGACAGATACGCGTATTTCGTCTACAATGTGCAGACTTCTTCAGTGTCTCGTACTAATAACTCGACTGGAGTCGCAGTCGAGTTATTAGTACGAGGCACTGAAGAAGTCTGCACATTGTAGACGAAATACGCGTATCTGTCGAAGATAAGCAAAGGTAGTTGGAATTAAATGGAAGTTACTAATTTTTCTTCTAATTTCTAGTTACAGGTATTCCACTAAACAGCTCAAACCCTCTAGGATTAAAAAAACTATGGTTAAGTATAAGGGCGACAATTTTATTACGGTACTGCACATAATAAATTTTAATTTCAGCCCATTTTCGTTGAAGTTCGCTTGTGCTTCGATTTTATCCAAGAACTTCAACGAAAATGGTACTTAAAATAACATTAATGATGTGCAGTAACGTAATAAAATTGTCACCCTTATTCTCCTTCACGTCTTAACCATTTACATAAAGCTTGATTTTTGTTTGACGCTTGTACTTCGCTTGTACACGGTTTTATTCAAGATCTTGTCGTTTTTTTATTATTGTTATTTTTCTTCAAGGTTCCGGCGAGGTTTTCAGCAGTTTTTTAGATGGTGCCCTTTCATTAGGATAAGTCCAGATGTGTTAACACGACGAGGCGCCGTCACTTCACGGTACTCATGCTCGGGCTCGCCGGATCACCACCGTATTGTGCGAAATGGTATTGCTTCTACTCATCGTTAATCAGAATGAACAAGATTGAAATCTCCTTTGCATTTGATTGATGTTGCAGATACGGAAAGGTCCTTCCTGTACACTTGCCCGGGATCGCCTAAGACACAACGAAGATCTCAAGGTGAGAAGCTATATCATATGCTAACATTTTATGCGGTGAGGTAATGTGCACGTAATGAACTTGTCAGCTGATGGATATGTCGAACGTGTTTCTTATTTTCTTATCATTGGAGTTTGCAATGTTGTTGAATGCTATGAATTATATCGAAGAGAAATTAACGAATTTTGCCATTCAAATTCATCTAATAGACAAAAAACAACCTAATGCTATTCATGGTGCTAGAATGGTATAAGATTTAGTTGCTTTAATTAGATTCTGGTCAGTAAAAACAATCGTGTTAATGTATTTTAAACTATGGAGTTAAGGATGCGTGCGACTGTCGTCATGAGTTCACCCTGGTATTGTCTCAGTGAAATTTACCCAACGTTCAAAATTTAATGATCAATACAAGTTCTCTTTAATTCAATGGAAAATTCGCTTTGTACCATGAATTGGTATTGGTTGGTATTTATTTTCACAACGTAATTCAATTAAACTCACATGCATTTATTTTAGCACAGGGAACATGATGGCTATGAATAGTTTACTGTAGTGATCTACCTCTATCATTAAAACTATTGATAGCAACTTATTTAGAGTAAGTTGGAGACAATCCGGGTTTTGATTTTCATAACAGCTGCGTAATTGTACCTCTACGGTAGAATAAGATTCAAGCAAGAAGAGAATCTATCGCGAATTGATTTAACAAACTTTGATGGAAACTCGTAGTTTAGTGAATTTAAACCCGTTTTATTCAGAATTTCAGGCACAGAATAAGATCCACAATCAGGAATGTTTCGATAAAAGTTCGCAGTCTTTCGTCAAGTCGTCAAGTCTAATGTTTGGAAAAGCCGACCGGATTTTTATCGAAATAAGTGAGTTTGCGAACTTGAATTCATCTTATAATCGTTAGAAGCAGTGAGCTTTTTTTTCAATATCTGATTTATTATACTGCACGCTGCATCTGGCACTAAGTTGAACATAAACAATGGGAGGAAATTCGTTCTTCGCGCAATATATGTACATAGTATTTCACTTGAAAAGCACATCATTACCACTCTACGATTAGGTAAAATTATACGAAAGGCATTCCATACGTATTTCGAAGTCCCACTATGTTGAAGGATCGCAAATCGATGACAACTTACTTATATTAGTATCCTCAGTTCATCTAAATAAATTTCCTGTACCATTCCCGAGAGACGTGGAATGGGTAACGAAGTGAATGATATTGTATATAAACTGCTACTTTAGGTTGATACATTTCTGTGAACAAAAATAAATCATGTTGCCACTCCTGCGGAAGAAACAAGATTTGGAGAACCTGTTTCGCTCATCAGTTTCACCGAAGGAACCTTTTTCTGGGGGAGTTGTTGGATCTTTGAAGAATGAATACAAAATTCAAGTGTTCAAGAGTAGGAAAAATCAATCGATGAATAGCAATGATGCTTTTTCGAGAGTCAGCGCTCCGTTCTTATTATGTTGCCTATAATCTGTTCGTCATACCTCCCTAGCAGCACCCAAACCAACCATAATAAAAGACTATCCCAACTTTGTTGTGCTTAAAAGGAGTAAAATAAAAACTTCAACAGCTGATTTTAAAACACATGTGTGCATGCTTCGATGTACTATAGGCTAAAATTTTCAAATGTCGTGACAAGAAAAAACCTAAGCACAACTTTAAGCTTGCCTCAACTATGTATACCAATATAATAAGCTTCAAAGTAGGCGTATAAAAAATCATTGACCGACAGTTAATGTGAGCAGTACAATGCAAGCTTTTTTAACGTTTACCGTTAAAAAATACACAATATCACATGTTGATTATTTTTATATAATGTCGCGCCACATATCTGGCATTGATGCACTGTTTTACAAATGTGATCCAACGGACTTCTTGTCTTGAAGCCTTGAATGCTGGTGCAATTTGGTGGGGCTCTTTCTCTAGTGATAATGATATAGATTTCTTCATGGTTGCAACGCCTTTCATATGCGTTCCCTTAGATGAAAAGCTGTAGTCACGCTTAAAACTGAATCTAACTCGACAGGTATATATTGATAGACAATGTCTTCAAGATTATCGACATTCTTAGGGAATCAACTGTAGGATTCACGGCTTTATTCTCGATAATTTTGTACTAATAGATAGGGAATAGTGATGAAGTTTTAATATGTCACCGAAAAGTGGACCTCAGCTTTAAGACCACGACTCGAATAATTATTGTTAAGCTGCACCTGTAAGATTTTGAAGCGATTAAATGACTCAGAAATTAGTAAGGAAATCTAATTAGTTTATTCATAGAATATCACAGAAGACAAGAACTAACTAAGGCGAACAAAGAGATAGGTAAATTAAACGAGCTAAGACGAGCTTAAAAACTGAAGTAGCACGTTACACTGACGTACTAATAAAATAAAATAAAGGAACGCAACGACTTCCCAAACTCCTTTAAAGAAAACTTGCCTCATGAGTCCCATCCGTAAACCATGAATTATATAGTTGGGACTACCAATACTTGTAATATCCGAAATTACTACAACTGGTGGAATTCAAATATCTCAACGACATAATAACAACAGGCATAATAACAGCAGAAAACTGCTTCAAGAGGCTCTCAGAGCACATAAATGACACACCGATGGACTAAACTACATAAGACTGGAGAAATTATACGAAACGCGTTTTCAATGTTGTAAAAATGTTGTAAAATGTTGTAACACTGACTTACAAAATAACAAAAAAAAAATTAACGAAACAGACGATAGGATTCAAAATTCTCAAACGTGGCTCCCATCGTGTACGACTACCAAAAGGATTTACGAAACGATATCATAAAAAGCCTGGTGTAGAGGTTTCTACTCTATTCAGAGTTACGCCAGTAAACTTTCAAAAAAATCTTTAAAATAAAACTATCTCAATTACTACACACTACCAAAATTTCATGTAAATTTCTGTCTCCTGAGACCGACACATGCAAGCGTCTTTTAAAACATAAGAATGAGTTGAAAGAGATGAGAAAATAAATTCAATCAAACACATTTTTCGTCGAATTGCGTATGTGTCAGTTGCAGGAGATATAGTTTTACACGAAATCTTTCTTTACGTTCTTTGACTTTTTACAAACATGAATTACGTCTTGTGTAAAATTCATAAATTCTAAGTGTGTATGAATCATTCCCAAGTAATATTTCCAAAACCACCAGCTTTATTAAGTGTTATTAAAGTTTCATGATCGCCACTGGAATGCAATTTGGTATTATTATGGTACCAATAGGTGTCAATAAGTTTTATATTTTAGTCAGTTTTATGAAAACCTACACAGCTTCCTTACATCCATCTTGGAACCTTGTCTTCTAAAATTTCTTCTACTCCTATCAAAGGTTTTATTTTGACTTTATGAACTCTTAAAATAACTGTTTTGAAATGCCGCTTTAGCACTAATTCATATTATCTTATTATGGTCAGATGAAAAAGTATTTTGAGACTAATTTGCCTCCAGTAAATGCATTAAATTGCAAATTGGCATTGAGGAAAGTCATCAAATTACCAAATGGTTTTATAGTAGCCATTGCGAAGATAAATTAGCTTTTTGGAAAAACTGTGATTTCTTCCAATCGCCATATTGAAATATTTCAATATTTATAAGAAATCATTGAAATGTGGAAAAAGAAATACACCAAATATAA
The DNA here is from genome assembly GCA_034211315.2 of Aedes japonicus. Lineage (NCBI taxonomy): Eukaryota > Metazoa > Arthropoda > Insecta > Diptera > Culicidae > Aedes > Aedes japonicus. Next base: position 213,897 of record JASCZW010000030.1, read on the forward strand.
AATGTAATGCAAATGAACTGTAGATTGGAGACCGATTTCGGCTTTTTTTTTTTTTTTCAGATAACCAGATTGAATTCCATCAATTTTCAGGAAATGCATGATTAATTTATCGAATATATTTGTTTCAATTTTGATTTTTTTTGTTGTGAACTTGCATAATATCCGAGGCGCATTAATTTTCAGTTCTTATCGTGACAATCAAATCCATTGACAATAAGTGACAATAAAACCATTTGTTTCTTAGATATGATTTACTGTTAAATTAGTCAGAAGAGCAGAGAATCGAACAAAGCAGAATAACAAAAACCAACCACGATATAACAGTGAAGTTTGACAGCTGTGGCAATTTGGCCCTATGCTGGTTTTGATGGCAGCCAATAGGTTTATGGGGGTTCTCAATTGGTTATAAAATCTTTCACTAGAACATTTGCAAAATCTTTATGGTATACAGTTTTTATTTATATGTTTTCACCTCGGTTTTCACAACAGTCTATAGAGTAGACCACTTTGTACACATTTCGGCTTTAAACTAAAATTGAAATGAAAGATAATATGAAATGGCATTTCAAAACGGCATTTTACGAGTTCATAAAATTTAAATAACCTTTGAAAGAAGCAAGAAAAGTTTCAGAAAACAAGGTTTTAAGATCGTTGTTAACAAGCTGTATAAATTTCCATGAACCTGACTAAAATATGAATCATAATAATACCTCTTAGTGCCACAATAAAAAAAAGATGAAAAATTGTGGCTTTTCTAAAACTTTAATGAAACTTAATAAAGTTGGATTGTTTTGGCAATTTAACTTGAGGGGTGTTTCAGTAAGTCTAAGCACGCTTTGTAAATAACAATACGAGCTCGGCTTTTAAGAAAATTGAGTTTTTGTTTCACTTTCATGTTCTCTATAATATTTTTCTACAGTTCAACGTGAAATTTCCTTGACCCATTTTATCGTACGCGAAAGAGCAGACTCTTGACCTAACACTGCTCGTTATCTACAGCAAAGACTGTTTTCCAATGATTTTTTATACTTTTTCTCCAGTCTCTATCAAAAGTTTGGATACAATCCACTGCCTTAACATGTTTGCGCAAATATGCCTTTGTCAGAGCCCAAAAATTTGCTATTGGTCATGCCTGGGGACAATTTGGAGAATTCACCTCCTTGGGAACGAATTCAACTTCGTTGACCAGACTACCGTGTTCTTCACGTAATGCACTGATGCCAAATCCGACCAAAACAGTATTGGGTTATTATGTTTCCAGATCATGGCATTCCCGAAGTATTCCCGAACGCAGTCAGCAGTCATCGTATTGTTACAAATGGTTTTGAACCACACTTTCACTGCATTCCACACTTTCAAATGGCTTGCCAAACCATTGCCCTTTAACCGAATTTATGTATGTGTGTATGTAAGGTAGCCACCATCCCTTCTACGACCTTGTCATGTATGCAGTTCCACTTAATAGCAAGATCAAATTGAGTTACCGGATTGCATTCACAGTAAAGCTGTATGAAGGGCCAAAAACGGTGGGGCGGACCCGTAAGCAGAAATACTTACGCGAAACCCGCGGGAACATAAGATTCTCCTTCCAACGATACGATCCAACAAATCGCATAACCCAATTCGCAATACTCATTAAGCTTTCTACGGGATGGCTTGTTAAGAAGGGCGCGTCACTCACGCTGAAACTGTTGGAGTAGAATTCGCAACATCACAATCGAATCGGTAGGATAATAAAATGATACTGTTTATTCCCTCCTAGACGCCGGTTGTCATACCACTCCATTGTCCAATTCTAGATTGAATGATACCCTGATGCTCCCTCCCTGCCCAATATATATTCAATGTCATGTAATAATATATAAAATATAGTGAATGAAAATTATTATGATAAAAAATATAGTGAATGAATATTACAATGATTAATAATACAGATAAAACATGAAAATAAGAATTAACCTCAAAGTTTAGGCAATGTAGCTACGAGAAATAAATTGAATTCAAAATATTTTACAAAACTTGGGATATCCATGGATGATCTGAAATTATATAGCATATAAAGAATAGTTAACTTTAAATTTCAATGCGCTTTTCCGTTTCCATGCATCGCAATAATGTGCAGTTTCATAGGTACTATAGTAATTTGAATTAAATGAACTATAGTGATTTTAATTAAATGAATTTAAATTCAATAATATCAAATCCTTTAAAACGTGCAATAATATCATATCATTTAAAATCATAAACTGGCGATATAATGTAAAATAATAACAAGAGCAAGCCAGTAAATTATAGTAGACTATATATCCATAAATTAGCCGGTCACCCACTCATCAAAAGTCTTCCGCTATTGCAGCCTCTACAGGACTAAGATCTAACAAGATTTACCTTCCATTTACGTACGTGAGAATTTTTTCTCACATTAATAGTCAAACAACATAATAAGCGTAGGCACAACATATATCTGACATCAATTGTTGACGGACCCGCGCATCCACCACGAACCTTAGACAATGTTTTACAACCACGAAAAAAAAAAAATTCAAAAATATGTTACAATACATAGGACTTCCATGGATAACCTGAAATTATACTCCGCATAAAGAATAGCATCTCTACAATTTCTGCTACATTGTGCTGCTGGTACAGTGGAAAAACTAATTGATGTAACCACAATGGAATTGACTCTTAGCTTCGGGTCCTGACAAAAAAAAACCCTACTGAGCTACTGAGCAAGGGCTATATCTTAACATGTATGTATAATGTATGAAATACATAAAGAAAATCCAAAATGTTAAAGTAAAATACACATAACAGTTTAAACATCAGATCCTGAAAATTTAACATGACTTTAAATAATTTACAATGGTGATATGACGAAAATAATACGATATTATATTGAAATACTGCATACAATAGATATAACGATAAAATACAGCTACCCGCGTCTCCCACTTCTGCGGTGTCAGATGATTGAAATGGCGAAATTTCCTAAGTCCACTATTGACAGTTGCAACAAATTATTTGTTAAACTAAAGAAAACCGATCACCTGTCAGCCCAGCAAAACAGCAATACAAAAATCCCAGCGTAAAGAATACATATCCCCTCTTTGACTTCGGTTGGCTATCCCCTCCATTGTCCAGTTGCAACTTCAATGATGCCCTGATGCCTCGGCTCATGCCAGCATAAAAATAATATAGAACAATAAATTATGAGTGAGTTCGTGCAATATGTACTGATTGGGAAATATAAAGTAAAAATTAATTATAATTTACCTCGATCACAGTTTACCCAATCGAGCAAGTCCATACTCTGGTGAAAAAAAAACGCAACGAACAGGCGACAAAACAATTAAAAACGTTAGATCAACGGAATCACTTTTTCTATCGGAAGAACAAAAGAACGAAGTCACCAACATTTTACTTTTTTTACCGAAGTGGCTTTAAATATGATTACCACCATTTCCGTAGAAGCATGCGTGAATGAAAATCATTGAAGTTTTTTTTTTAATATTTTTTTTTGTTGTGAAATTTTGCGTTATTGCCAAAAGTGCTTTGATGAAGAAAAAGCAACAATAAATCCAACGTAAATGATTTTTTTCGAATTTCTTTAATTATCAAGATTATTCCACGACCTAACGATCTCTGTTTGAGTATCTCATTATATTCACCATTCTTGCAATTGCTGGTATTTCTTGTTAAATAAAAGCAATTAACGATTGCATTTAAAAAATGGACTTTTTTCGGATGGTGATAAAAAAAGCTAAGGTAGATAATTGCTTTTGAAAAATTCCCCATGTAAGGTAATTATTTAAGCTTACTTGCAAAAAAAATTCTACGCCCTTGCGAGCGGCCTTCCGGCATTTAACCGGAACATTAGCCATGGCGGACGAAAACATGCGTGTAGAGATGGTTTTGAGTTCTTTAATCGTTTTATTTATCAATTCCTCCTCAGTTTTCGTAACAAAATTCTTGAGGTAGATCTTACGCTTCAGGTTGGCCCTAGAAATTCTCGATGGGACGCAGCTGGGGAACGTTGGGCGGGTTCGCTGACTTGGGTATCACATCGATATTGAGCCGTCCCATCTCCTCCAACGATCGCTTCGAGTAGTAGGCTGACGCCAGATCCTTATGGCATTTCTTGTTGAACGAAGCAACTTTCGTACTATAAATTTTCCCGTTCACGGCCAGTCCGGAGTGAAACAAAGGCGGCTTTGACATCCTTTTCTCGCTGATTGTCAACCACAGCAGCACCTTCTTGGGGAACTTGGTGTGTGAAATGAACTTCACCTCGGAACTCACTTCCTTCGTAGGGGAAGTAAAATACGTAGTGCCCTGCCAGTCGTTGCAATCCAGGGTGAGATAAGTCTCGTCGTCCATCACCCCGCCACGACGCGATTCACCGGGAAAAGTTGACCATCTTATTCAGTCGCTGCTGCTGCGTCATTGCCAGCCGCTCTTAGACTAGTGGACGCGACTTCCGCTTCCTGACATGTATGCCAGGTACTTTTTCACTGTTTTTCACCCATCGATGTAGCCACTTTTCCATCGGTATTCCTCTTCGGCATCCTTTGGAGCTTCTTGTCGCTCAGGGTCGTCGACCGTCCGGAACCGGGCTTTCTTTCGATGCTCTGATTGTTGTCTAATAGTGCCAAGATGTTGCAGATGCCGGAACATGAGTATCCGGCGTCCACAAAAAACCGCACGATGTCCGTTTTCGACGCGGCGGGGTGCGGTTCTTTGTACGCGCACACTTCTGAACGGAGTTGCTTCACTGTTTGTACCATCACGGTTAGAGTTCGACTGATAGACCTGTCAAATTTTGTCTGCTGACTCATGAGTTACTATGATTGATGTTGCATGGGTAGTTTTGTCAGTGCGGGTGAAGGTAAACCCATGAAAAATCGGCAATTTTTGTCCATATTTTTAAGGCAAACGTTATTGCACAGAAACAGACACAATACAATTTTCTTAAATTATAGTCCGTATAATACAGAAATAGAAGCATTTAGATGTTATTGAACGTGATATACTAAATAACATTCATTCAAACTTATCTGGGAATGCATTATTTCACTGCAAAAGGTATGCCAAGAGAACTCCGTAAATTTACTCTAGGTTCCGGGACACTGTGGTATAGAAGTCATGAATGGGCAGACGAGCTCGCTAAACATGGTTCAAATGCATAGTTTATTGGACCAGAACGATTCTGCTGTTAATCATACTATGCCAAATAAATGGAACTAAAACCTAGGGAAGAACGAAGGGTTATCAACTGGCCACAAAAAGTGTTCAATCAAAAAGGTTTATAGTTCCAAAAGTCACAATCAGTAAAAAACCTCTAAGACCTCAAAAAGAGAGTTCTTTGCATCTTTTCTGGCCTAGTAACCGGACACTTCTCAAGTAGATATTATTTGAAAAACATTGGCCAGGTTGAGAATGATGTCTGTCTTTTCTGTAACATGGAACGTAAACCCTCATACATTTGTGATGCTTTGTACCAACGCAGATTTGCATTTCTGTATAGTGTCTATATGCAACCTAGAGAAATTTAAACTGCGAATCCAGGAAAGGTGGTGAGTTTTATAACCTCAACGTTGCCTGACTAAGAGAAGACGCATCGAAGATTGTCCTCTGGCAAATGACGTACAACCTATAAGATGCGAATATTAAACACCAAAAAAAATTAACTCAGTGAACGCTGTGCCAACAAATAAGTAAATAAATAAAATCCAGCTCATTAAAAACTAAATATGGAGCAATGCCTCACATATTCTTTGACATTGCACAGATTGGAAAATTAAGTACGCAAAAATGCGGTTTTTCAAACAATAATATTTTTTGAAGACATAACAAACCCTTCTTTAATTTTCTAAAAATTTTTTGACGAAATAATGTCAAGGGTTTCACATCATTTAAAAAATGCAAGCCTCTAAGTCTAGTTGAAGTTTCAAAATTTGATGTAATTGAGGACCAGGAAGATAGGGTACATGTCCCTTGGTTCTGCCTGATGTATAGCGATCAACAACAGTTTCAATTGTAACGGGTGTCTACAGTTAAATTGCATCACTTTCAATAAGCTGTAACATTTCGCCATTCTTGCAATTGCTGGTATTTCTTGTTAAATAAAAGCAATTAACGATTGCATTTAAAAAATGGACTTTTTTCGGATGGTGATAAAAAAGCTAAGGTAGATAATTGCTTTTGAAAAATTCCCATGTAAGGTAATTATTTAAGCTTACTTGCAAAAATTCTACGCCCTTGCGGAGCGGCCTTCCGGCATTTAACCGGAACATTAGCCATGGCGGACGAAAACATGCGTGTAGAGATGGTTTTGAGTTCTTTAATCGTTTTATTTATCAATTCCTCCTCAGTTTTCGTAACAAAATTCTTGAGGTAGATCTTACGCTTCAGGTTGGCCCTAGAAATTCTCGATGGGACGCAGCTGGGGAACGTTGGGCGGGTTCGCTGACTTGGGTATCACATCGATATTGAGCCGTCCCATCTCCTCCAACGATCGCTTCGAGTAGTAGGCTGACGCCAGATCCTTATGGCATTTCTTGTTGAACGAAGCAACTTTCGTACTATAAATTTTCCCGTTCACGGCCAGTCCGGAGTGAAACAAAGAGCGGCTTTGACATCCCTTTCTCGCTGATTGTCAACCACAGCAGCACCTTCTGGGGAACTTGGTGTGTGAAATGAACTTCACCTCGGAACTCACTTCCTTCGTAGGGAAGTAAAATACGTAGTGCCCTGCCAGTCGTTGCAATCCAGGGTGAGATAAGTCTCGTCGTCCATCACCCCGCCACGACGCGATTCACCGGGAAAAAGTTGACCATCTTATTCAGTCGCTGCTGCTGCGTCATTGCCAGCCGCTCTTAGACTAGTGGACGCGACTTCCGCTTCCTGACATGTATGCCAGGTACTTTTTCACTGTTTTTCACCCATCGATGTAGCCACTTTTCCATCGGTATTCCTCTTCGGCATCCTTTGGAGCTTCTTGTCGCTCAGGGTCGTCGACCGTCCGGAACCGGGCTTTCTTTCGATGCTCTGATTGTTGTCTAATAGTGCCAAGATGTTGCAGATGCCGGAACATGAGTATCCGGCGTCCACAAAAACCGCACGATGTCCGTTTTCGACGCGGCGGGGTGCGGTTCTTTGTACGCGCACACTTCTGAACGGAGTTGCTTCACTGTTTGTACCATCACGGTTAGAGTTCGACTGATAGACCTGTCAAATTTTGTCTGCTGACTCATGAGTTACTATGATTGATGTTGCATGGGTAGTTTTGTCAGTGCGGGTGAAGGTAAACCCATGAAAAATCGGCAATTTTTGTCCATATTTTTAAGGCAAACGTTATTGCACAGAAACAGACACAATACAATTTTCTTAAATTATAGTCCGTATAATACAGAAATAGAAGCATTTAGATGTTATTGAACGTGATATACTAAATAACATTCATTCAAACTTATCTGGGAATGCATTATTTCACTGCAAAAGGTATGCCAAGAGAACTCCGTAAATTTACTCTAGGTTCCGGGACACTGTGGTATAGAAGTCATGAATGGGCAGACGAGCTCGCTAAACATGGTTCAAATGCATAGTTTATTGGACCAGAACGATTCTGCTGTTAATCATACTATGCCAAATAAATGGAACTAAAACCTAGGGAAGAACGAAGGGTTATCAACTGGCCACAAAAAGTGTTCAATCAAAAGGTTTATAGTTCCAAAAGTCACAATCAGTAAAAAACCTCTAAGACCTCAAAAAGAGAGTTCTTTGCATCTTTTCTGGCCTAGTAACCGGACACTTCTCAAGTAGATATTATTTGAAAAACATTGGCCAGGTTGAGAATGATGTCTGTCTTTTCTGTAACATGGAACGTAAACCCTCATACATTTGTGATGCTTTTGTACCAACGCAGATTTGCATTTCTGTATAGTGTCTATATGCAACCTAGAGAAATTTAAACTGCGAATCCAGGAAAGGTGGTGAGTTTTATAACCTCAACGTTGCCTGACTAAGAGAAGACGCATCGAAGATTGTCCTCTGGCAAATGACGTACAACCTATAAGATGCGAATATTAAACACCAAAAAAAATTAACTCAGTGAACGCTGTGCCAACAAATAAGTAAATAAATAAAATCCAGCTCATTAAAAACTAAATATGGAGCAATGCCTCACATATTCTTTGACATTGCACAGATTGGAAAATTAAGTACGCAAAAATGCGGTTTTTCAAACAATAATATTTTTTGAAGACATAACAAACCCTTCTTTAATTTTCTAAAAATTTTTTGACGAAATAATGTCAAGGGTTTCACATCATTTAAAAAATGCAAGCCTCTAAGTCTAGTTGAAGTTTCAAAATTTGATGTAATTGAGGACCAGGAAGATAGGGTACATGTCCCTTGGTTCTGCCTGATGTATAGCGATCAACAACAGTTTCAATTGTAACGGGTGTCTACAGTTAAATTGCATCACTTTCAATAAGCTGTAACATTTCGCCCTTTGGGATGATTTCAACGAAATTTTGGGAGAAATGACCTCAGCGTGAATTGTTTACACTGCATGAGTTTCATTGTGAAATGTTTCGTAGTTTTAACAATGGAGTCGAAGGAACAGCAAGTGCGTGAGAACATTTTGCACACGCACCTCGACAACCCACTTCTTTCGCACCGAGCCATCGGCAAGATGTTGAAAATTCACCAGTCTACAGTGTCTTATGTCATAAAACATTTCGGGGAACGTTTAACTGTCGATCGGAAGAAGGTGAGTGGTAGTAAAAGTATTCCGTACTGTGTGAAGGATCACAAAGCGAGTGGTTGCTGCCTTTAAACGCAAACCCAACTGTTACGTTACGTAGAAAGCTCCAAACCGCAATGAAAAACAGAATAGGACAGCTAAAACACGTGCGCGTAAGTTGTACACACAAATTGTTGACGAAACCACGATGAAACACACGTAAAAGCGGACTTAAAAGACAAGTTCGATGTTCCAGAGTCTCTCAGGAAACAGCAAGTGTCAAAGTTCCCCAAAAAAATCATGATTTTGCAGGGGATTCGTTCGTGTGGTAAACGGAGCAAGCCTTTCGTGACAACTTCAACTGTAAATGATCAAGTATACATGAATGAATGCCTGAAAAAACAACTGCTTCCGTTTCTCAAAACACACAACGTTCCTACAATTGTTTGGCCGGACCTAGCCTCTTGTCACTACTCCAAGGATGTTCTGGAGTGATACAAGACGAATGGTGTCAATTTCGTGCCGAAGGATCTTAATTCCCCAAATTCTGGGCCAATTGACAAATATTGGGCTATATTGAAGCATTAACTTTGTAAGCATCCTAAAGTTATAACTACAGAACAGGAAATGTTGAAGTCATGGTTGAAAGCGGAAAAAATGTCGGTTCAAGCGTTGTAAAAAATCTTATGCGTTGTATTAAGAAGAAAGTTTGGGCTTTTGGGTTTGGTAACGAAATACAGTGAAATAAAAATATTTAAACCAAGATTAAACATTGTATTTTATTTCCTGAATATTTCATGACAATCGGTTGAGAGACTTGTTTTTGAGGACGAGTTTAAAGTGAAGCAATTAAACTGTGGACACCCTTTAGCTAATAAAATAATTTAGCTGTAAGCAATATTTAATATATTTTATATGCTACTAGCTGATGCCGGTGCGAGCGTTGCTACGCCTGCAATAAAATGAATGAACATTGCATAGAACTGACGCTCTTATGTTTTATTTGAATGAGTTTTTTTTTACTAAGAAGAGGTTTAAACTTCTATCAGAACATTCTACTTACCCAAACAACACACAGTTTGTGGCTAAGTTACCTGGATAATTCTCAGGTTTGGTTGAAATTTGTGTTTGAAATCATAGAAACATTTCTTGCGTTCAAAAAACCCCGCATACCAATTTTGGTTCCATTTGCTTGATTAGTTCTCAAGTTATGCCCCCCCCCCTCCTTCAGAGGGCAGAGGAGTCTCAAACCACCATAGAAATATGTCTCTCCATCAAAAAAATCCACATGCCAAATTTTATTCCATTTGCTTTATTACTTCTCGAGTTATATTCAGAAATTTGTGTTTCATTTGTTTGAGAGCCCCCCCTCCCTTTCTCTCCTCCAGAAAGCGTAAGAGTCTCAAACATTTTTCTCCTTCAAAAACTTCCACATGCCAAATTTGGTTCCATTTCCCTGATTAGTTCTCGAGTTATGCAAGGATTTGCGTTTCATTTGTATGGGATCCCCCCCTTTTAGAAAGAAGAGGGGCCTCAAATCAACATAGAACCATTTTTTTGTCTTCAAAAACCACCACATGCTAAATTTCATTCCATTTACTTGATTAGTTCCCGAGCTATGCAGAATATTGTGTTTCATTTGTATGGCTGCCCCTCCTTTTAGGACGGGGAGGGTTCTCAAGCTACCATGGAAACCTTTCATGCTTTCAAAAACTCACACATGCTAAATTTGGTTTCTTTTGCTTGATTAGTTCTCGAGTTCTGTATAAATTAGTGTTTCATTTGTATGGGAGCGCCCCTTTCCAGAGAAGGGAGGGGTCGTTTACTACCTTAAGAACCTTTCCCTGCCTCAAAAATCCCTGCATACAAAATTTCACGCCGATCGGTTCAGTAGTTTTAGAGTCTATTAGGTTTAGACAGACAGACAGAAATCCATTTTTATATAAGGTAGGGAACGGCTTAAGCACCCCAAGACCCTATTCCAAGCACGGGGTAAACGTTAACCTACAACGCTCATTTTTTGCAGTATGGTGCTTCAATATATGGAGCACCATATTGCAAAAAATGAGCGTTGTAAGTTAACGTTTACCCCGTGCTTGAAATAGGGTCTTGGGGTGCTTAAGTCGTTTCCTACCCTATATAGATGTCGATGCTATGTCGTTTGCTATGTCGATCTATATGCTCCATATTGAGTCTATTCGCGGATGCAACTTCGTCGTATCCACTGGACTCATTGTTAAATGCAGTTGTCGTCAAGTTTATTTAAATCACTTCATTAAATATTTCGTTGTATGTTTTATTCGCCGTTCTCAAAACCAAACATCACAGAATGAACTAGAATTAATCTGTTTTTAAACACTTGAATGATTACTAATTTGATATATGGGACATAAGATAATCACAACATTAAAATTCATATTACAACGATATTCTCGTTTGGATTTTTGTCTAAATAAACTATCTTAAAAATATAGACCAAATATGCATAGATTTTCATGATATTTTGTATCAATATTAATATTTTACTAGGTAATGAAATCAATTGCCCATAGTTGAGAACATGGAAAACACATTACTCTATAATTGGGTCTACGGTTTTGTTGTAAAATTTTTGTTCATGATTCTATGTGAATAGTTAACTTATAGCATGCGACTCTTTTCTGTACATCGAAGTTGCAATACCAAGTAAATTGTTCCAATTTAATCAAATTTAGGTTACACGAAGCCCGTGATTATAATTTGTTCTGCTTAGACAATTCTAATTAACTATTATATCGTTGCAGATAATTTTCAGAATAACTTTTCTGGTATTCCTCAGAGTACAGCGAAAAACAATATTTTAAGATGAAGGTTGATATAATCCAAAATATGTCACCTTCATGACTGGTTTGTATTGCCACACAAAATTTTGGAAGGAACAAATCAAAGAAACTGCAAAGATTGACATGCCATGCTACATTATGTACACTTGTACGCTATAGTGCAGCATAATCGCAGCCCATTTTGTATTCTGATGACCTTCACCTTAAAATTCAACTTCTTGTATTTAACTGCAAACTAACTCATTTCACCCAGCGCTTGCATGCATATATTAGGAAATAACATTCAATGGTCTTATGTAAACGAAATTTGTTGGGTCAATTCAGTCTTGTTGTCCAGTAACAAAAAGCTTTAAAATGACTCCTATAGATACTTCCATGCAGCCATGTTCGGAACATGTACATATTTAATACATTTGTATTTAATTTGTATAACAAGCGAAGTTACTCTGAAAATAACAACTGACTATAAAAAAGCGTTACAGACGTTTGCGATATTTTAAATTTTAAGATTCTTCTTAAATCCTTTTCCCTAGCGTTTTTCATCTAGTAATGCTTTCCACTGTACCATATTGCGGTGATAAACTCACACAAACAATTTAAACGTAAATGAAAATTGCTCTATTTCCCTACTGTTAATTTGACTGCGAAGTGCATGCGATCCAAAAACATTTTTAATTCCATTAAATTTATGCTTCGTTAGAAGCAGCAAAACGGGCGATTTTTTTTTCCGAGAAAAAAAAACCTCCACTCGAGAGAATTTGTCGTAAAAGCATTCCAAAACGTAAACTAGTTCAAAGCGATGGAAATTCCTTCCATGGACTAAAACCATTGTCATGACGACACGTGCATACCATCCATGATTGACACCTGCATCAGTTCTTCTCTAGCATAAAGGCCATTCTAATGCTTATGATTTCCGCTCTTCCTTTTCGTCTTCTCATTTTTTTTCTGATGCTGTAGGGTCCGTTCACATTCCAATGCACTTGTCTACGTGTCAACATCACCCAGCAACTAGTTCAACTTCCTTTTCGCAAAAACTTTCGCCAAGGAATGAAAGCCTTCCCACCAGATCAAACACGATGACATCTAGCAATGGACATCATATCCAGCAGCGGTATCACAATCAACATCTTTGTCAGGATCAGCCACACTCACGGCGGAACAGCAAGAACGTCTGTAACAAAATCAATAATAGCCCCGCTCTCATATCAAGCAATCTCAATAGCTTTAAAAACAATAGTGCCCTCACAACATTCAATAACGATGACGTTTCCAATAAGGCTGAAAACCGATTGCTGTGCTGACTTGACAGGTATCAATAAAGGAAACAATCGAGGTTATAGGCATATTCCACATGGTACAGTATTGGGCAAATCATTCGCAACTCTGCATTTTTAAAATACGAAATTGAGCTAACAGTTTTGAAACCATCAAATGGATTAAATAGTTTGAATAGTTAAAATGAAAGAATTTGAAGTGAGAAAGTTGAAGAAACAATAGAACAAATGTGGACAGTGAATTCAAGAATGTGGTCTAATGTTAGTAAGTGGTAAATACAGGTTTTTTTTATCCATATTTGATTTTTTTTTTCTTCGGCGCACTCTAGGCTTGTATTGAATTTTCAATGATATATGACCACTCGCATCGAGCCTCAGAAGCTGCCAAATCTTGACAACTGAAGTGGCTAATCGTCAAATCCAGCCAAAATTTGACGGAATGTTCCAATGATGATCGACAATACACTTTTTTTGCATGCAATCGTCGACGTTCACACTGTTGGTTGTGATGAAAATAGAAGTCTTCTGCCAGATGGCAAATTCCCTGCATGGTCACCGTAAAATTATGCTTCATAAAATTATGCTTCATGGTCCAGTTCGGTTGCTTAGTAACCCGCCACAGAATAGCGTTTCGGTAACGAAGGTGACTCCACATAACAGACTCGTTTGGATTTTACCTATGTAATATAGCGTACGATAAACATACTACGAGTATCGATCAGATCTAAAATTTTCTTGAAAGGTTTAGTTATGCAAAATTTTTTGATGTTCCTGAGAACCTTCGGAAACAGAAGTTGTGGAAGTTTGCGGCGAAATTCATTATATGGGAAAGGATTTGTTCGGGTAGAAGACGGAGCACATCTTTCGAGACAACGATTATAAGAAGAATGACTCCAGAACCCACTTCTTTCATTTCTGATGGCACACAATGATCCTACGGTATTCTGGCTAGTATAGGAAAGGCTTGTAAGATGGAACACGATCCGTCTTTTGCTCGTAACATGTAGAGTTTTTATTGTTTCGCGGATCCAAAGACATCTTTCGAAAGAAGAACTAAAGTACTCAAACTTTGTCCAAGGAATTGATTACTTATAGTCATCAAATAAAAAGTTATGGCGTATTTTCAAAATCCATCCTAAATTGCAGTTTCAAAAAATGGCTTGTAAGATGAAACACCATTCGGTTTTTGCTCGTAACATGCATAATTTTTATTTTTTTGTTAATTTTTCGAAAGAGGAACTAAAAATCTCCAAGTTTGCCCACGGAACATATTATTTATAGTCATCAAAAAAATATGGCCTATTTTCGAAATTCATCGAAAATAGCAATTTAAAAAAAAAAGGTATTGTTTTATTTCAATTTATTGTTGATTCCATGGCATTTCCAAACATAAAAAATATCATTCATATGTTTTAAAACGAAAAAAATGAGTTCCATCTTACAAGCTCAACAGTGTTTCATCTTACAAACATGACGCCATAAACACAAAACCTCAAAAATTGTTTCTCTTTACGATTTGTTTGGCAATGCCTTTGGATCATAAAAATACACCAAAAATGCTAGCCAACACAAATGTTAACCTTTTAATATCGATGGGAAATTTCCACTTATTAAGCACTAGGAATAATTGCTATTTTGATTATTCCAACACTTTCGAACATTGAAACCTGGAAGAGCTAAATCGAATGAGTGTATTCACTCCAAAAGCAAATGAAAATTGAAGAATAGAAAAAAAATGAGGTTAACACTTGTCAGCGCGATAGTGTTGTTGCTATGAATGTCAAAAGTAGCGCTGTTCCATCTTACACCCCGTTCGCACTACAAGCTATATTACGTGATATAGAGTATCTTGATATCAGAATCTATACATCTAGTTTTCACTGGAAATAATATTCATGTCATTTGATATCAAGATACTCTATATCACGTAATATAGGTTGTAGTGCGAACGGGGTGTTACAAGCCGTTCCATCTTACAAGCCTTTCCTCTAGTGGCTTCATGCCATTACGCAGAGTAGTGGAGTAGTGAGAGCCAAATTATGTAAATTTCGTGACGGAAGATCTTGAGACCCCGAGAACATCGGAGTTGGGCAAATCGTGAAGTATCGTGGACACAAATTTTATTTAAGGAAAAAAATCAACTGAAATATTTCTAAACTCGCCAGATATTAAACGAAACTCATTTTAATAAATGTATAAAAAATGATGGCATTGTGGTACACATTACGTATGAAATAGACTTTCGTGTCAATCCCTGCAAAAGACTAATGGAGTTGCAAATGTTTTGTCTCATGCTGTATTCAATCATTAAGCGAAACAGTGACATGGCTATCAACGTTATTTGTACGAACTTACCCCTGCAGATCAAGGTTAGTATAGGTTTCCTCATCCACGTGAATCATGGCAGGCTACACGTAGTAATCGCTAAATGGACCAACTATATTAGATGTTTATATTGTTATCTTAGGTCAAGCTCTTCCGTTCTCCTATCACGGCATTACTGTTGAACTGTTGAAATGTGATTTGAAGAATAAACGAACTGGTACAACGTAATTTTATCAGTGTTAGACACCTGCTAAAATATGTAAATAATTTTTAGCTGACATTATTGTATAAACTGGAAGAACAATCATGCATATTAAATAAATTTATATACATGATGTTAAAACATGACGTTTTTAATTTAGTTTTTAATATTAAATCTCCTGCACGCTTTATTATTCCTACGAGGATAAAATTCAATGATAATTCTCAATTATACACATAAAAAAAAATTTAAACATCTGTGAGATCCAAAAACTGAAAACTTCTGCATTAATAAAAACCCTGGTGAAAGTAATACAATTAGTTTTAAGAGTTCTTTTAAGTTTTTTTTTCAACTAGATACAACAGAAACTCTATCATGTATCAGGTAATGAATTTATGTATTGTGAATTCCATTTTTTGTCCTTATTCTAACATCTTGTGTACTGTCTATTTTACCCCTATTAGTTTTATGAATCTTTAAGTATACTCTGATTAAAAAATGTTTTGCTCAGATTCTTTCTCACTTTTTTTTGTGTGTGCTTTTTCCATGAGCTATTCAAACTTATATCCTGCCGTTACAATATTAAACCTGTCCAGGGTACTCAGTCACCCTAGTAAAAATTGAACTAAACTACTAAACTTCAGCCATTTCAGCATACATATCAAGATGTAAAAGTAAGGCCTGGTCACAATAAATGCTAATCAAATAGATAAATTTGCCTACTTTGGGTCTCTGTATCTAGAGTTAGGCCTATGCATAGAACTTTCGGTAATATGTATATTCCAAAACAAACAAAAATATAAATTAGTATTGCCAACTGACAAACCAATAAGAAAAACATTTAAGGGCATAGATCCATAGACCCAAATTAGTCAAACCACACCGTTTGAAAATTGGCGTTGTACTTTCTGGACACATATCGGATTCAAAGACTGCGGTTGGCTTTAAATTTAAAGCACCTCAACATCTTACTGCACACCCTGGTGCAAGTTTTTTCGTAGGTCTGGTGTTTCCTTTCTATACTCAGGGTTTCCTTTTAAGTTTTGAGCACTCGACAAACTGTTGTTTTCGGCATGTTCAGCACGTTAGCCAGCTTGGAACCGGACCACTCCGGATTTTTCAGGTGTTTGTGCACAATATTTTTTTCTTTCTACACAGAAAAAAATCTTGTAGTAAAAACTACCATTTTACCCGACTACGCCTATCTTTAAAACTACCATGAAATTTCAGTCAAATATACTATGTTTATGGTAAAACCTTCAACGTTTGTGGTATATCTGAAAAACCTCATATTGATATCAACTGCTCCATGGTTGATCTAATCGCAGGCATGGTAAAATCAAACGCATTTATAGTCAGGTGAAAATTGTTGGTGCTTGCGCTCAATTTAACCCTCGAAATGGTAGTTTCTACTGCGGTTTTTCTTTGCGTGTAGTTTCACTTTACGTTATTTCTCAACGCCATCGACAACTTGGATCAAAGTTGCACATATAGAAGTAAACAAACCACTGTCAAAGATTTTCGATTCCCAACATTAGAGGCGTGCTGAGCATTATGGACCAATAGATCTGTGCTATTACACAGCTTTTATTGCCCGTCACAATGGCGCAATTAAACAAAATCTTCGGTTGTTTGGTGTAGGGTGACCCAGAACGTAAAAGCACGATACGACATGAAACCCGCAGACGTCGCAGAAGCTGCATGATGATCTGCTGTGTGAAAAATGGCATGTATTGTCAGGGATGATGAAACATATGAAAAACTTGATTATAACATGCTTCCTGGAGATCAATATTTCACCGTGCGTGTAAGCCCTCCCTTAGCTGAGTCGACAAAGGCGCAGCTTCAAAGCAATACCATGCTGGAGGTGACTGGGTTTGATTACCGGTCTGTTCTAGGAATTTTTCGTTAAGGAGGAGGCATAGAGTATGGTTGTACTTGCCACACTATCATACTAAGCAAAAAAGGTAAGCTCTCAATTCATAACTGTGGAAGTGCATTTAAGACACTAAGTTAAGAGCAAGCAATAAGCGAATTGTGAATGCAATAATCTTGAAATGCTAAAATGGAAGGAGGTAATGGACATCGATCATGCCGATAAGTCAGTTTATCGAGAAATATAGTAAGAAGACAATGATTTGGTAAGCTAATTGGTAGTGCGAAATATGGTCTGAGCTAGTTGTGACATCAGAGACAATGAAAACTAATACGTACATCCGGGAATACTTGAATCGTCAATGATCAGGAAGCATGATGGTCCAGTCCGGCCAAAATGAGGATTTGTCATCTGTGCATTATGCGAAAGCCACCATGACATGGTACAATGAATTATGAATTCTCTGAGCCCGACTAATCGATAAATTTTGGGCTCTGAAAAGGAACATCTAAAAAACCATGTTAAAGCGGATACCATCGAAAAATGTGCACCTCTTTGAACTGGTATCCTTGGTAGCAGTACTGCTTGATGCTCTCGATGATACCTAGCAAAAAGGCCTGTTCGACAGTTTCTCAGTCTTGCATGTGAGGAGACTCGTTCACTTATTTGAGCACCAGCAAACGAACAACACCGAAGCTAACGATGAAATTTTAAAAATTAATAAAATTGTGAAAAAATCTATTCATGGCGATTGATAAGCCATCAAACGTTCGCAAAATGACGGGTTAAGTGGCGGCAAAGGCGTGATTGGCAAAGACGCGCGGACGGCACGAATAAGCCTCACTGAATTAGCAAGACCCCCAGGTTGGCGTAATCGACGAAACTGTAGCACAATCTGGGCAATCGACACGATTGGAGGCAAAAACGATCAGACGGCGCAAACATCGCCCACCGGATCGGCGTAATCGACGCTCTGCAATTGGTGCAATCAGCACAATTGGCGTAAAACCCACTGCAGCAAGCAGTTGACGGAGCACGGAGGCCTCTTACGGACCTAGCTGACCATTTTTCATCGATGAGCCCTACACTGACACCACACACCGTAACCGTGAGTAGAGTGTATTGGTAGGGAATAAGTTAGGGTGGTTAGGGACAGTTATTGTCAAAAACCAAACATTGTATAACTTTTTGGTTTTTCCTCTTAATTAGCTAACTTCAATATGAAAAAACCGACCCAGAGTGTGGTTAGAAACACCAAGGGCTTAGCAGGCATAACTAAAGACATGTTTCTGCACATACTCCGTCACAACTACCCTCGTGAGACAGCTCGCGGGTTTTTTTTTCATTAGGGCGAATCTAACATTGAGAGATTCACTCCGGGCTCACTCTTGATAAAGTTTTCGATGGATCTTTAGAACAGATCGAAAAATCACAGTGCTGGCTAGTATACTCTACAAATAGAAGAATGAAAAACGTAAAGGTGATTGAAATATGAATGAATGAGAAAGTAATCAGAGAGAGTCTTTTCAATGTTAGATTTACGCTAATGAAAAAAAAACCTAGACTTGCTCTTGACCTATGCACCAATGTTGCTGGACCACCGGTCTTCTTTTCAGGTAACTTACACGGTGTTCAATAAGTTCGAATACAAGTTTTCATCATTGCGTAGGTATGCGCCATGTACATATTCTGCATTGGTATTGGTGTCAGCTTTAGCTTCATTCATACGCTACCGAATGTGCGCGGTGTTGACATTCTGTTAGTTGTTGTTCGTTTGTTACGCGCGATGAAAGAGTATCGGGACTTCGTAATTAAGCGTTTTTTGAACGGTGAGCGACCCGGCGATATATTCCGGCTGCTGAAATCGCATGGGGTCAAGCGGAACTTTGTCTACACGACCATCAGGCGATACCGGGAGACGTCCTCGACCAATGACCGTGCGAGATCCGGTCGGCCGCGTTCAGCGAGGACGCCACGGGTCATCAAGATCGTGAGGGAGCGAATTCGGCGCAAAAAGAACCGCTCAATCCGGAAAACGGCTGCAGATCTCAACGTTTCCATTGGAACCGCTCACACCATACTCACCAAGGACCTTGGTTTCAGGCCTTACAAAAAACGTAAGGTCCATGGCGTTTCGGAGGCTACCAGCAAAAAGCGGTTGGATCGAGCTAAGAGGATCCTCTCTCGGCACGCTGGTCAGGAGTTTGTTTTTTCGGACGAGAAACTGTTCGTGCTGCAGCAGTCGCACAATGTGCAAAATGACCGGGTGTGGGCGCCATCGAGGGACAGCATTCCTGAATCCAATATAAACATCCCTCGGTTCCAAAGTGCCGCGTCGGTGATGGTTTGGGGGCAGTATGCAAACGTGGTAAGCTACCCTTGGTGTTTATTGAAAAAACGTCAAAATCAACGCGGCGTACTACAAAACTGAGGTTTTGGAAAAGGTTGTTGCCCCCAGTCTCCGAAGCCTCTACGGCGATGAGCACTACGTGTTCCAGCAGGACGGTGCACCAGCCCATACGGCAAATGTGGTTCAAGCCTGGTGTCGGGACAATTTAACCGACTTTCTGGACAAAACTTTGTGGCCTCCCAGCTCCCCGGACTTGAATCCTCTCGACTTTTTTGTTTGGTCCTATATGATGGCGAAGCTGAACGAATACAAGGTCAGCACTTTGGATCATTTCAAGACGGTAATTCTCAAAATCTGGGACGAAATGCCCATGCAGTCCGTGCGTGCCGCCTGCGACGCGTTCGAGAAACGTTTGAAGCTCGTTAAGGAGTACAAAGGGGGGGTCATTCCAAGAGAAATGTTGTAAACGTTCCTTGTAAACATAGCTTTCAATAACATAAATCCAAAACAAAAAAAAACAAAATTTTTTAATTTTTTTAACAAATTTTGAAAGTGTATCCGAACTTATTGAACACCGTGTACAGCTGGCGTGCTGTCGGCTTTTCCATGAGCTTCTTAGCTCTTACTCGTTTCTTGAGCCATGTAGCTTTCATCCTCGACACAATTGACTCGAGTAGTCCCGGTTAATCAACCCTGCGCCAACAAAGATTTCCACGACTGTGGAAATTCTTCCGATACCGGACCATTAATCGTTGAAGTCATGAAAAGTGATCAATTTTATACAAATTTACGGTACCTTTTAGAGTGAGGAAATTTTTAATTCCTCATGTTATAAAATAAATCATATTCACTCATAAACACAGCTGATTTCGAATTTCCTACAATAGAACAGCTGTTTCACACGCTATTTAAACCAGATAAAGTTGGAGCTGCCGATAATAATTTCACTCACTTGAGAAGTTCGGCACTTTACAAAGAGATTTTCAAGCAGTTATTGATATTATATTGTCTGTCGATTGGAATGGAAAGAGGAGCAAGAAGCACGTTACTGCAAAACGTCAGATGTGTGCACGACACTGATGCAATTTTTATAAAAGGGATGGTTGTCCAGATAGTTGTGAAAAGGTAAATTCCGTTATTACAAATGGATTATGTGATCCACGCATTCAAAACTTTTTGGCTACTTTTACTTAGTTTCGATAGTTAATATTTTTATAAATAAACTACGACCTTTTTTTCTGATACATCGACAAATGAATAAATAGATGGGCAAATTTTAGCAAATTCTTTTTCGAAAAAGAGAAGATCAATGAGGAATGAGCAATTTTCAGACATTTGATAATAATTTCTGTAAAATTCATTGTCTCATAAAAGTATAAAACAGAAACGAACCATTGGGTAAAAAAAATATCCACAGCTCTTCCTGGTACATTTTATTTTTAAAAACCTCGAACAAATTGTCAACAGTGCTATTACAGCCTACTTTCGAATGTGGGATTACGAATGCCAATAATGAAAATATAATTTGGTTCAGCAGGTTGATTGTGCCTTCTGTACAAAATGATTTCCACCTACTAGAATAACTAGTTATTGTTAACTGTTGGCTGCCAAGGTCATACCATACACACCATACCAATTTGATGAAGATGCTTCAGACAACCAAAAAGTTATAAAGATTTGTAAATCTGTTGTTTAGCAAGAATTCGGAGTCTTCTGATAAGAGTCTAGCTAGTGCACTGGAACATAATATTAAACAAACAACTAGCATTTATCTTCTCATGCATAGTTTGGATATATCTATTACAGCAAAGTTTTGACATCATTTGAATAAAGTTCAATCATTCAAATTTTTACCGACATCCATTGATTAATTTTGAGACTCTCAGCCTAAAATTCAACAGAATACAATTATATTTGAGATCAGCCAATGGTAATTGCTGCTGATTTGTTTTATCATCAGTTAGCAGCAGAGCGGTCAAATTTTGACCATACACGGTAATATTGACATAAGAACTTTGGTCACCCATTTGGTCACACGGTATTTGATCGAATTGCATTTAATCAAAACCGGTATTCTTTATTATTCGAATTCGTTCCTCCAAAGAATCGCAATGGTGATGCAAATCGGCTATTTTTGGCATTTGTGAATTAGGCAAAACAGATCCAAATTGGCAGATAATAAGAGCCAAAACCTTCTTCATTAACTGCTTGAATAGCAAAAATATTTAATAGAAGCACAAATTTACAATTTTCAGCTGTATTAATCACTATTATTAACGGCTGAAAAAATGAGAAAGGTTTTTTTTTCTAATCAATTCAACAATGATTTTTCATTACGGCCTAACTGACAAACGTAAACATTGATGAGGCTGCTGATAAACTGGCAAACCAGGGTCGTCATCTCAGCTGGGGGACCTTCCTGTCCCTTACAGCGACGCTACTCGCTGGGTGAAGCAGACCTCTCGATACGCTTGGGAGGAATCTTGGTATAACAACCGAGAGGCGTTCCTCCGGCGTATCAAGAATACGACACAAGAGTGGAAAGATATGCCCTACCCTCGTGATCAGAGGACTCTTACTCGGCTGAGGATAGGACATACTCGACTCACCCACGGGCCTCGTATCAACAGTAGTAAGGCCTACTGCCAAGGGTGCGGAGCGGATTTAGATGTTAATCATCTATTGGTGGAGTGCCCTGCTAGGGCATAACTGAGGGTCGAAACGGGAGTTATAGGCTCAATACGTGAAGTATTGTATAACGACCGTAGTACAGAGTTATCTGTACTAAAGTACTTAAGGGCGTTGGACTTATATGATAAAATATAAGCCAGCGTATAGAGGTCGAACTTAAAAAGAAAGTTCTGACTGCGAAACACAGTCATAGACCTCCAAGCGGCCTGTAAATAAGGGTGAATGATGTAACATCGAAATGTCTTGTAGGTTTTCAATAAGGGAATTAAGGAAAATGGAGCGAAAAATGAAAAAGCAGAGGGAATGGGGAGCACACTACAATGCTCAGGTGCTTGCGGTCCTTATGCCGTCTCGAATGAACTAAAACGTCTACAGCAGACGTACAGTTTAAAGAGACGTTAATAGAATGAATCACGTAAACATTGGCTTCTTCCATGAATTTGTCAACCTTGGAAACTTGCCTCATTAATCTACCACAGCCATTTCGAAGTTCTAACAAGAGTCCTTATATTCGATAGAATCCGAAGCTTACATCAGTAGATTTTGTATTACGAGATATTTACAAAAGAAGCCATTGTTTACGTTTGCCAATTAGGCCCTAATAGGAAATCTGTATCGAATTCTTATTATCTCAGCACCACTTGACAGTAATTTTTCATATTGTGTCGCATGGCAAATGTATTTTCAACGATATTTTTAAATAGAAGCTTCGACAGGTATAACCCAAATACATGTACAGAACCCTACCCTCTGACAAAGCTGCCTTAAACTTCAGCGTGTTCAAAATCAGTTCCTCAAGATGATCCTGAACGATCGACGATCGTTTTAGTGAGTCTATCGATCGGTACAGGGCACGCTGCCTGACATCGGATCACCAGATCATCTGGAATCTGGTTCCCCACCCCTAGCATTTTCAAATTGTAGCTTTAGTTTTAGTTTAAGTAGGTTATCAAATTTTAACAAAAATTCCCTAAGGGCTGATTAATGAATGAACTTCAAAGTGAAATAATTAAACTAAAATAAAAAATTAAATGGTAACAAAAGCTGTAGAGCCCTCAGGGCTAAATCAATTAAAATGTAATGATGGGATGTTAGTCAAAAATACTGCAAATAAAAACAATATTAAGTAAGTCTGATAAAGCTGCAGTCATGATTGCTCGATAATCTCAAATCAATCATCAGCCAGAAGAACACTTCCTAGTGTATTTGAGAAATTTATTAAGTCATTTATAAAAAACCAAATTAGAAGTTTATCGTTTTGTATATTATCGAGGTATTCTGATTTTCTAAAATGTTTACACATCTAGGATTTTCTTTCTGTACAAAATGTATACAAAATGGGGAAACATTTTGATGAGTTATATTATGCCATGTCTCATAAAAATTAAAGCTCCGTAGTTTCCAGTTTTTTGGTGAGTATGTTCCCATTCGTTAGCTTATCAATTTGAGAATATAAATTGTACTGCTTCACGATATCATACCTATCTGTGTTGTACATTTTTGATACGTAATCATCAGTGTTGATTATATTGTCGTCCATTGATTCTGGTCCCGATATGTTCTTAGTGAGATCGTCATCGTTTTTGAACCATTCGTTTTCGTATGCTTTCATCCAAATGGGATTGCTGCCCTCGACACTATGCTTGTTGGTATTAGGAACGGAATTCAAAGCACCTCGCACGACTAAATCTGAATGAGCTGCTGCTAAAAATAGAAATAAGAATTATTTGAAGCTCCTGTCTTTAATCACATACGCGCCATTTTACCATAATTGGCAACACGAGCAGCTCTCAACTGCCGCCTATAGCTGGCACGTTGCGATGCACACAATCCTAAAACAACCGTCAAAAGCGCTCCGATGAACAAATTGGACACGAATAACCATATTACCATCGGTGTGCCTGATAGCTCTGCTACGAAAAATGAAGCCTCTGATGCCTGAGTATCTAGTACGTTAAATTCCTGGAATGTGACATTGGCACATCATTAAACTGATAAAGATATAATTCAAACGAAATAGAGTCATTACCTTGAACAGCTCGTCCAACTTTTCGATATTTTGGTCTACTATTTTTAATACATCCGAAACATCCAAAATTGAATTGTCTTGCCGGTTAACCAAATGAAGGTACAAGTCAGTCTTAGTTTTATCCACGGATCCGTCGCGATTTTCATGTATCCTAAAGTCATCAATGTTTACAATACTGCTACTCACGGCGCTTAGCACGCTGAAAAGTCAGGAAAAGGTGGAAAAGTTATTTCATTGTGAAATTTGATGCACTAATTACTTACTCTCGAAAAGTGAAAATTTTCTCTCGCACTTCTGTTGGTTGCAAACGAAGGACAAACTTTACTCTTTGATCCTCTCGCAGTAGATAGATGAATACATGGGCCTCATCTGTGTGTCCGACGCTGTCGTTGGCTATAACTTTAAAGTCGAAATAGCCTTTCATGCCTTTTTGCGGGTCGAAGTTTAATTGAACAGCTCCAGTTCGGCGGTCGACCAGAAACGGTGGTTTTCGCACATTTTCCAACCCTTCAGTTAGTGTTTTTTTAATTTCTCCAACTTGATAGTAGCTTACCTGCCCATGAACACCGTCATCTCGATCGATAGCCTAAAAAATTAGTTTATTTATCAATTAATGTTTTTTTGTTGCTTTGATATTTACGCTGATAATTATGTATAATGTAATGTATATAATGTTTGAAAATAATGTAATATCGATTTCCACTCCACTTATTCGATTTCTAATCTCGTCCTGATCATTCTCACAAAAATTGGTTCTTTTGATTGTAAACTCGGACTACCCGGGCACTTTGAAGCTTATGTACCCTATTACTATGGCGAAACAAAATACTATGGAAAAACTACCACTTATTATCTTCTTATCTTCATAACTTGTCAGCACAATAAAATTATCCAGCTTTAATTTTTCCGAATTGAATTCGATTGAACTTCGACATAACTTGTTAACAAGTATTTAGCAGGCAACAGTAGTAAATCTGCTTCAAAGAATGCAGCTTGAACTAAGACTAGGTCGTTTGTGGAAATTAATATAAGGGCAGATGAAGAAAACGCATCTCCCCGCAGAACTTCAAAATTGTAATTAAAACTGCCCTTGTTTGGAAAGTTTGATGCTATCGAAACAACATTGATACCATATTTACAAAAATACGCTAGCAACACCACGCAACTGAAAACAATTACCAAAATAAAATAATTTCGGCCACAAAAACATCTTTGTCGAGATGCCATCATGGAAAAAAGTCAGTTCAGGAAGTACTCATACATACTACCGCTGCATTATTGAATAAGCTCAAATTATAATGTACCATCCTGCTTAAATTACGGGCCTTGAAGAGAAGTTCGTGTATCAGCAGGACAGCGACCCGAAGCAAACTGCCAAGAAGACCAAGTCCGGTCTTGTCAAACCGCTTCACAAAGCCTGGACCGCAATCCCATTTGAAACCCCGAAAGCATGACGAACCACCTGCAACTGGTTGTGAAGGCCATAGAAGGTCACATATATTATTGAATGCTTTTTTTCTGGGGCCAAAATGGAATTGCACTTTTTTTTGTGACTGCTGGACATAACATATGCAACTTTTATCTCACATTTCATAAATGCGTAACTAAACTTTGAAATTCTACTAACGCAATGAATAATTGATGGTTGAGCAGTCTAGCACAATTCTACATGATTGCTGAAGTAATCTAGTATTCACTGACAGCACACCGCAAGAGTTTTGTTGGCAATTTTCCAAAACGTATTCAACTTTCTGATTTTGCTTGCTCTTCAGTGCCAAAGTGTTGATAACCTCGCCAAATAGTTTAATTTTATAGTAAAACTCTTGTTTACTATATATTTCAGTGACAACAAAATTATATGATCTTTATATTTGTGAAATCAAGTGCTACAATGGTTCGAAACAGTCTTGGAATGGATTTTCTAAAACAAAACTTATCGTAGATAACGTGAGCTGAATGTTACAAAAAAACATTTGGGACGAACACAACTTGAAATAATCAATCATATCAAGACTGTATTCCATATTTTGCTCAACCGGAAAATTGTCCACGGATCACCGAGGAGGGAGACAGTATTCCATGACGTCAAGAGACGACTCGATGATTGCAAGAAGCATCAATAGAGATCCCTTCAACTCGTCCTTTAAGATCCAATAGGAATTACAGTCGTCAAGTCGTGGTTTCCGGATCTCAACCCGATCGAGAACCTTTGGGAGGTCGTAAATTGAAGAATCAACAGTGAAAATATACACTTAGTTAATAAGAATGCTTAACTTGCTTCTGAGATGATGTTGATAAGTCTTGGTCGAGTTTGGACGAATTACGTCATGTTTCTCCTCATGCATAGTTTTGAAATGCCTCTTTCAGCATAGTTTCGAGATAATTTTGACGTAACGTCCACTTCCACCCAACGTATACTACTATGGGTTTGGAATATGGAATACAGTATGTCCCATAAAAAATGCTAAAGTTTTCAATACTTATTTTTTTGTAGCTTTAAACATATTTTTTACTGTTTTAATACGTGTGTGTAATCATCTGATTGTATACTCTGAGACAATGTAAACAAAACAGTCGTTCGCGAGTAACAAAGTTGAGAAAAATGTACACAAAGGAGGTTATGACAAGCTTGCTGCTCGCATAAAAGCCCGTAAAACAAATTGCAACGATTATGGGATGCAACCTGGCTACTGTTTACCGTACACGCTAAGCTCAGTTTACCCATAATCGCAAAAAAGTGCACATACTCACTTTACCCATAAATGCGTATGTGCACATTTCGTGATTATGAGTATTCTTCACCCATATTTTGGTAAACTGATCTTAGCGTGTATCTAACGTTCACTCCTTGATGGACCATGTCCACGAAAACCGGGAGGTGACCGTTCACGGTCCGCTCGCACACCGAAGGTCATCAGATCATTGAGCGACAAAGTGAGGCGAAATCCTATCAGATCGATCCGGAAATTGGCTATGGAAGCCGATATTTCAAAAATTACCATGCAACGGTTGGTCAAAGATGACTTGAAATGTTCGTCCAGGGCAAGAGTAAAGCGCCTCCTTGTAACGGACCGAATCAAACAACTACGGCTGGAGCGGTCGAAACGTTTGATGTCAGCATTAAAAAAGAAGCATACCATCGTCGTATTCTCCGACGAGAAAATATTCACCATCGATCCCGTATCTAACACACGTACAGACAGGTTTATTTCGCCGAACAAGGTTGCGAATGTTCCACAAAACGTGAAATTCAAGTTTACAACCAAACATCCGGCCGGAGTCATGGTTTTCCAGGAGTCCGGCCTCCAGTATTTATCAAAGCTGGATTAAAAGATAATACCGAGGTTTACATGAACATTTTGAAGGATCACGTTCTGCCATGGATGAAAGCCAAGTTTGGAGTACACCAACACGTCATTATCCAACGTCATTTATCATTTTCTACGAAAAAAACTTATTTGAAACTGAGGAATGGATTTTCGCATTTTTCTGTAGTCCTCATACAGAAACGTCTCCTATATTACTGTGAGTGATACCAGGTACCCACCATGATTTTTCGGTTATCCTGCAATCAATTTAGCTGATTTTTTTGTTTGAACTTGTTATCTATGCAGCCTTTTTGCAAGACACTTTTCGAGTGTATTTTCAAGCGATTCACCATCTCAAGCTGATATTGAAAGTGCTGTGCGGGAAGTACCCAGCGATAACATGGATGTCTTTGCTGTCGACGTTCAGGTGGTTCTTTCGGCGATACGCAAGATCAAATCGTCCTTTAATCCTGGACCTAGCGTGATTTCTTCTGCTGTGTTGAAAAAATGCTCCGACATTTTAGCTACTCAACATTCTCTGCCTTTCAACTTATCACTCCAGCTATCAAAATTTCCAATGCAGTGGAAGTGCTCTACTATGTTTCCAGTTTTCAAGAAAGGAGACAAAAGTGATATAAGAAATTACCGTGGCATTACTTCATTCGGTGTGGAATCAAAAGTATTCGAGTCGCTGATCAACGAATAATTGCTTGCTGCCTGCAAGAATTACATCAGCCCCTATCAACAAAGCTTTTATCCCGGCCGCTCTGTTGAAACGAATCTTATCAGCTTTACGTCGTTTTGCATGGAGAATGTATGTTATAAACTCCAAGTCAACGCTGTTTATACCGATCTAAAATCTGCCTTCGATAAAGTTAACCATGACTTACTGCTTGCTAAACTGGATAAAATTGGTTGTTCCATTGCTTTCTGCACATGGCTTCGATCTTACCTTGTGCAACGTCAAGTATCTGTCAGTATTGGAAACAATTCATCGGACTATTTTTTAAACCATTCCGGAGTTCCCCAAGGAAGCACCCTGGGACCATTGCTGTTCCCGCTTTTCATAAACGATGTTTCCCTCATATTGGTTAATGGAGGTTTTCTGTTGTTGTTTGCAGATGACCTTAAAATTTATCTAGTTGTTCGAAGCCTAGCAGACTGCTCTAAACAACAGAAACTTCTTGAAATATTCAGTAATTGGTGCGTGCGAAATATGACGGTTCTGAGCATCTCAAAATGTTGCGTAATAAGTTTTGGTCGAACGAATAATTCTATTCAGTTTGATTATAATACTGCTGGATCTCCACTTCAACGGGTTGATCACGTTAAAGACCTAGGAGTTGTATTGGACGAAAAACTAACCTTTACTCGCCACTTCTCAGGAGCCATTGATAAAGCCAATCGCCAGCTTGGGTTCATGTTCAAAATATCCAATGAGTTTCGTGATCCGCTGTGTTTCAAAGCTCTTTACTGCTCACTGGTACGCTCTATTCTTGAGTTTGCATCTGCTGTATGGAACCTCTACCAGGCTGTATGGAGTGCGCGGTTTGAAGCGGTCCAACGCAGATTTGTAAGATATGCTTTGCGCCACCTTCCATGGAGGGACCCGTTAAACTTGCCTGCTTACGCCGATCGCTATCGCCTGCTAGGGCTGGATACTCTGGCTAAACGAAGGAATGTCGCACAATCTGTATTCGTTGCCAAGCTTCTCTTATCTGAATATGATGTTCCTGAGTTGCTGTCTAGAATCAGTCTATATGCTCCTGCCCGAACCCTTCGACCGAGAGCATTGCTTCACGTAGAATTACAAAAAAATAATCATGCTGCAAATAGTTCAACGTAGAATCCGAGGAATTTGATTTCAACATGTCCGCCTCAAGATTTCATCACCGCTTGCTGAACCGTTTTTAACGTTGACTTTTATTAGATTTAAGTACTTCATGTAGACCACAAAGTCCGATGAATCAAAGACAAATACAAATACAAATATAGAAAATCACCGTAATTGGCTGGAATACAGCCGAAAAATTAGGGTGGGTAGATGGTACCATCCATTGTATTATAGGAGATCTGGCTGTGCTTTTGGATTAATCATAATTTTGCTTCAGTTTTGTATAGAGCATACCTGTTTTTACCAATGTAAACAAATGTGTCTTAACAACTAGCTCAATGCGAACGATAAATGATTGTATTTTATTTATTTATTTATTTATTTATTTAGTTCTATTACGTAACTTAAGACTTGACGGTCTTTTTAATGTTACAATGATTTTCATTGGTAGAATAAGCGCTGCAATTCCAGACTTTACAAATTTAACTTATTTTCTGTACTTCAATATTGATTCAACTTTTAAACTTCTTCTATTACTTGAAATGCTCTATACATCCTCTCTTAAATGCTTTGAAAGAAGTTTCGCTGGAAAGATTATTTGGTAAAGAATTCCAGTGAACTACACCTCGAACGAAAAATGAATTACCATACTTGGAGGTTCGATGTCGCGGAAGAATAAATTTCTTAGAACGATTGCTTCGTGAAAATTGTAATTTGCTGTATAAATAGTCTGGCATTTTTGAACTCGTAAGACCATGCAAAAATAAACATGAACGTAGTTTGCTGAAGTTTTCAAATCGGCAGCCAATTAATATATGCTGCAAGTGAGAAACACTTGTGTATCTGTTTAAGTTGAACACATAACGTAGGCATGCATTCAAGGCAACCCGTAGTTTATTAAATGAGAAAACCGATATTTCATCTAGAAGAAAGTCACAAGCCATGAAATGTGGAAGAATAAGGCTTTTAAACAGCTTTAATTTGGTATCACTTTTGAGAAACGACGATGAAACATATAGTGAACGCAAAGAAGCGTAGATTTTCCCACATTGTAACATAGCACTCTTGTCCCACCCAAAATTGGATTGAATATGAATGCCCAAACTCGTTGCACTTTCAACATACTCAATTGTTTCTTGATGTAATTTTAATATTGGTTTCAATGTTACATGGAATGAAGAGTTGGAAATAAAAATTGCCTTCGTTTTTCTAGAATTAAGAGTAAGCCTATTACACGTAGACCATTCGTGAATTCTTTGTAAATCTTCATTTATTTTGCTGGATATTTCTACAGCAGACATATTTTTGGAATCGAAATATAATTGTGCGTCATCAGCGAATAAATGTATTTTGCAATTTTTACTACTTCAACCAGGTCGTTAATATATAATGAAAAAGAAGAGGCCCAAGAATTGAGCCCTGGGGAACTCCTGATGAGATACGAATAAATTCGGAATAAACTTCGTTGTTCAAGACAGTCTGCGCACGACACTTCAGGTATGATTTGACTAAATTAACAGCATGATCGGAAAACCTAAACCTAGCTTTTAATTTATGACATAATACACGATGGGAAATAGTGTCAAAAGCCTTGGAAAAATCCAAAAGAATCAGAACTACTGGACGATTATTATCAAGAACCAAGCCGATATCATCCAACACCTTCAGCATAGCTGTTTTGGTACTATGTTTTGAACGATAACCAGACTGAAGATGGTTGAGCATCTTATTTCTCTCGACGAAGCTACACATATCCTTTTTAATAAGTTTTTCGAATATTTTTGATAGTGCACATAGAATGCTTATTGGTCGTAAGTTATCCAATGAGCTTGAACTTTGCTTCTTCTTTATTGGTATAACTTTAGAATTCTTCCATACATCAGGGAAAATACTAGTTGTTATTATAGAATTGAATAAATGAGTAATTGGCTTAATTATAATTGGAGAAATTACCTTTAAAAACTTAATTGGTATCATATCAAGACCAATTGCATTTGATTTTATAGAATACATTGCGTGAACAACGTCAGATTGTTCAACTTGATTGAAGTAGAAGGGATCACTATCAATAACATTTACATCGGAGGAATAGTCTATATTATCATCGGATGAGAAATTATTGCAAAAAGCATTGTTTACTTCATCAGCACTAAAATTATTCGCTACAGAAGCGACTGTCTTTTAATGCCAAGTTTTTTAATATTCATCCACAACTGTTTTGAGGGAAGTTTAGGATCAAGCCGAGACGCATAGTAACGTTGTTTCGCAGATCTTACCAATATATTTACTCTGTTTCGTGCTCTTTTAAATAAAAAGTGATCGAATTGGCTTTGACTAGATTTCCATTTTTTAAATAATAAATCTCGATCTACAATCGCTCTGCATATGGTTGAGTCAAACCAAGTATTAACTTTTCTATTATCAGAAACAGTTCGGATCGGAACAAAGGAGTCATGTAAGTTCAACAACACAGAGTTTAAAAATTCGATCAGTTGATTCGAATCATTGATTCGGTAGAATGATCGCCAGTCGTTCGATTGAAAAGCTTCTATGAGAAGATCTATATCGATGGCATTGTAATCACGAAACTGAATTGTCTTCGGAGAACGCTTAGGGTTGAAATCGAGAGATGCGAACAGTATATCATGGTTGGAGAGAACAGGAGCTTCGATTTGACTAAATCTTAAAACTTTTGTTGTGTCATTAGCCAATATCAAATCCAATTGAGATGAGCCATTTCTATGAAAGAAAGTTGGCTCACTCCCCAAGCTTTGAAGAGAGTGCGTAAACAATACATTTTGAAGTCTCTCAGACCTGGATGAATTTGCCGATAGATTGGTATTAAAATCACCTAATAAAAATATATGTTCATAATTAAAGCCATAAGACGAAAGCAAAAATTCCAATGAAGCCGTACAATCGACTTCAGGTGGGTTGTAGAGTGCTGTCAATAACATTTTATCATTTTGCAAAACAATTTCAGTGGCTACGAATTCAGTATGAGCAGTTCCTATCTCATAGTTTGACTTCGAAATTACATTGAAGTGAATTCCAGTCTTTATGTATAATAATATACCACCCCTATACGACCTATCCGATCATGTCTTACTATCTCATAGCCATCAATTGCCACAACAGAATTGTTCGTTCTATCTGTCAACCATGTTTCGCTTACACAAATAATATCGACATTACTCACCTCAGCAATTTTACGTAATTCTTCAACTTTACAAAACTTACGAGCACATATACTTTGGCTATTCAGACAACATATGGATAGTTTATCTTTGAAAAACGCGGATTTCATAACTGTGCCAGGAATACACCAGTTCGTCGAAGTGTAAATCATTGGTTCATTAGCCATTAGACAAATAATAACACAAAGCAACTAAAAGAGGAAAATATGAAAGCATTTCATCAAGCACAATATTCATTACAATATATATTTTTATCGAACTAAATGCAAAAACAGTGAAAGCAAAAATGAATGAAAACATTGATCAACCAGAATACAGCAGCATATGCGCCATTCAGCGCCAAGTTCCAGAATATTTCTACGCCAATCAGCGTCCAGAATAAACAACAGCAACAACAACTCAAACACTTGCGCCATTCAGCACCTTGTTCCAGTAGCAACGATATAGCAGCCAGCAGAAGCAGCAGCAGCAGCAACACGAACAAACTTTTAGGAGGGGAATCATGGGATACAGGGAAAGGAATGGAAGGAGAAAAAGTAACGATTTAGGAAAGGGTAGACGATGCCGAAATGAGATTACTCTCTGTTGATATAGCCGTATCTTTATCATCTCCGACTCTCCTCACATACAGCACACCGTTTCGAGTAAAAACCCCTCGCAGCTTTCCATCCTTCTTTAGTTTCAGTGCCTTGGTACGCAGTTCACGAACGTTGGGTCCCAGGTTTTCGTTAATGTATATTCGCTTCTCAATTGTGAATCCAATTCCAGAGAGTGATAACGATCGCGTCCGAAGGTAACATGAGTAAAAGTCGTTTCGCTGGATAGTGATCGCAAATTGTATCAATATGACGTAGACATTCCCAGCAGTTGTTACTCCTTTGGAGAGTCGACGAATGTCCACCAGAGGAAAATCTCCTTCCGCATAACCGAACGATCTGCACCAAGTGTGGAAGTATGATAGCAGATTTTCTCCAACTACAAATGGGATTCCGCTCACAACAAGATCGTTTACGCGAGCGGATCTGTGCAATGCGATAGACGTATCCTCTTTAGCTTTTTCGATAGAGCAGGACAACGTGGTAAATGTTCGTTTGTTTTCATCCCGTAGCTTCTCGATATCTGAGGCGATGTCATTACGCAGTTTACTCATCTCCAACGTAATGGATGACAGCGATTCTCCCAGTCTCTTAAAATCCTCTTTCGCTGATCGTTGGTAGGTAGACAGTTGTTATTCTATATTTCGATGGGTTTAAAATATAAAACCAGCAATATTCATTTCTAGGGGCCTTAAATGATCAAATCGATAAAGGCACTGTATAACCATTTTTCAGGTGGCGGGTAGGATTTGCGGTCCGGTATCGTCCGGTTGCGGTAGTATTGTTTTGCTTTACATACAATATATAATTCCATGCATTGTTATTCGTATCGAAAGCTCTTAATTGTCAACTGTGCAAGTGCAAAAAAGAAACTCTGAGTTGACAGCAAGAAATAAGTTAATTGGGAAGGCAACGAGCTTAAAATTATGTGAAAGAAAAAGAAGGAGTTGGAAACCACGAGTATGTCTTATTTGTGTTTAAAAATGGTAACCCTATCGTAGAAATCATCAAATCCAGAAGGCAAACAATAAAATGTGGATGTCTTTTCCTATCAATAACACCACGAAATTTTGAAGACGCATTTGGAGAATGAATGTATAATAGTGAATTTGAATAAATGTCAATGCCACAACAAATGTAGAAGCTGGAATTTTCTTTCTCAATGTAACAAAATACTGTACCGTATCCCCTGAAACCATTATCTTCAGGCGTACACGTCTGGACTTTTTTTTAGAACAACGACAAGATTTTACCCTCTCTCGTTCTTTTCCGTTCAGAAAAGTGCGGTCAATAAACTTTCAAAGTGTTCATTAGTATACTGACAAGCACATTATGCAAGAAAAAATGTAAAGACAACTTAGTTTGAACGAAAAATAAAATAAAAAAACAACATTGTTTATATCGTCGTGCTTGAATGCAAGCCAAGTTTAAACATCATGGATCAAAATTGATTTAACAGACAATAACTTATTGATGTTTGCCAGGGAGATTATAATAATTGAAATTTACAAGCACATACATTCGTGAAAGCATTTTTTGTTTTAGGACCATTATCCATCGATGTAATAAAGCTAAAAATGAAAGATGTGGACTTGCTGTGTATCATTAAATAGGGTAGACTAAACCAGACATATTTTTCATGTCAAAAGCTGATAGCTTGGTGATTGAAAAGCGCGATTCTGTCTGTGTTGAAAAGTAAAGTTCATCCTGTGAAGTCAAGTTAACTCGATATACAGCAGTACAATCTAAGTACAAATCAAACAAACGATCAAAAACAAAAGCACCTACCGTAAGCTTCATAAATTGAGTTCCGAACACCGTTGATGTGGTGACACCCCCGGTGAAAATCTTTTGTGTAAACACCGGTGGATTATCGTTGATGTCTTGCACGTTTACAAGAATCCGTACCAGCGTGTTGTCATTGTGGTAAAATAACTCCCCCGTAAATTTTTCAAAATATGGTGCGAGAAGAGATGTTGATTTTCCTCCTCCTACCTCCACAAAACGATAATTATTGCTGCTTGGATGAGCATCAAGACTGCGGGACTTCTTATATCGTTCATAAATATTGACATATTGGTTCACCACCGTCGTTGGTCTAGTTGTCCTTTGATGATTGTTGAATGGTATCCTCTGAAGGGCGACAGCTTCCGGTCGGCTAAGACTTATGCTCGCTGGCATATTGATGCAGTCCTCAGTCGCCTTCACAATAAGCGTATGATTGGATTTGGCTTCTCTATCAAGCTCTTTTGTCACCTAAGGAAAGAGGAAATCGTCATGGATTGGAAATATAATGTTTGAACGCCTTAAATGGAGTGATGTATAAATATCGATCGATTTAGTTCGTTTTGAACTGATGACGGAGTTTTGATGTAAGTATTGAAGAATGTATGAATTGTTCAAAAAAAATTAAATCGATTAATGTGGCAATGTCAACTTAGCTATATTTTGAAAATCAAATTTAGGCATTGTTTGTACGCCGATGATCTCTTGTACCCCACTATGAGTATTGTTTGTCAGTCTAGCGGAGTGATTGCATTTAATTATTTGATTAAATCAGTGCTCTACATAACGGTTTGGTGTTGAGAGGGTTTGAAATATTATTAGTTCATGAAAGAGGATATTCATAGTTTATTATGTTTGACATCCCAATCCCGTGAACTGCAACAAACGCATGCAATAATAAGCATGATGAGCATTTATACAGCATTTATTTTGAGCAGTTGACTGATTCCACGCCAAATCGGTCGGTCACCAAACTCAACTATCTTCCATTTTGATGAAACTTGGTACACGTCTTCGGTATGTTGAAAAAAAAAATCCACTGGTGTTAAGATTATTTGGATTCAAGAGTAACTTTTGAGATGGGTGTATGTTTTTTTTCCAATATTTTACTTGAAAAATCGTAGTTCAAAAACCATTACATTTAGAGAAAAACTTTATATGGGGGAGTTGTAGAGAACTAAAAAGGCTTTGTAAAAAAAATGTACACTGAAAAAAAAATTTTTTTTCATAAAGAAAAATTGAAAATAAATACTAAAAATCAAATATAAAAAAATACATATTTTTAATATTTTTCAAATTTGTTTTGTGGAAATTTGAGAAAAAAAGACACGTCTTGAAAAAAACTCTAGGATGGACGCTCTTATAATAAAAAAGTTTTTCGAAGAGCGAACTTTGGTGCATATTTCAAATTTTGGTTATTCATTATTATAAATGAAAATTAATTATACAATATGATTTTGGAGATCATTAAAAACAATAATGATGATAATGATAAATCACCTGAACGCAACCGTTTTCGAGATTTTTCGGATTTTATTTCAACAGAATGAAAAAACATAAGAAAATTCGCTCTTTTCTTAAGTTAATCGAGATTTCCACCAGAAATGATAAATTTTCCAAGATCTTCATATTATAACGTTCACATTACTCTAATGTCCTCTTTTCTTTTGATATCAGGATGATAAGAAGACTCATTTGAAAAGAACAAGATAAATAGCACTATTGTTTTAATATTGCAATCAATATATTTATAATTGTTTTATGGCTGAATCGGTCGGGCCGCTCAGAGAATGAAGGGAGCGAATTTGCTAAAGCGATGAAAGTAACAGCGAGATAGATGTCGCAGGGGCGACAAGTGTGAAATGGACAGATGATGAAATTATGCGGAGGGTCATATAGAAGAAGCATATTAATCGAACTGCTGACTATTTTGCCAAGCTCCAACGATGTTAGAGGTCGGGTGTAGTGTGTGAAAACTACACTCCGAACAGTTCGGTGATGTAGCGATGAAAGTAACACATATTGTTTAAGGTAGGTAGACAAATAGCAGCTATAACGTATGTCAGGTATATCTTCTCATAACAAAAACAGCTAATGTACGCTGCCTGTAAACTACCAGAGATGTTTTATACCTGCATTTCCAAAGGTACCACAGCCAATATATATGCTCATACATAGTCGCATTCATCAGTAAAATCTATCTGAGTGAACTGAAAATGGAGTTTAACATGAAGAAGTGTTGTATGCCGTTTCCCACTAAACGGTGCTCAAAAAACCTTCGTAAATTAACCGAACAAAATTTCAAAAAACTCAAGTTTATGGGCAAAACACATTTGGACACTTCTTTGATGATTTGTGATAATTGTCGTTTGCATTTAAATAGAACGGAACAATCCCATGCTGCAATTTCGGAGCCTAGTGAGAAACCATCAATTACTAACATTATGGATCCACAACCATCTACATCACGGCAAGTAGACTTGTATGGTCTCGAGGAAACGCCATCGGCAATATCATTAATGTCAGTGCCATCTGATAGCAGTGTGCAAGATTATTCAAGGCGCCATAATATTGAGCTATTTAACAAGGGCGTAGCTGGAATCAACGTTTCGCCAATATCGGCTAAAAAGTTCCTGAACGTAAATTATGCCCGCAAAAAGTTCAAAGATGTTTCAAACAGACAAATTAGAAAAACGTGGTTTAGTTGAAATATCTTTTGAGCAATGGATTTCAACTGATAGATGTAGTTTAGAGACACTTGTTAAACCAATTGATGAATTTATTGCTTATTTTTGTGAAAAGTTGGAACAATTAGTATCCCACGATTTTGTCAAATCTCAGCAGTCTAGTTTCTTGAGAGATTATAAAAGTTGTCTTAAAGACGGCGAAGTAATAATAATTTGTGATTTTTCTGAAAATTATTCATTTGTTTTTCAAGATGCTGTTCAAAGTAGTTATTGGAGTAATGAGCAAGCCACTATTCACCCTTTTGTCATTTATTACACGGAATCTGGAATACTTAAAAATATCAGTTTCATTGTTATCTCAGAAGTGTTGAAACATGATACGATTGCGGTGCAGGTGTTTATTTCAAAACTAATAAGCTTTTTGCAAACAAAAATTAAAGTAAAGAAAGCTACGTTTATGTCTGACGGGGCAGCATCCCAATATAAAAATAGGAAGAACTTTGCAAGCCTTTGTAAGTTTAAAAAGAAATACAATATTGATGCTGAATGGCATTTTTTCGCAACATCCCACGGTAAGGGACCTTGCGATGCAATTGGTGGTACATTAAAACGAATGGCAAGATATGCAAGCCTTGCTGTACAACATGAACACCCTATAAAAAGTGCATTAGAGTTATTCGAATGGGCGAACCAAAAAAGTGATGATTGTTTAACAAAAATGTCGTTTTGTTATGTATCACATGAAGAGTATGAACAGGGGGTAGCAGAATGGAATGAAATTTACCGACAGACTAAAACGATTGCAGGTACACAAAAGTACCACTCATTCGTTCCAATTTCAGAAAACGAAGTTTTTGTAAAACTGTTTTCGAATGACGAAGAAGGCAGGATTCATAATATATATAAAAGCAATCAATAGTTTATATAATGTTTATGTAATATTATCAATGACCGAGACTAATAAATGGTATATATAAATATAAATCCAACCATAATTCATTATTTTTGTCTTATAACTTTAAGTGAAGCTTTTTCAATCGACGAGCTGTTAAGAGTAAGTAAGAGGCACATACATGTGTTTTAAAAAGGCTAAAAACACAAGAGAAACAATCGTTAGCTATTGTTGTTTTAATATCACGAGTAATTTATGAAAAGGGCGTATTTTTTGAGGTTTTGAAATTTTATTGAAAGAAAATCAGAAATATCTTGAAAACGGTTGCGTTTACGTGGTTTATCATTATGATCATTATTGTTTGTAATGATCTCCAAAACCATATTGTAACATCAAAATTTATTTATAAGAATGAATAACCAAAATTTGAAATATACACCAAAGTTTGCTATTTGAAAAACTTTTTTATTATAAGAGCGTCCATCCTAGAGTTTTTTTTAAAACGTGTCTTTTTCCTCAAATTTCCATACTAACAAATTAAAAAATATTAAAAATATGTTTTTTTAGATATTTTATTTTTAGTAATTATTTTTGATTTTTCTTGATGAAAAAAAAAAATTTTTTTCTGTGTATATTTTTTTAAGAAAGGCTTTTTAGTTCCCTACAATTCCCTTATATAAAGTTTTTCTCTAAATGTAATGGTTTTTGAACTACGATTTTTCAAGTAAAATGTTGGAAAAAACACATACGCCCATCTCAAAAGTTACTCTTGAACCCAAATTATCTTAACACCAGTGGAATTTTTTTTTTCCAACGTACCGAACTCATGTGCCAAGTTTCATCCAAATCAATGATGATCGGGTATGATTTTTGGGATTTCCGGCACATTCTGGATGGAATCCCTCAGTTGAAAAAACTTTTACATTTTCAAGCATGTTAAATTTTCGCAATATTTCTGCTATTCATGTCAAATCAAGTTATTGCTCAAAACAGCAAGCTAATGAAAAAGCGTTTTAAATTGTGTCTACGGTCAAGAGCGTGGTCAGAATTTGCACGGCTTGAGTAGCGAAATTATTTTTCATGATTTTGGTTGCGGTTCACACAAAATTTATAAACAAAATTCCACAAATTATAATTCCGGTCAACGAAAGGTAAATTAAACAACCATTATGTACTTATTTGTACCCAACTAATATAGGGTTTAACCTTTCTTTCGTTAAAAGCTGACGAAATTTCTGCGTTTAAAAAGTTTGATCTAATGAGATTTGGAAACTCAATCTTCTTCATTCCATAGTCTAAAAATGAAAATTTGTTTGTTCATTACTAGTTAAAATTTAAATGATTTTGGATGACAGATATTTCCGGAATCAAAAAAATTCGATAAAATATTCAGGATTTGGTAACATAATCAAACTATTGTAGCTTTCAGAGGTTTTATGTTTTCATACCGTCCAAGTTAAAAATTTGTAAATTCGTCGATCTGCAAAGAATTATAAAAACAAATGTTCTGATTTGATTTGTCCATCGAATCAAACAATAGAGCTCATCGAGGAATAACTCTTATGATTTTTAGGAATTATTTGAACTCCATAAACTAACGCAATTTTTCTTAGATACTGAAAAAATTCATTCCGTGTTTTTTTAGAGTGATAATTTTTCGATATTTTGCTTATCCTCCTATTTTTAGTACGGGATTGCAATGAATTTATGTTTAGAATTTTCATCAAATACTATCATTGAGTGATCGTTGAACAACATGTTGTGCCTTATATACATAGCAAAGGCATACCTTGATAGTACGTACA
This sequence comes from Aedes japonicus, assembly GCA_034211315.2. NCBI lineage: Eukaryota > Metazoa > Arthropoda > Insecta > Diptera > Culicidae > Aedes > Aedes japonicus. The sequence goes on from JASCZW010000030.1 coordinate 254,322, forward strand.
TCACCTTTCTCACTTCAAATTGAAATTCATTAAAAACTACTGATTGTATCTGAAATCTAATACAACCAAAAGAAAGAGCAGAAAGGTTTTCTTATTTTTTGGTGAAAGTAGATTTCAGATACCAGATACCAGTAGTTTTTATGCAATTGCGATTTTAAGTGAGAAAGTAGTTGTACGTACTATCGAGGTATGCCTTTGCTATGTATATAAGGCACAAAATGTTGCTCAACGATCACTCAATGATAGTTTTTGATGAAAATTCTAAACATGAATTCATTGCATCCGCACTATCGAGGTACATATACCATCATTCTTTGCAAATCGAGAGATTTGGATCAAGTTTGTATTTATTTAAAGTTTATTATTAATAACATTCTGATCAAAATTTTAAATGCACCTTGCCGAGAATTATAAATGAGTCTTAAGGTCTGTATCCACATTAATCCGGACACCTTCAAATCATTGTAACTTTTGGAATATTGCACGTAGGAATAAAAAATTTCAATGTGGTTTAGCTGAGAGTCTATGATGAAAAAGACTATGATTATTTTTTTCTTTTTATGTTTAGTATTCAAGATGACGACGAAAGAAAAACAAGTGCGCGAGTGAATTTTGTACGGGTGTACGGCAAATCCTGACTTGTCAATACGGGACCTTGCAAAAACATTGGATTTGCCTAAATCCACTGTTCACGATGTGCTCAAATCATTTTCGGATCGTTTGACTGGGGAGACGAAACCGAGAAGTGACAAAAACTTTGGACGCGCTGATCCTGCCATGGAACTAAAGGTGAAAAGCATATTAACGAAAAACCCAAATCGCTCCATCCTAACAGTGGCTCGTAAAATAGGGATGTCGCCTGGTTTTGTCCAAAAATCTAAACAACGTTTGGGACTTAAGTCGTATAAAGTAAAAACAGTTCCAAATCACAACGACAAACAGAACTTGGCAGCAAAATCACGGGCTCAACGTTTGTACTGCGAATATTTGACGAAGATTTCATGCGTTGTTATGGACGATGAAACCTATGTCCTGGAGGATTTCAAGCAGCTTCCAGGGCTGGCCTTTATTCTTGTATGGCCAGGAAAGCTACAGCTGAGCATTTCAGAACGAAGAAGGCATCGAAATTTCCCAGAAAATACCTTGTGTGGTAAGCAATTTGTACGTGTGTAAAAAAGAGTAAATCTTTCGTCACTACAGGCACAATCAACAAAGAGATCTAGCAGGAGTGTCTGCAGAAGCGATTGCTACCCTTCATCAAAGGTCACAAAGAGAAACCTTTGTTCTGGACCGATTTGGCATCATGCCACTATGCTAAAACTGTGATGGAGTGGTACCAAGCAAATCAAGTGATCATTGTACCAAAAACCTCAAACCCGCCAAATTGCTCAGAGCTACGACCAATCGAGAGATATTGGGCTCTGATGAAGCGGAAGCTTTCTGGAAAGAAGCAAGGAATCAAAGACATCAAACACTTCCAGAAAATTTGGACAAAGCCGGCTTCTACGATTTCTGAAGTGTCTGTACAAACCCTAATGGGCGGAGTTAAGCACAAAGTTTGAAAATGTTATGCAAATACCGAATAACTATGTTTTGTCTTCACGAATTGTTAAAACACATCCAATAAATCTGAAATAAACAACTACGACGGAAATATAATGTGAAATTTATGTTTTATTCATGTTTTGAGGGTCCGGATTATTGCGGATACAGACTTTACTCATGTACTGAGAATTGTTCGGTATTTTGAATAAAAACCCGCATTAATCCACCGATGGTGAGACTGAACCCTTCCCAAGGAACATTGCTGGTTTTATCATGGTTTTATAGCATTCTTGAAGTCTAATTCATGCTCTTCAGAACCCTTATAAAACCAAAATTGTTACTTGGGTTCATACACTTCACCAGAATAACGAACTCAAATGTGGCCAATAATGTACTGGATAGATATTTTCATTCGAAGATGTAAGAAGGGTAAAAAATGGAAGTTATCATCAATGAAATTTTGACCAGTTATTGGAAGATTTTATAACATTAATTTGGCGTTAACAAAGCTTCAATCCTGAGCTTCAATTTTGATTATCGATATGGATTCAAGATGCTGATTAAGTACATATTCGTTGAAAATAGTAAATGGAGACTTTGTGTAATTTTCGAATATACTCGTTGCAGTTCAAAACCAGACCACTCGAGCCAATCGATGCTGCTCTAATTCTATATAGTGTGGCTAGTCCGTTGTATGTGCTCTACAACGCACCAGATGCGACACAATAGAATGCAAGCGGCATCGATTGGTGTGATTGGTCTTGTTTGGTTTTGCACTGCAACGAGTATATTTTCATCTCACAATTATGTGCTCTCAGGTATTGTTTTGGTCATATCTCCATGAAAGATTATACAATCATAATGAAATTTTGACCAGTTATTTGCAGATTTCATAGCTTTGATTTGGTACCAACAAAACTAAAATCGGTACACAAACAGCTCAGTATGTAGTCGGAGACTAAACTGTTTGATTACTATTATAATAGGCCGTCAAGTACTGTTTCGTTCATATCTTCGTAACGAAATGTCCGAATGTAAAAAAAATCAATAGCGTTCTATGGGAATGTTGTAGCATTCTTTTGCCGTCAACAGAACTGAAATCGTTTCACAAATGGCTGAGAAACCGATGTGACATTATTTGTAACGCACACACACATACACACACATACATACACATACATACACACAGACATGTGCTCAGTTCGTTGAGCTGAGTCGAATGGTATATGACACTCGGCCCTGTGGGCCTCAGATAAAAAGTCGAGTTTTCAAGCGATCTTAATACCCTTTTATTGATGTAAGAAGGGTAAAAAAAGTGCTCAGTTTTTCAAATGATTCAATTTCAGATTCGGACAGCATTGAGGTTAGAATCTACACTAAATTCTTCTAAATTTTTCTCGGTATTTTGATACAATCTTTATCAAACTTATGTGCAAATTATTAGTAAGAGTTTTAAATAATTATTCTAGTATCTATTAAAAATCTTATCAAGGTCTAAGCCGGAAACCTTGCGAAAAGCTTTTTCATAATTCTGAGATAGTCGTTATTGAAGTCACCGTTGAATGAAGATCAAAACTTTTATCGAATCCTACTCTGGACTTTAAGCGAATCATGCTTATTATTTAAAAAAAAGCTCGGGTGTCAGCGTGAATTTTTTTAAGTGTTTTAAGCACAGATTTAGTTCGTATCCTGTTTAAATTTTTCAGAAATTATAAGCATGCTAACTGGAGGATAATCAAATCTTTTCTTTTCGATAGTAAACGAATTTGTTTTTGGATTTAGCGCCAACTCGAGAAATGTTGTTTCTCTGCTTATGCTGCACTCGGAATCGAAATAGCTTCAATATAGAAGGTATCAATTGACGAATATTTATCACGTGTACACAAGTACGAAATCATAAAAATAATTAACAACGATTATTGAACATCAAAATAATCAAATCAATAAGAATTACGGAGTGATCTCACCAATGTCGCATTAGTTGCTTAGTTCTATTTACTACCTCTGTTGAAAGATAAAACGGTTGCAACCGCCCTCAGCGTCACCATATTTTTAGGATGAAATTTTTTTCTGGGATACATCGGAAATAAAAACTGACACATAAAAAAATATTGAGAGAAACCAGGAATTTTAAATTGAAATCGAGGGGTCCGGTTTTTGTAAATTCAACATATATTATTAAATTTAGTAAATCCATCTCTAGCACGTTAAAAGAAGCTAGAGAAATGAAAAAAGGAGGATAACTGTTATGAAGTTCAGAGAGTAGGTTGACACAAAACTCGTAAAAGCTAGTAATTATAAATGTTAATAAAAATTTAGTTAATATATATGTTTTGTTGCTTCATTCAGGTAAATTTTATTTGTTTTTTTTAACAATATTTTTCACCAAGGGTGAATTTATGACGGATCTAGGTTTGATTTTAATTCTCTGCTTTGCACTCAAAACTCCTCAGTTTTCTTATATTTCCTATTTGAAAAACAATTCTATATAAATATAATCAAGAATTTTATAGAAATGCTAACACCAACAAATTTCATAACACATTCTTATCAAAAACAATCAGTTTTCAACAAACTATTGAACATATAATAATTGTTATGCTTTTGTATTCTCCGTGCGTGAAGTAACGATTATGATGTAGAAGGAGATGTTCGCTCATCACCATGAGGCACCAATAGTGAACATTAATGTTTTTTGCTAGAATGAAAGATATGAAGAGAAAGTGTTGAAAGTTCCGTCAGCGTACGGTAGGTTGGAAATAGAACAGATGTATTGAAAATTGAGCGAAAGGGCATCGGTACAGTAGTACTCGAACCAAGGACGTCACCTTTTGCCTAACATCCCACTGCGGGGTTGGTCGAGGCACGGACGAATCCGCCACCTCAACAGGCAAAAGGTGACGTTTGGAAAGCGCTCATGTACCACTGATGGCTTTGTGATAGTTATTCTAGCGATATATTGTATGGACTCTGTTTTGATGCTCACATGGGAGGAAACAGAGGAACTCTTTCCTTTTTTGGATTTGCTTTTGATTCGCAACGTCTGAGATCACTCAAGTTTTTCTCGTCATCTCCAACGTAGAGACCTCGGGGAGAAACACCGTGAAGCGTTGCGATACTGATCCCCACTAGTATGATTAATGCTGATAAAATTAAAATACGAGACTAGATAGAAGGTACACAATATACTGATGCAAATCTTAGAAGCATCACTCTATGATGCTTGTTTTGCTAAGTATTGAAACTCAGCTGGAACGCCTGATCTACATACACGATACATACGCGTTAGGAATAAAAAATCCATCGGGTAGAATTTCACCCATTTTTCCAAAAATGTAGCCAACCCACTCGATTCACCCATTAATGAGCTTATAACAAATATGTCAGATACCCATTTTTACTCAATTTGAAACAAGAGGTTTTTCAAAAATGGGTAAAGATAGTAATGACGGTGCATTGTTGCTTGCAGTATTAAATAAAATCATTATATGATAGTGACATTTTATTGAATCAAAGTTTATCGTTCAACAGAAAATAAATAAGATATATTGCCAGTTTTTGTCATTTTTGGAATCCCTATTTCATGAAAACTTGACTCTGAAAACACCAAATTTTGGTAATTTTGCTGGAAAATGCTTTAACGGGAAATTCAATCTTGTATTTTTAATATTTTAATAACATACCGTTTTGCTGTAGGTTCGCTAAGAGCCGTGCTGATATTAATGGCGATTGAAACTATTCTTCTATTGTTTTGTAAATATGAGACAGCTACTCAAATTAGCTTACTCTGTCCAGAAAACTTACCGAAAGCCATTTAAATCAGGAAATAGATTACATAAGAAGTGGCAGCCAAATTTCCGGCAGGAACTATATTAGCGTTACAATGTGAAATTGTGCCCATATTTATTGTAGTTTGGCACTATGTGTACACTCAATCTGCTCGGTAAAATTTCAAATAACTGAAAAATTCGGTAAACTTAAAAACAATTCATTCCAACATTTTCTGTTGATAGAAAAATACCACATCTTTACAATGTTCCTTACATTTCATTTGCTGAGGATTCATAGTTTAGTGACTTTTTTAGCTGTTTGAAAACTCAGAACAAATTTACCGGCTTCTGTAAAAATAAACTAGGAGTGTGGTAAACCATATTCCGTTGTTTCTACTTGACAAAAAAAAAGTAATTAAATTTAGATTATACCCATTTATAGGTTTTAAAATGCCTTCTATTTGTTCAATAGTATATTTTCGGAATGAGTCACTTCATGCCCATTTTCTATTTTTTATTTACCTTTTTTTGACAGCTGTAGATCGGAATGACAAATAAGCGAAACTTAATCATTCAATGGGATTTCAATTCCTACCGTGTAGCTATTCTTGTCGTGTCTTGATTTCAGTTTAACTAGTTCCTGATCAACCATTTTAGCTTGGCAGAAGTATCTCCTAATGTGTATTGTCCTCCTTGGTACCTACTACAATAATCTTATGAGTATGTTAAAACTTGTCCCCGATAAATCTTAAAAAATAAGCTCCACGCTCGTTTGATTTTCATTGAACGGTGGGAAAGAGAAGAAATCTACTATTAAAATTTGAGTTTAACAAAATAATTCGCTAGTGCTAACTTATCTTTTATCTTACCGTCAGAATATGAGTGTGAGAATCCAAATTGAAATGCCCATCTTCATTACCATGAACAATAAAGTAGCACACAGTAGTCGGAGGATCGTCTAAATCGTCAACTTCGTCTCGATCGATCGTGTCCGGTAATTGTCTGCGTTCAATACCAGGCTTAGCATGTTCGGTGAAATTCACCATTATTTCTTCTACTAAAAACTGCGGCTCATAATCGTTGACATTGCGAACATAAATGGTCAGGTCTAAATCAGAACTAAGCGGTGTCGGTATTCCTTGGTCATAAGCTTCGACCCGTAGCTCATATATCTTCTGCCGTTCTCGATCAAGAGGTAGCTTTAGCATGATTGTCCCGGTTTCTTCATCAATCGAGAATGATCGATAATTACCCATGGGATCGGGTTTAAAACGATACTTAACTGCTGCGTTTGGACCTATATCTCCATCTTTGGCCATTACTTGTATAATTACTGTTCCAACAGTTGCATTCTGAAAAGAAATATATTTTTCATATTCGTTAAGTTCATATCATCGGTGACCTACCTCTGCAATACGAATAGTTACGTTGTTGGGAGGAGAAACGAACTCCGGAGCGTGATCGTTGAAATCTAAAACACAGATATCTATTTTTTCGTTGACTGTATTCTGCGGGCTTCCTCCATCCCTGGCCATTACGAGCAGAGAATAGTTTCCATAAAAATTGTTTAAGGATCGACTCGAATATATTTCGACCACACCGTGCTCCCTTTGCTTTAAAAAAAATATATCTATGCCAGTAAAATCGATGATGTCAAATTCAATTATGCCATTTCCTGTTTTTGGGTCGTCAGCATCAGTTGCCTTCAGCACCAGTAATGGCTCTCGGATATCATGAAACTCAGTAACTTGAACACATCCATCAGGTGCCTGAATTATTGGGGAGTTATCGTTCTCGTCAAGAATAGAAATACTGAAAATAATTAAAAGCACGAACAAGAATGGGTATCAAATATAAATTTTATTGCTAAAGCATGTTAGATTATTCAGACAGTCGGTCATTTGAGGTCAATTCTTCTCATTCGGATTGTTCAACCTATCCTTACACAAAACTATTAAAAAGTCTCTTGGAAAATGTTTATTTAATCACGCTCGAATGTAAATATATAGTATAGGGTGTCCCAGAAAGTATTAGCACGATTGAAAATTCAACATCAATATCAATATTTTGGAACAGACTCCTCTGCAATTGTTTTAGACACCTTTTTCCAGTTCTTCGTAAATTTTGCGATGGTATCCGGCCACAACAATACAGCTTTCTGATCCGGGAAGCACGGATCAGTCTACATTATCTACATCAGTCTCTGATGTAACAAACGGCTCATCACATTCTGCTTTCGCAAATAACTGGCCAAACGATTGCCTTTTTATCGAATTTATCGGTACAACTAGACTCACCGGCACTATCGACACCATAGCATTCAGGCTCGGTGTTATATTGATCTCCCGGATGCGTTACAGCCAAAGATGACGTATGTTTCATCATCCAAGAAAATATACGACGATTTTCCACAAAGTAGACCGAAATACGACTTTCGAGCCCGCGGTTTGACGATATCCGTCTGTATTTCACTTCGATTCAACATTTTCTGATTCTCGAAGGTTTTCAGATGTATTGGCACGTTGGACATTACTCTTAGAAGTACCCAGCTTTTTGGCAACATCTCGAACAGAACTACTTTTTTCCATACGCTCTATTGCTCCTGGTTTTCGAACACATTTCAGTGTGTCCGGAAATAACAAATATATTATAATCAAGTTATTAAATAGTAAAAACAATTGCAGAAGCTCATGAACATCAGAAGTCAATCCAACAAGTGTCAAAGTAACAGATGTTATCAATGATTTAACTGAAAGTATGGTTTGTTATGAGTATGAGCGTAAACTACGGCGATGCCGTTCCCTGGCAAATAAGCGTAGTTTTCATTCGGCATGTAACGAGTACCGTAAGCTAAACTCGTCACTCTACAAATCGTAAAATCGTAAAATTACTACTATTCCAGATAAACTTGACTTCGCTGTTTTGAACGTTCCTACAAACTTTGTAGACGTGGATGTTTTTGAAATAATGCCCGTGATAGTGAATAATGCCATTCTGAAAATTAAATGTACATTCTTGCCTTGACCAGATGGTATTTTCTATATGTTTCTATGTGTCGCACCCATTTAGCTCTTCTCGAGCCGCTCTGTAGGGGTTTCAACAAATCTTTTGTCGAATTGAAATTTCTCGCAGTCTGGAAGGATGGTTCCGGTTAAGAAAAGAGACAAACGTGACGTCAAAAACCACCGGGGATTAACTAATCGCTCAGCTGCCTCAAAACTGTTTGAGATAAGAGTGAGTGGTTTCATTCTCGAGCGCATCCAATGCTACATCTCTGGTGACCAACATGGTTTCATGCCTGAACGTTTTTCTACCACCAATCTTTTTGATTTTACCACGACCTGTTTTGAGCAACTGGAGAAAGGGGTACAAGTAGACGTCGTCTATACTGATCGAAAAGCAGCGTTTGATACAATCATCCATGAAATTCTGTTGGCGAAGCTATCCTAACTCGGTACGTCGGAACGATTGACATGATTATTGAGTTCGTATTTAAAAGACAGGTCTCTGCAAGTTAATCCGACTTCCTCTTTTTTATGAACTCGTGATTAAACTTGTGCTGGGCAGAGAGATCGTCGCAAGCTCTGACCATGAACGGTTGGCGAGCTGTCACGTTTTTTCAGTATTTTTGTGTGATGAAATTTATCCGTATTAGAATTTCAATAATAACCGTCGCGTGTGGTAGTGGATGCTGTGTTTATGACCAAAGTTACTACCTAAACATCATTTGTGTGTTGAATAAAACTAAAATCTGGTGTTGCGGATTATCCTGGTGAGCGCTTTCCATTTTACCGATTTATTTGCCGTTTTTCCTAAGAGGAATGATAATTAGTTGTCGAAAAATGCAATTGACAATATTGACAACCTTGATGTGCCTGTCTGCCGGGCTCGGCTCCGGGACTCGGGGAGGGGGGAGAGGGGTCATTCCGGACGCCCGGTATCCTGCAGGCACCGATGTTCAGCCGATTTCTCTTGGTGGACCGGTGCCATTACCGGCGTGGTGTTGCTGTGGATACAGTTCCACTGTTGGAACTGTATCTACAGAGATGCCATGTCGGTGGTGGGGCTGGTATGTGGTGGAACTGGTTTGCCGGGAGGGGTTTGCCGAGCATCGGTGTTTGTGGGGTGCTGGGTGTCCGGGGCGATTTTCCCGATTCCTGGAGTTGAGTTTGGTGGACGGGTGCAGGCTGGTTCAGCCGGGAATGGCTACGATGGCGGGAATTTCGGTCAAATGTTCACCGGAGCAGGTAGATATTTTGATGATAATGAAGAGGTAGCGACGATGATGATAGGTTGGAAAGATGCTACTTTCGTTTACCTGCAATGCCACATAGCGCAAGCTTTACCGTCTTGGATAGGCATCATTTAGGTACCGTGGAAGAAGCAGACCTAACGTTAACCAGTTGGACCTCGCATGGGATTTTCAGACAATTGAGAGTTGGTATGTGCTCTCAAGAATGCGAAGCGAAACAGGTAATTGTTATCCTTTTTGTCCCCTGAATTAAATGAACTACATTATATGATCACATCACTTATCAAGGTGAATCCTGATCCATCGAACCCTACCCTACTAACATAGAAAAACCTTCTTCATGTGACCTTTGTGGGGATGCACAGGTAAACACGGTTCCTAATCAGCAAAGGTCACACTAACATTCCTTCCCTATTCCCACCTGATTGCAAGGACGTGGCCAGCGCCGTTATTGATTATTAAAGAAATTGAATCACTTAAACGTGTACAGTGAGAGTGGTCGGTTACTCTCAGCCCCATTCAGTTGATTCATTGGGCAATTTCACTGATTCTGATCAATCACGGAGTAGCAACCATTGATAGGTGCAGTCAGTCAAGCAAAGCTAAGCAAGCTTCCTCTTTTTTATGAACTCGTGTTCTATACTTCAACGATGAATTGCTTCCACTTCGAGATAACTGCAGGGTTGCGTGTGCTGATGACCTAAAGCTGTTTTTGTGGTACGGACTGCCGAGAATTGCATTCGTTTTCAATCATTGATGGATCTATGCACTGATTGGTGTCGTCGGAATAAACTTTTGATCAGCATTTCGAAGTGTATGGTAATGTCGTATTACCACATCAAGCAGCCGATTGTTTTCGACTATAGTATCAATTGTGTCGTTCTTTATAGAACCTACCAGTACAGCGATTTGGGTGTTCTACTGGATCATAAATAAACGCGTAACCTCCACCGCTCTTCTGTGATCTCTAAGGCCAATCGCCAGCTAGAGTTTGTGTTGGAAATCTCAAGAGATTTAATTTACCCGGACTGCCTGAAAGTTATCTATTGCTCACCGGTAGGAGCAATGCTTGAAAATGCCTTCTTGGTCTGGCTTCCCTATCAACTGACTTGGAGCTTGAGGATCGAAGGAATATAGCGCAAGTTTATCCGGATTGTATTGCGTATTTATCATGGCGTGATCCGGAAATAATCCGTGTTCAGATTGCTGCAATAATATACTTTGGAAAGTATACCAAAAGAAAAATAAACAAGCGGTTTTTGTTGCCAAACTTTTAAATGGAGAGGCGACAGCTCGCCTTTTCTCTCAACTGAACATCCCAGTACCACCGAATGCATTACGGAGTGGTACTTTTCTCCAACCAGGATTACATCGAACAGCGTTTGGTAACAACGTACCACCAACAACTCTGATGCGAACGTTTACGACAGTCGAAGAATTGCTTGAATTTGGCGAATCTTTTCCTTACTTTTTAGCACGTAATTGTATTGCTCGATTTTTTAATTTGAAGTTTGTTTTTGCAGTTTGTATTTGGTTTAACTACACGAAAAAAACAACATATTTTTCGAAACTCTGCATATAGTAAGATTCACTACCAGTAGGTGATTCTGTGTGACAGTCCACAAGACACGTAAATTTTTCTACAATTTCTATAGGCAAATTTTATTTTACTGTGAAGTAGCCCTTATAAGAGTATTAGGAAGTAATAATAACTTACTCAAATAATTTGCAATGAACCATCATGAGCATGTATTAGACTGCTCACAAGATGGATTCAATTTCAAAGTTCCGCCATAACTATGGACTAAATTACTGTGCTAGTTGAAAATACGAATATAATTACCAAATTCCAAATACAGACATAAGCTTTGGCTACATAAGCTAAACATAGGTAATCCGAACTCTATCCGAAGTTCAATAAATAAATGTTCGTATACTTACAATATTTGTTTGAATGCGTTTCGACTTTCACCACTCAGATATCCAAATTGGTAGTTATCCCAAGCCTCAATTACTACCATATATGAATCTTTCTTTTCACGATCCAAGAAATCTGCTACAACTAGCAAACCGGTATCAGGATCAATGGAGAATTTTCCCTGTGGAAAAAAAATAGGAACGGATGCAATTAAAATAAAACAAAACTGTATAATAAAAAACTTACATTGGCACTCACCCTATCAATTAGATAGGTTACTTTTCCGAACGCTCCTGAATCTGGATCGTTGGCTTGTATGGTTGCAATTCGCGTTCCAATCGGCGAATTTTCATACACTGTTAGATTTGTGGCGTCAATTGGAAAGGTTGGATTGTTATCATTCTCATCGATGACCTGAATAAATACTTCAGCCAAAGTTGACCTAGATGGATAGCCAGAATCAGTGGCCCTCACGGTGAAGTTCAGCCATGGAATTATTTCAAAATCGATCTTATTTGCAACTAAAATTTCTCCAGTTTCTGCATCGAGATGAAGTAGATCAGTTATCTCTTTCGCGCCTTCTAGGCTGTAACGAATGGTATTGTTTTTGTCCACATCGTAGGCAACCACACTCATAATCGTCACACCGTGTGGACTATTCTCCGGAATTGAACGCTTGTAGAAAGAGTTTTTAAATTTCGGATTATTATCATTCTCATCCTCTATCACGATGGTCAGCGTGGTTGTTGCCGTTTGCTTTCCGAATTCAGCCGCAATGTCCTCAACAATAAATCCTAACTTGATGACTTCCACTTTTTCACGGTCTAGCAATTTTATTACCTGTTAAAATAAAAATTAATATTTTTGTTGAGCGTATTATGTGTGTTTGCTATTTATTTCATTCCCACATTAATTGACACTTTAATCAGTATACAACAATTGCAACAAAAAACATTTCATGGCATTTGTCTAACTTATTGAAAGCTCTTACTTGTACATATTTGAGAAATTACAGTAAAAAAATGCAGTACAATTAACTGAATTATTTCATGATAATGATAAATAAGTTTTTGGCATCGAAAAAACTCAGTAGCAAAAGATGTCTAACAAAATTTTGCTTTCAAGAATCGTCATGTTCAAACTTCTGTAACTTTGTCGGTTGCCAATACCCTTAGCAGAATCTTCGACAGCTCATATTAAATATCAGTATGTTAAAATCTGATGCTGAAAATTTTTCCAAACATTTTTATTATAAAATTTGTAAGCTACGCTTATTTTCTTATTTATTCAGTAAAATTTTGAAAAAATAAAAACTAAATCATATAGTTCCATCAACTATATGTAGCCGCATAAGAGCCACACTAATAAAAAATTCTGCAACCCTGATTTTATTGTTTATTCAACCTAAGATAGGTATACACACAAAGAAGATATAAAATCTTTCATTTTGTAGTCTAATAAGACTGTAGTTCTGTTCAAATTAATTTAATTATTAATTAAATTATTTAATTAATAATCCATGACAAATTCAAAGAAAATGTGAGCAATCAATCAATATATGATTTAGGAAACATGAAAGCAGAAAAGTCTCTCTTCTCTTAATTTATTTTATTTATTTATTTAAACACAACATCTTCGACATCGGTCATCGCACAGACTGCTCACATTTTTTTTTCAATTCTATTCTTATATACTAATTTACTAATGTAAAAATCAAAAGAGTCACACACTTGATTGAACAACCTACAACATGAATCTAACGGTTTATTTCGTCCATAGAGAGTACGGTGGCCAGAAATCCACAACAGTTGACGATTCCGGAGCTGACGGACTGGTGCATGTAACCTAACATTCTCAAGAATGCTGCTACAATCGATGTTGCACATGACCACGTCGATGACAAACAGCCGTTGAAGCATCACTCGACGACTCGATAACGGTTGAATATTTAGCAGCGCACATCGATCTTCATATGGCGGCAGATTGATAGGATCGTTCCAGGGAAGGCGGAGTAGAGCGTATCTAATAAACCGCTTCTGGAATTTTTCGATGCGTGCAGTATGAACGGCATGGTATGGAGACCAGATTTGCACTCCGTATTCCAGCACACCATGAACTAAAGCACAACACAGTGACTTAGGCGCATGCACATCATCGAAGTGGGCGATGTTACGCTTTGGAAAACCCAGCATTGCGTTTGCTTTCACGGTTGTTGCGGAGATGTGCTCGTTGAAACGAAGGCCCCGATCAAGTTTGACTCCTAGGTCGTTGATCGACGTGTAATACGACTGAAGCCACTAAATAATCCAAGTGGGCAATCCAAGGCGATTCAGTTTTTCAATGGCCACCTGATGAGGTACCTTGTCGAACGCTTTTGAAAAGTCAATGTAAATGGCGCCAACCTAGCATCGCTTCTCGAGCTCATGTCATGATGTTCGATGTCGTTGACCATTTTTTGACGAAGCCATGTTGATGCTCAAAGATCACTGACTGCACAACAGGGTACATCGCGTAATGTAACAGCTTCTCGAAAACTTTCGCAAGGCATTTGAGGATCGATATCGGTCGGTAGTTCTCAACATTGTTTGTATTTCCAGCCTTGTGGATAAGAGTGATTGATGCCAGCTTCCCAGCGTCAGAATACATTCCTTCGGTCAAGGATCGATTGAAGATCGTAGCGATGGGACAAGACAGTGACTGAGTACAATGTTTGACGAAGACAGGTGGAATGAATCAGAGCCGGGGCCTTTCGGTGCATCGACTGTGCTGAGAGCATCGCGAATATCGTCATTATTGAAAGTGACCGAAGGAAGATGAAGATTACATATACAACGGAAGCCCTTCCAAGTAAAGCTGCGCCAGCGGAAGTAAGTTGTTGTCGTGTACGAAACGGAAAAACTCAGCCAAAAGATTTGCGCTAGAGACCGGTGAGCAAGAACTACGAGATTGTTACGTAACCTCAACGGGAACCCTGGTCTAGTTCTTTAGTTTTTTTTTCTGTTCGGGACATAAACCACTGCGCCCAATAATTTGATCTATTGTAGTATATCCCGTATTCTTTGTTTAGTGCATGTCGATTTACCTCATCATTGAGAAATGATGAGGTATTCGGTGTTGTTACAGTTGTCATTGTTTGTTTTGTTGGCAATGAATCAAATTTTAATGAAAGTTTCCGCTATTTTAACCCTTTGAGGAGTGAGAGCACTATTCAAAGCCGCGCCCTTTTATCAGTCAAAATCAGATTCATAGCAAAGAAAACAAACTATGGCTCTGATACTAACCATGCATCAGAAACCTAGTCATATTGGCAGACCACCAATTCAAACTATAGAACATCACATAGACAATGAGAATTCACATAAATGAAGACTAACCATGTTTTACTTATTCTAAGCTCATCCTCGCACAATTGCAAAACGAGTATTGCCACTTTTTATAAGACATAACATGTAATAAGGACTAAAATATGTTCCTTTGACTACAAATAACAAATGATTTGCTCAATAGTGCCGTAGACAGCCGTCACGGAAACATCGAGAAAACCGTGGTTCAACAGCTAATTCCTGTCCTGGGAAGCGATTCTCGCGTTTACGGCTTCATAATAGTTATTGTTATTGAATGTTATTTTAAACGATTCTTTAGAAAGGAAAATATTTCAAGAGCACCTATGTAGGGTAGGAATCGGCTTAAGCACCCGAAGACCCTATTCCATGATGATGATGGTCCCGCCACTTACCCCTACAAAGGTTTGAGCTAGACGATTTATCTATTAGATAATTTATTTAAAGCAATTCAACCAGTTATGCAAAAAAACGAACTGATTTCATCTACAGATATAAACTTCTTCCAAAACTGTTCATTTGCTTTACAGCGATATAATTGTGAAAAGCTATTGATGTCAACCACAAATGTTCGCAAGTATTCCCAGCGATCGGGAAATCCTATTACAATTCAAATCACAGAATCCCGTTTAAGGACATTATCAAAAGACAAGCCAATATCCGATCCTACCCGCTACAGAGCCAATGCAGTTCCAACACTAATGGAGCCACCAGCTTAGTTTTGGGTTGACCAAGGATATCCCCAACCAGGGAAATCAAGAAAATTTCCAAACCGAAAAATCCTGGACCGGCCCTTGTCAAACTTTTACGTTCAACCACAACAGAATTGGCAAGGAATTCCCCGACAATCAGCCAGACAACCCACTACTATTTCATGGTATCTTCTCAAGCATAAGAGGCCAATTTTTTTTCATGAATTCAAAAAGGAGTCCTTTATACCTGTATACTGCGCGCGAGGCTCAAACAATTGTAGACTACTTTCTTTATTTTTTTTTAACTACAACAACATGAAACAAATTTCCATCATCATCACCGTGACGAACAAAATAGTTTGTAGTGTTGATAAAAGTGAGAAAAAAGTATGTAAAAAGAAAATAGCCAACTCATTATAATCCGTTTGTAAAAAACTTCGTCAAAATACAATCTTCATTTAAAAAACAAAAAAAAGTAACATAACCGTACAAGAAATAGTCCATACAAAATAATCCGTTTTATATCAGTAAAACATCGTCAGTTACAATCTTCATAAATGATTTAAAAATTTGCTTACTGTTTAGCAAACAGTTTTAACGTGTGAAATACATAGTCTTTTAAATTCTGAAAGTGTTGGCGCACGTTTAATGTGTCTTGGCATCGAATTGAAAACATTTATTCCTTTAAAATATAATGAGTTTTGTGAAGCACATGTCAAAAAATTCGGTGTTCTTATTTCATACGCGTTTCTAGTGTTGTATCTATGAATATCACTTCCTCTTTCAATTCGATCACACAAATATCGAGGCAGCAAACCATTAACTACTTTAAAAATGAACACCATAGTCAAATATACAATTCTCTGCTTCACCGATAACCATTGCAACGCGTCTAACATTAAAGTCGAGGAAGTGAATCTGTTACATCTCAAAATCAAACGCATTATTTTATTCTGCAAACGCTGTAGCCTCAGTATTTGTGTTTGATTGGCCAAAAATAAAATGGAAGGGCAAAAGTCCAAATGAGGAGAGATGATTGATTTGTATAGCTGTATTTTACTGCAAGTAGTTAAATCGTTTTTCAATCGGCATAGAATTCCATACTTTTTGGCAATTTTCTTGATGACATTGTCAATGTGAGCGTTGAACTTTAGCTTGTCATCAATAATCACGCCAAGATATTTAATCTCCCGAACGCGATCAATTGCCTCATCATCAATCGTAACTGAGACATTCTCATTTACTCGATTCTGTGAAATTACCATAAATTTAGTTTTAGTTATATTCAATTTCAATTGCTTACATTTCAACCATCTACTTAGAAAACGCAAATCTTCGTTCAAATGGGTAACGGCTTCATTTAAATCTTTAGCTGCAATGAACAACACAGTGTCATCTGCAAACAGATTAATGTCACAAAATCGTAAAACACGTCGCATGTCATTAATATACATAATAAACAAAAGGGGCCCTAATACACTTCCCTGGGGCACTCCAAGGTTATTCCCCACGGGATTAGAAACAGAATCATTAAAAACAGTCCGTTGAGTTCTGTCAGACAAATAGCTCTCAAACCATCTGTATGCAGTACTCGAAATTCCAAAGCGCTGTATTGTTTTCAACAACAAGGGCCTAGAAATTGTTTCAAAAGCGCGTTTCAGATCCAAAAAACAGCAACAATCGTATCTCTACTCTCTAAGTTATTTTTCCATTTTGCTAATACTAAATTCAACGCGGTTTCACAAGAATGGCCTTCCCGGTAGCCAGATTGTTCCGGTATCAACAAAGAATTACTATTTAAATATTCCAGCAACTGGCCTTTCACAACAAGTTCTAAAATTTTCTCTAATGTGTGCAGCATGTTGATAGGACGAAACTCTTCGGCTTTAATCGTTCCAGCAACCTTTTGAATCGGAACAACCAACGATTCTTTCCACACTTCAGGCACGTGCCCAGTTTGTAATGATTCATTAATAAGGTCCAGTAAAGTGTGACCAATGACGTGAAAGTAATCTTGAATAACTCTAGCATTAACATTATCTACTCCAGCCGATTTTCCTAATGAAAAGCAAATATTTCTAAGTTCATCTATTGTGATCGGGTGAAAACCTTCAAATCTGCAATTACTATTAATTGGCTGCTTTATTTCATCAGGTTCATCAACCAATTCAATAGATTGATTGATCAATGAAACACTATTGACGAAATAATCATTAAACTTAGACGCAATTGCTTGTTCAGACTGTTCTATTGTGCCGTCAAAAGTTATGGATCGCGGTTTGCAATTGCTAGGTTTTAATAAAGATTTCAAAATTTTCCATAACTCTTTGCTATTGTTTTGATGCTGATCAATTTTCCTCTGTATATATTCACAACGAGTTTTTTTAATGCATTGTGAATATTTATTCCGCGCGATTGTGTACTTATTCCAATGATTCTCACTATTAGATCTACAAAATTTTATGTACCATTTGTCCCTTTTCCGTTTAAGACGCAAAAGATCTAAATTGTACCAGCTGTTCGAGTTCTTCAAAGAAACAAATTTTTGTTCAACTAGTTGATTTGTACACGTTTTCAAAGTGTTTGTAAGAACAGCTGCAGACTCATCTAAATTATCGGTCGCGATTGGAAAATCCACGCTTCTTTCAACAAGGTTAGAAACAGCCTGTTTTGAATATTTCCTCCAGCACTTCAATTTTACAAAAACTTCGCTATTATTTAAGTTATTCTCAATTACGTTAATCACTACTGTCTCATGATCGGTTATTTTCAAATCAGTGTCGACAACTGAACAAACAGAATCAAGATTAGAATAAACATGATCAATTAAAGTTCTACTGTGCCTGGAAATTCGCGTATATTCATCAACAGTTTGTCTTAAATTGAAAAAATTAGCTAAATGCTTCAAATGGTTTGAACTATTATTATCGCGCCAATTTATATTGAAATCACCAGCAATTATATTTAATTTACTAGAATCAAGAAATACCTCAAGCCAGTCCTCTAAAATTTCAATGAAACGCTGGTCACTGGAACTGGGTGAATGATACAAAACACCATAATTACCCATCATCATGCCACGTACAACTGTTATGCCCAAGAACCAGTTACCATCAACCATTTCGTTGTGGCAAAGATTGAATTGAACTGATTCTTTGACATAAATAGCAACACCGCCAGTATGTCTAGAATGTGATAAACAAGCAGCAACATTATATCCCGGAATGCAATACTGATCAAAGGCTTCAATTTCAACAATGTGAGTTTCTGCTAATAAAACCAAAAGTGGACGTTTTTCTTCAACAATCTGACGTAATGCTACGTAGTTTGTTGACAACCCCGCAATATTAAAATACAAAAATCAAATTGATTACCATTCTTCCTGGAACGTGGTTGCTATTTATTGAAACGCAAGCTGCTTTTCTTTTGATCAAAAATTCTCTTATATACCAAACATTGAGAGCTAAATGCGGCATGGTTGACGTCCAAGTTCATTTTACGTTCTCTATTCATTTTCAAACAATTAACGCATTTCAAAACAGTTGACGTGCACTCCGATGTCTTGTGTTTTTGGCTACACCTAGAGCACGTATCACAGTTTTTGCAATCCATGCTCTTGTGTCCGAATTCTCCACATTTGAAGCATCTCAGCACATTAATGTCAGGATACACAAAGCACCGATCAAAATCTACATTTACCTCCTTTGCCTGTATCATACTATTGTAAGTACCCAAATCGACTTCAATTACCGCACTAAACTTGCTGTATATGAACCGTGGATTTTCGTACATTCTTACTACTTTTACATCTTTTATTTCGATGTCTTCATTTTGACTTTTCAAATAGTCAATGAAAACATCGGAGGATAATTGACGGCTCATGCCCACTACTTTCAATCTTGGCACCGACGTGGGAACAACAGCACTATAATTTTCACCCAGATTGCTTTCAATACCATGTTTCACATTCGAGACAGTAGCACCGATGGCACATTCAACAATAATGGCACCATCTTTTCCATTCCTAAAATTGCTAATCTTGTGTGTTTTTGGATCTAAATTTGTTTTCAAAAAATTACGAGTTTCATCGCAAGCTTGTTTGGACTCTTTTGGTTTGATCACAATAACCGGACGAGCCTTACGATTGCTTGGTTTACTACTGTTCAATTTACTATTACTATTTTGTTTACTTTTTTATTGACATTTTCCTTACTGCGTTTGACGACATCCGCAAAAGTTGCGTTGTCTTGAAATACATCATCGTTATCACTAATTTGTATCCTACGTTTTTTGCCAATTTGCATCGAATCGGATTCAGAGTGAACCGTCGCAGACCGCGCGCGGGCATCATTCATCATAGCTAAATTTTTCTGCGCATTAATTTCAAAAAGTGAACTTGTCATTGCATTGAATTTCTCACATATTAATTTTTCAAGAGACCCACATACATTTTGTCTCAATTGTTCCATCCCGTCTTTCAACGCGTCGTCTATTTGGGCAGAAATTTGATCTCGCATGCCAGTGATCGAGTTCGAGAGTGTTTTCATCCCTTCCTCTATCCTCTTGGCGTCCGAGATCGCATCTTCCTGCCCACCACAAAACGGGTCTGATAGACAATCCATACACTTGAAACCCTATTCCAAGCACGGGGTAAACGTTAACCTAGAACGCTCATTTTTTGCAGTATGGTGCTTCACTACTTGGAGCACCAGACAGCAAAAAATGAGCGTTGTAGGTTAACGTTTACCCTGTGCTTGGAATAGGGTCTTGGGGTGATTAAGTCGTTTCCTACCCTACATAAAACATCTCGCAGAACATTGAAAACCATCAGTTTTCTGCTTCATTTTTATCAATTATTCATGAGAGCAAACGCACCAATATCGGTGAATTGTTACCCTGTTTGACCACTCGACACCGCACGGGTTGGAAAATGACCGCTCGGTGAGCGGTTTTACAAATAAGCAAAACAAGTTGAAATGATAAGACAACATCTTCATCTAGAGGACTTGTATTTCAATTTGAGTGTTTCCGATTTGTTTTCAAAGGGTTATTTGCTAGTTTCACGTTTATTGAGATATGTTGTGAAAAAATGAGTGCATCAAAACCCCGTGTAAGGAATTGGACGCAACAAGACTACGAAGTGCTTTGCAGGGCTTGACTGGATGTTTACCAAGATCTAATCTTTGGGACAAACCAGAACGTCGAAAACCTGTACGGAAGAGTATTCAATCTATACACTGTACGAAATATTTAGAGAAACAAAACCGGTGCAAGAATAAATTTGAGTCTTATTGTTTTACCTTTTTATGAGCGACCAGTGCGAAAGTGAGTGGCTTAATCAAAATAGAAACGCTCTCAGTCATTAATATATTACCCAGATACGAACCCATCGGTGGGGATGGTCTAAGTAGATATAAAATAAGCCTAAATGAAACTCTAGATGCTCTCTGTTCTCAATTCGTCCAGCATATATGGAGAGAATAAATGTTGATATAACTGTTTTACTGAATTATGATATTTTTTCTGTACGATTCAGGAACACGACATTTACAAGGGGCTCAAATTTATGTAAATATAATCCATTCACTTAGCAATTATTCGGTACAACTGAACAAATTTTAGTGTTTCAATTAAGTTGTTTCTGGTAGTTTTCAGGTAATTTCCTACTACGGTCTAACTAGCTTTGATTACAATAAGGTGCATAAAAAAGTTTTTTTTTTAAACAACCTTGGAAATTATGCTTATATTTTTACCGAACGTTCAGCTGTTTCATTGAATATTATTATAATTTCTGAGTGAGTAGAACTTTGAAAAGCATGTATTTGTGCTTTATTTATACGCTTAATAAAATGTATTTTAACAGTAAACTTTTATTTTTTACCGAATGAGAAAACAGCTGATGCTTCGGTAATCTAATCGATAATTTTATAATTTTCTATTCGTTCAGTAAATTTTCATCAACTAAGAGAACATAAAAAATCGTACAGGCTACGGGCAAATTTCAGCAGCATGAATTTAATTTTTTTCAGTTCGTTTTGTAATATGTTCTTTTACAATACATTCGCCATTTTAATGCAGTATTACGGAATTTCAACTTGTTTCAGTTTGAATCAGTATCTTGTTTTAAAGTTCTCGGCAATTATATGTGCATAACAGAAATTGAAAACTGTCATCCGAAGTTTCTTGACTACTTTTGATGATTACCCTGACGTTCAGTTGACCGGAAGTTGTAAGCAGCGTCTAGAAGTGGGTGCCTCACGCATGTTTGTCCAACTAATTCGAGTGGTACACTGGAACACATGGTCCTTGAGTGAGCCATTATGCATTCTTAGGCAATATTGTTAGTAGGAAATTTTTGTTTGATGATTTAAAAAAATCATCAATAGCAGCAGCAGAGCTACAGTGCCGACAACACAAAGCGGGTATATAAGGAGTGAGAAGTTTTAAATTTGTGTTGAAGTGTTAACAAGTGAGATATAAAGGAAAAGAAAATGAATAAAGTTGCTTAAATAGTGAAGTATCTCTACACACTAAATCTGTTAAGTAAAATTTTAAACAGCTGAAAAATTCGGTAAATTTGAAAACAATTCTTAAAAATAAAAAAAAAACTAAATTCTTTCGAAATATACACTGAATGATTTATTTCAACATTGTCTGTTGATAACGACATATAACATTTTTATAATGTTCCTGTTTCATGTACTGATGATTCAAAGTTTACTGACTTTTTCAGCTGTTTGAAAACTCAGTATAAATTTACCGACCTCAGTAAAAAAACTAAGTGTGTATTGTTGTTTGTTCGATCACCGACAGCCAATTCTACTCTTCTCCCAAGTTCAGATTTCTATTTCTATTTACATTAAATTTCTATTTACATTATTTATTCACATATTCATTTACATTATTTATTCAGATATTCATTTACATTATTTAATCAGATATTTATTTACATTAAATTATTAATTGAAAAGAATATATACACTATTTATCGAACTAAATTCTGCTAAAATGAAGAAGATAAAAAAAAACAAGCACTTAAGGTCTAAAATATGTACAGATTTTGCATGTAATCTAATCTCCTGAAATGATTTGAATTCAAATTTGATTTAAAAGTACAACACCAACCAAAACCCCTCCAAGTGTACTAAAAATATCGCATCGAAAAACGCACCTAAACGTACGGGAACAAAGCTGATGGCGATGGGCATTACTGAATCAACGGGAAGATGAAATAAAAGGGGAGGAAACAATGGGGCGAGGCTCTTAGTTTTGATCAGGTCCAGAGGAGTGAAGACGATTATTGTAACACCCGCGAATACGCACGTTTATTGCGATTCGTAGTTCCGCGAGTTTGTGCCAAGTCAAGTCTAAAACTTACAAACTACATTAAATCCTAAAAACCAAGTAAATTAAAACTTACAGCTAAAACACCATAACATATTAAAATTTACCGAACGTTTAATTGTGGTACCGGTACGGACCTTTGCTTGGCTGCACTACGGACGATCAGGGAAAAAGGCACCCAAAAAGTGAATAAAAGTTAAACCTGATCCTTAACTCGATCAGGTTTAACTTGGTCATTATCGTACCGAATCAATAATAAATTACAATAATACAATAATAAATTACAATAAATAAAACTGTGACGATCGTTAAAGGTCCGAGCTGACGGTTAAAAGTGCGTATTTTGGACAAAAGCGAAAAGCACATGGTGTTGAACAAAGTCTGTAACCGACAGCTCACGGTGTCTTCTCACTCGGATAGGACCCCTAAAGTGATAATGCGCGTGCGAACAGTACCACTTCCTGGACCAGCGGATCATTTGCCAACCGCTACACATTGGCAGTAGTGTTACATGTGGTTCCCTTGCTAATAATGGGAACGAAACTCAAGTATCGCCAAGGCACGGAATAGTGATGCCAAGCCTTACCGCCAAGAAGAGAATACCCCTCGCTGCTGTCGTCGCCTTTACCGAGATCGCCACTGCTATTGATTCCTGATTGCTGCATGTCGACCACCGTTCATCGATCGGCCGCAACGAAAAAATATCTCTAATGAGAAGATGAGACAATGAAGAGTGATAGACCGCAAGTATGCATGAGAGGCACGGTAATAAATTTTGAATAAAAAAATTGCTCTGTATAAATTCTATTCTTATCTGAACTAAATTGATTCTTTCATTTTGTGTTTCTTTTGCTTGTTTTCTTGTTCTGTAAAAACTGTGTGAATTCAGCCCAAAAACCACGAGGGAATCAAGTCCACCGAAATTAATCATTCTCTTCCAGGAACACGACAAAACAACGACCCTGTTAAGACTTTCGCAAAAGAGGCTTTTGTTAAGCCCACCCCAAGTGGAAACCGTGACTAGACCAGTGTCCAGGGGCGTAGCCAGGGGTCCATCTGACCCTTGCAGGAAAAGATAGTTTCACAATAAGTATCAGACTCTGCTGTTTGGTGTCAAAAGATTGCTTCTAGCTAAGCAGAGCTAGTCCAGTCCAGTCAAATCGTGGCTGACACGAACCCAAGCTTAAGTGTCCGGGCTAGTTGCCCTTCTGGAGAAGGAACGCAAAGGTTCCTCTTCGCATCCGGCTCAGTTCCTGAGATAAACACGAGAAACATAATCGACCGATGCAGTACATTCCCCTACAGCCCCAACACCTGACATTATTTACTAGGTTAATAATTAACCGGTTTTAAGCAAAGAAATGTAGTACTCTTACATACTGCATGTAATAAAAAAAATTACACACGGAATCGTAAAAAGAACTAAAATTACGGGTAGTGCAAGTTATTACAAGTTGTACTAGCAACACTTTTCTTAATTAACTTAACATATAAATTTATGCTTTGATTTTTTGTCTCAAATGGTCATTATCGAATGTTTAGATTGTAGGAACAGAAGTAGACGAATATGTAGACTAAAAACTTAAGCTTAATGGTACATTACTTTTCACTGAGGACTTCGTTGAAGCTGAATTCGCAAGTGGTTAACATCTATAACTCTCACGATTTCACGAGCTCAAACCCCACCTCACACAAATCATAAATATACCCAATAAGGTGTTTATGTGACTACGTTGGAGAGATGAACCACTCCGCTGCTTAAAATCTCAATTATAACGAAACAATAAAAATGGATTCTCAAATATGTAAACTGTTTGTCAGTAAATTTTAAATCACAAAATCACTCAAACCGTTACATTATTCAAAGCGAAAGGACTTAGCTTTATAATTGATGATAATATATGAAATTATTGATTAAAAACCTGAATTAATCCACCGATGGTGAGACTGAACCCTTCTTACATTTTATTACGAACTCAAATGTGGCCAATATGGTACTGGATACTTATTTTCATCAGAAATTTCAGGAAGATCCAGGAATATTCGATGTGTCATATTTTGTGTTTGAAAATTGTACTGTTTGACAATCCTTAACGTACTGTTCATTGATTTAATAAAATATTACCATTAATAGTCTTTAATGACCTGTTTCTGTTAGTCATATAAAAGGGGAAATTACATAAATATTAGCAATTTCATATAATCAGTCCATAGAATGAATTATTAGTCAATCCTAACCGTCAATTTTGATTATCGATATGGATTCCATATGCTTAATAAGTACAGGTTCGTTGAAAATTGGTTATATTAAATGGAGACTTTGTGTAATTTTCGAATATACTCGTTGCAGTTGAAAACCAGCCACTCGAGCCAATCGATGCTGCTCTAATTCTATACAGTAGCATAGTGTGGCTAGTCCGCTGTATGTGCTATACAACGCTCCAGATACGACACAATAGAATGCAAGCGACATCGATTGGTGTGATTGGTCTTGTTCGGTTTTGCATTGCAACACAAATAGCTTAGTATGTAATCGGAGACTAAACTGTTTGATTACTATTATAATAGGCCTTCAAGTACTGTTTCGTTCATATCTTCGTAACGAAATGTCCGAATGAAAAAAATCAATAGCGTTCTATGGGAATGTTGTAGCTTCCATTTGCCGTCAACAGAACTGAAATCGGTTCACAGAGGGCTGAGAAACCGATGTGACATTATTTGTAACGCACACACACACACACACACACACACACACACACACACACACACACACACACACACACACACATATATATACACACACACATACATACACACAGACATGTGCTCAGTTCGTCGAGCTGAGTCGAATGGTATATGACACTCGGCCCTGTGGGCCTCGGATAAAAAGTCGAGTTTTCAAGCGATCTTAATACCCTTCTATTGATGTAAGAAGGGTAAAAAGGGAAGTTAACATAATGAAATTTTGAACACTTATTTGGAAATTTAATAACTTTAATTTGGCGTTAACAAAGCTGCAATCCTGAGCTTCAATTTTGATTATCGATATGGATTCAAGATGCTTAATAAGTACATATTCGTTGAAAATAGTAAATGGAGACTTTGTGTAATTTTCGAATATACTCGTTGCAGTTGAAAACCAGCCACTCGAGCCAATCGATGCTGCTCTAATTCTATACAGTAGCATAGTGTGGCTAGTCCGCTGTATGTGCTATACAACGCTCCAGATACGACACAATAGAATGCAAGCGACATCGATTGGTGTGATTGGTCTTGTTCGGTTTTGCACTGCAACGAGTATATTGTCATCTCACAATTATGTGCTCTCAGGTATTGTTTTGGTCATATCTCCATGAAGAATTATCCAATCATAATGAAATTTTGACCAGTTATTTGGAGATATTATAGCTTTGATTTGGCACCAACAAAACTAAAATCGGTACACAAATAGCTCAGTATGTAATCGGAGACTAAACTGTTTGATTACTATTATAATAGGCCTTAAAGTACTGTTTCGTTCATATCTTCGTAACGAAATGTCCGAATGAAAAAAATCAATAGCGTACTATGGGAATGTTGTAGCTTCCATTTGCCGTCAACAGAACTGAAATCGGTTCACAGAGGGCTGAGAAACCGATGTGACATTATTTGTAACGCACACACACACATACACACACACACATACACACACACACATACATACACACAGACATGTGCTCAGTTCGTCGAGCTGAGTCGAATGGTATATGACACTCGGCCCTGTGGGCCTCGGATAAAAAGTCGAGTTTTCAAGCGATCTTAATACCCTTCTATTGATGTAAGAAGGGTAAAAAGATTTTCAAGAATTGTACCCCCTTAACGTAGCAACAAGGCAAATTCATAATTCCATCTGTAAGATAATAGTATGTACAAATTTTGAATATGCTAATCAATACCGCACTCACAACATGAAGACTGAATGGAAAAATATAGATTTTCAAACTGAAAAACACATTGAAAGCCCATATTTTTTTTTCATTGAGTTTCTTACCAATAGTTTCAAAAGTACAAAAACATCAAAATAATTATGCAAATTCATTTATTATTAGGTGAACAATCCTTCTTTGAAACGTCATAAAATTGTGTCAAAATGTGGGAATGAATACTCGCAAAATATTTATCAATCTAAAAATTTTCAATACGTACCCTTATCAATCCATCGGTGGAATTTAACATAAATGCTGATAGAAAGTCATACTCGCTCAATTTTACCAGAACTCCTTCTTGAGACCGAGCTTCTGAACTATTGCTGTCCATATAGTACCTAAGAATAGGGTCTTTATCCAGATCGTTGGCTATTAACCTATAAGCATACGTTCCAACAGGTGTGTTTTCACGGATTGAAATAGTTCCAGGATCCAAAAAATATGGCGATTTATTATTCACGTCTTTGATTGTTATGTTCACCTTGCAGTTGCTTTGTAATTGCTGCTCTCCTATGCCTCCGTCTAGTGCCAATACACTGAGAGAATACTCTTTTATTTTTGAGTCTGTCATATCTGGATCTAATGTAGCTCCTGTAGCTACTGAAATAACCCCAGTATCAGGACTGATAACGAATTTGTCACTCGCACCGCTTTGTATCCTATAAACAATGAAATTATTCGGCGAGGAACCATCCTTATCAATGGCCCTGACTTCCACAACAGGACTGCCACTTGGTAGGTTCTCAAGAACGGATTGACTATAAACCGAGTGTAGAAACTGGGGAGGATGGTCATTCACATCCTGAACATAAATTGTCACCGAAACTTTGGAACTCAGCTTTGGAACTCCACCATCCGTTGCTAACACGGTAAGATGTATTGGTCGGATGTTGAATGCACCACTCGTAAGAAGCTCAAAATCAATAGGAGTAATAGGGGTAAGGTGACCTGTCTTCATATCAATAGTAAAGTTTTCTCTAAACTGTCCTTCAATTATTTCGAATCTGATTTGACTATTATTGGTTCCATTCAAATCAGCATCCCGAGCTTCCAAAACAAGCGGCGTTTCAAAAGAAAGCTTGTTCTCCATCAAGCGAGCCTCATACGTGCTTTGTAAAAATACTGGGGCGTTATCATTAACGTCTAAAATATGTACAACCAGTTGAACCGTATTTCGATTTCCTCTTCCTAAATTATCCCTCGCTTCGATGGTCAAGTAATGTTTCTGCACTATTTCACGATCCAGAGCATGTCCTCCGGGTGATTTTATTGTAATGACGCCAGTTAAAGGATTGAGTGCCAACAAGTCCGCTATACTGCCAGATAAATTGATAAATCGTATGCCACTCGTCCCGAAATCACCCGAGTCAACATCAACAGCTTGGACCTGTGTTACCAGAGTTCCTACTCCACTGTTCTCAGGAAGATAACACTCGTATACGGCCTTAGAAAATTCTGGAAAGTTATCATTTTGATCTCTAACGTGAACCATAATCTTTGCCATGCTATGCTTCCCCTCCGAAGCAATTTCTCTTGCATGAATAGTAAAGTTCATTGATTTCACCTTCTCGTAGTCAAGCAGGTCTGGATCTCTCACACGAAGGATAAACGTTGCTTCGTTAACTGCTCTGCTTGGCGAGATTTCGAACAAACCATTGTTAGGCTCTAAATAGAGATCGAACGTGCCGTTGTGTCCCTGGTCGTAATCGAAAACTTCATTCCTGGAATATCCCAGAAACGATAGAGGAGTATTTTCTTGAGCATTTTCGTTGATTTCACATTCATACGAGTGGCTTCTAAATGTAGGGGTTTCATCATTGACGTCGGTGATAATTATTGTGATTTCTGTTTTAACCGATGGAGCGGGCTGCAATGAAATAAGTGTTATCACAATTCTATTCGAAACGGTTATGTACATGATATGTATGATGATATGATATGTACATGATATAAATGATATGATATGTACATGATATAAATGTATCCGCACAGCAAAATCTAGCCATGGTATATTAGACATTTTTTTTAATTGTCAATATAAAGGTGTAACCTACATCCCTGACAATGGAACATAAAAATTATCATCATCGTGGCTGATTTGCATCGCCACTACGAATTTTCAAAGGCATAATATTGAAAAAGGATTACTGCTGCACTGCAAAATATAATTCTTAATGATTTAACACGTGAAATCTTTATGGTTTCTCGTTCGACAGTAAAGTAGGCAGTGTTTTGATGTTTAATTGGCAATGTTTTACTTTCAAAATGTTCATTTTGGTCCAGCCAAACTAACCGACATTTGAAAACGTGTAGAAAAAAGTTTCTTCAAAAGCAAAAATCTATCCATTCAAAACAAATTTTAATTACAATACTGTGATCAGGACGTAAAGAGAGCTATGGTAAGCGGTAGATGGCATTCATAATATGTTAAATTACCTTTACTTTCGAATTTCTTTCTATCGCAATAATTTCAAGAATATAGGCTGCATTTACGCGGTTTCTGGCATCTTCTCGATCTAGTTTTGTTGTAGTAACAATTATACCCAGATTTTCATCTATTTCGAAAGGACTGCTTGTATTTGGTGATATTGCATAACGAACAAGATTGTTGACGCCCCTGTCACCATCTATAGCTTTGACTGGTTGAAAAGAAACAGGAATTTCAATGATAATTGGCTTGAATTGAATACTGATAAATGATATAATTTCGTACAGACCTTGAGTAACGGTTGTTCCAGTTGGAGCATCTTCTGGAACGCGGACGACTGGTGATGCAACGATGAATTCGGGTGGCTGATCTTCCACATCCTTGATTTTGACAAGCAAGGCAGCCGTACCTGTGTTGGTTCTTCCCTACATTGTAAGAAAAATTAAGCTTCAGTCATTCAAGATAAAACTAAGCCTTGAAATCTTCATGGTGTCAATAATTATAAATCAGGATAAAATAGTACACACTAACTTGTGGCAACAAATATTCTTCGTCGTGTAGTGGAATACCAGAGAAAAGAGTTATAAAAAATTGATAATTGATCAATTCTATTATCAGACTGTCGTTATTTGATCACACTATGTTGATGTCGCAGTACATCAGAGATAACAAAAAGATTACAAACAAAGGCTTGACGAATATTACGGTATAGAATTTGGAATATTTTTACGAAATCTGTAAAAATTTACCGAATTCTCAACAGCTGAACGTTCGGTGATCTGATTTAACGGTTCCGGTAAAACTTTACCGAAATCCGGTAATTTTTTACAAACAACTGAAAAATTTCGACGAAATCTGTAATATCGGATTACCGTACGTTCTGTGTTGCTGTTGAGCTGTTGAGAATTCGGTAAAATTTTACAGATTTCTGTAAAAATATCTAAGTGTGTAGTTTTTGACAACGCATTATTTCGGATCGCTAAATAATGGCCTTATTCATGCTTTGACACTTCTACACAAAATAATATTGGACATTGTAACATTCTGCAAACATCGATTTCAGGTTTTGAAACCGACAGTTGAGCACGGCAGTTGAATGGAAGTTATTGGATTTGAGCAAAATGTCTTTTCAATGGCAGTACAAAACAACTTCCTTTACACTCCTGTACTCAGCTGATTACTCGATTATCTAGCTCTTAATGAAAAATATATATATATTTAAGTTTTTTGTTTACCTAGCATAACTGTAAGTTTAAGTTCAAATTTACGATGTTTTTCTCAGTCGAGTGTTAGTAGACCAGAGAGCTACATGGGCATAATACTTTACTCCAAGAACTACAATATGATATCTTCTTGTGAGAAATTCATGAATGTTTAAATCCTCTGTAATGAAAAGGAAAAGATGCTCTCCAGCCACATTTAATTTTTTTCTTAACTTAGATAGAAAATTGTTCAATGTGTTGTTAACCAAATGAAATCAGCGGCCAAGTATTCCAATGCGAAAAGGTGTTGGACATTTAAAACAAAACCTAAACAATGTTTAGCTCCACAACTAAGCTCAGCTCACGTACAGAAAGGTTAATAAATGTTGACCTCATTTGTATTGGTAAAACTTCATTTTCTGCTAGATCTATTTGAAAAAACGGCACAAATTACTACTTGTACAATAGCACAATAACCAGATATGAAACCCTAAAAAATACTGATGAACTCTGTACATTTTAGACTTAATATACATATGCTTCAGAGATAAGTTGTGAAATAAAATGGAAATTATTCCTTCTATTAACATTATTTCTTCTATAGATTTTTTTTTCACTCAAAAGAGGGGGTTTAATCATTGGGTAGATTGTTTTCTGAAGTTTTTGGATTGGAAGTGTAGAAATGAAAACTTCGTGTTTGAGTTCATGGGAAAAATACGGACTCTTCTCCCAAATTGTTGCACGATGGGCAATTCAAACGATTGAGCCGAAATTAATGACGCTAATACAAATCTTTTTCGACAGCAATTTTTTTTATAAAAGAAATAAGCTGTAAGCTCCTCTAAGATAAGAAATAACAAAGGTGGCGTCGAGATAATCAAAATTATATAATCACATTTCCGAAATTCCACAGCCTAGTGTGTACGAATTATTCACAAAAAAATCACGTTCTAATGAAAAACTGTTGCGCTGATTTATATTTGTTCAAACATTTTCACAAAAAAAATCATACAGAACTACATTATTTTATGATGGAAATGCGTTTGGTTATGATGGAAATGCATTTGGTTAGGTCGAAATGTGGTTTGAATTTTATCAATATGAAAAAATAGAAAAAAAAATCAATTTGAATTTATTACAAAGAGCGAAAAATCTTAATTTGACCTTTTCAAGTTGAAATATGTTATATTGTATGAAAATTTCAGAACAGTTTATTATTTTAGAGTTTTTGAGAATTCAACAATTTTGCGGGCTTGAAAGAAAACAAAAATGTATAAAAAAATATTATCGCCCAAAGAAAATATGACTAGAACAAACCGATAGAGTTACTCGTGACAAAAGCACAGTCACATTTATACTTCTAGTTCACATTTCTAATCTGGCTGTTTTATTTATACGGAAGGTTGCAAGAAGAGACAATAGAGACAATAGAGAGTCTCCTTTAGTCACTCAAGCGTGATTATTGAAATGACATGAGGACATGGGATTTCTGTTTCAAGAATCCTAAAAGAATTTGTTTACAGCCAACACATGAGGGGTTTATTGTCATTGGGATAAACATTTTTATCTGTTGACGAATCAATAATAATACATAAATAAATAATGAATAATAATAAGAGATTGTGTCTTGTTGTTACGTACAAAGCAGGCACTTCATGGCAATAGATTATCATAAAACATAAAGTATTCCGTTCCGTTCGGTGTCCTGAAATTGAAATCCTTACGTTGGACTTTGTCAAACCCTGTACGAATTATTGGAGGCGTAACCAGTGTGTAACCGATCCTGACTAAATTCAAAGCACAGTGTTTATTACATTAGCATTACATAATTATTTGAAAAAATAATAAGTTTTTCATATTTTTTGTTGTGTTGAAAACAGTAGGCTGTGTGATTTCCACGCTTAAGATAGAGATATTTGTTTCGTCAAAATAAACAACATTGTTGAAAATGTCAAGTCACTAAAATGTAACTCTGAAAAGTTGCGTCTTGGCACTACCTTTATGTATGAGTTCCGAACTATTAGCTAATGGATTATTTTATGAAAAAAGACATAAAGACACGAACTATCGAAAATAATTCTTAAAGACGCATTAATTGTGTCTCCCTGGTTAGAATATCAGTCCTGTAGTGCATTGTTTTATCCTTGTTTTAACCGCTCGTTTTGACGCGATTTGGCATCCCTCAAGTACTTTTTCAAACAGACGTATCTGATTTTGTAAATAAACTGGGGAATTCTTGAAACCCTTAGCATTTTCATGCATACTAGAGCCATTAACAAGTAATAACATTTTCCTAACATGATGGTGATGCCACTTTCCATGAGGATGCTGAGTGTTTTGAGAAATTTACGTTTGAATCTTACTTCCCCTCTGTGTTCAAAAAATCGGATACGTCTGTATGAAAAAGTACTCAATAATTTTGTTTTTAGAAGGAGGTTCTTTGCAATCCGGTGCAATTAAAAGTATTCGCTGCTGTCGGACAAAGTTGCCGTATTACAACGGTAAACGGCACATCCATCATTGCACATCGAAGATTCATTTAACATTATTGATTTTTAGTTATTTAAGGTGAAGATTCGCTGAACTTACGAATGGCTCCCGGTATTACTATTTTGTCTATCCTTCCAGAATTGTACCACCGACCATTGGACACTAATTCTCATGCTTAGTAGCGATAACCGTTTGTAAATTCAATTAATCTTGACCTTTAAATTGTCACCAACAGGTTTTTTTTATTCAAACACACTTACTTGGTTGGCTCTGTCCTTTGCCAGGACCCGCAGTTGATACAAACTTTTCCGTTCATAGTCGAGCGAACCAACTAACCGTATAATTCCTTTCCCATATATGGTTGATATGGTGAACACGTCATTATCGCCATCCAGTTCCTCTAAATAGTAAACCACCTGGCCATATGCTCCTTCGTCACGGTCGGTTGCTTCAATCGTAGCGATAATCCCTGGTAGGCTATCTTCCGGAACTTCAACTGCCGAGGTGAACGGCTTGAAAATTGGCTCATTGTCGTTAACATCTTCCACCAGTAGTAACAAACTTTGGGTAACGGAAAAGTCTCCCAATCGACCATCACTAAGCGTTAAAATTAATGAATACTCATCTTTCAATTCCCTGTCAAGTTCTTTATTCAAGTAAACATTTGCTTCATTGACACCACTAGGCTCCACTCTTATCACATCGCTATCTATTGCTTCTCGCACACCGAATGTCAGAGGATCACCATCGGGATCGTACCCTTTCAATTTGTATATGTTGGAACCGACAGGAGTATCGGGTCCTTCTTTCAGCCTTAAAACTATTTCGGAATGTCCGTCTATCAAAAATCTAGGTGGACGGTTACATGACACTGTTGGAATAAATACTAACGCGACAACAGCTAAAACACACTTAAGCGTGGCCTTTAATCGTACTCTTCGAAACTTATAGAAGGCTCGTTTTCTTTTTCTAATCGCAAATTCATAGAGATCAGGCACGATTGTCGATTTTGTAGAATACACGGCGATGCTAGCCATTGTTGACCGAAGCACATTTTCCTCACCGTAGAGAACATTGCCTGAAAGATGTGGTAATCTGAAAGAAGAAAGCAATAAATACAATGTAATTAAAGAAGAAAGCGATAAATGTGAGAGAAAGTTGTACTGTAATGGCTAATATTCTT
The DNA here is from genome assembly GCA_034211315.2 of Aedes japonicus. Taxonomy (NCBI): domain Eukaryota; kingdom Metazoa; phylum Arthropoda; class Insecta; order Diptera; family Culicidae; genus Aedes; species Aedes japonicus. The sequence goes on from JASCZW010000030.1 coordinate 288,452, forward strand.
GAATGGATTGACAGTCTCAGACTGATGCATGGTTAGAATTTATCTTCGCATGGTACAAGGCATACACAAATTGTATGAAAATAACCGTGAAGAACTTTTTTTCAGCCAAACATCAAGACAACTAGATATTATTTATTTAATAGATTAACAATGCTTTTATGTAAAGATCACCTAACAGAAGCCAATAATTTAATTTTATCGAATTTTTTTTTATTATTATTTTCCGTCGGCCTATTTCCTCACATGGTGACAATTACCGACGCCAGGAAGACGACTCGACCACCTGGATCCTACCCTTCGACTCATATATATATGAGCCGGAACTAACGGCTTTACTTCCCTTCCCAAGGAAGACGTGACCAGATTTTCTCGCCTCAGAAAAACCAGCGACGTCGACTGGGATTGAACCAAGACCAACTGAGGTGCCACAAGTAGCAATCACGCTTACCACTACACTACCGACGCCAGCTAATTTTATAGATAAGCATTTCGTTTTTGTACGCGAACCTATTAGAGTGAAGCGCTTTTTCGTCGTAATGCAGAGGGCTGCATGGCTTTGAAATAAAAACAGTACACATTCAACCCAATAAAATAAATAAAAATTCTGGCCGGTTTCTTACCAAATGATGTTGTAGTCATTTGATAGCTTCGAAAACAACCCTTTGTAAGTACAGATTTCATAGCTCAAATGTAGCCAACATGGTACTGGTTACATATTTTCATCAGAAATTCCAGGAAGTTATGTTTTATTTCAGTTAATAAAATAAACTATTTGCAAATCTAATCATAATTTTGATAGTCGTTCTGGGTTCAACATCCTAAATAAGTACATGTTCCTTAAAAAGTGTGCTGTCATAGTAAATAGAGAGTTTGTGTTATTTTTGAACATACCCGTTGCAGTTCAAAACCGGACAAGACCAATAGCGCCAACCGATCCTGTTCTAATTATATAGAGAGTCGCATTCTAGTGCGCTGAATGGCGCATCTGATGCGCCATACAACGCACCAGGTGCAACACAATGGAATGCAATCCGCTTTGTTTGGTGCGATTGGTTTTGTCCGGTTTTGAACTGCAACATGTGCTCTTTATGTGCAATTATGTGCTCTTAGGCATTGTTTTGTTTATATCTTCATGAAAGATTATTCAATCATAAAGGAATTGAGATCGGTTATTTATAGATTCTATAGATTTGATTTGGTGTCAAATTTTAAATCGGTACACAAATAGCTCAGTATGTAATCGGAGACTAAACTGTTTGATCATTATAATAAAAGACCGTGAAGTGTAGTTTCGTTCATATCTTCGTAACGAAATGTGTGAATGAACAAAAAATTAATAACATCCTATTGAAAAGAACATGCTAAAACATAGGAAGAGAGAGAGAGAGAGAGAGAGAGAGAGAGAGAGAGAGAGGGAGAGGAAAGAGAGAGAGAAAGTTATGTGCTCAGTTCGTCGAGCTGAGTCGAATGGTTTATGACACTTGGTGTAAAAATGGTAAAAACATCTTATACCTGCTTGAAAATATTCTAGATCATCATGGGATGGTTGCTAAATTCTTATAAGCGCACAAATGTTTTTCTAAATATTTGAATGAAACCTGAATGAAATTCAATCTAATTCAATATTTTGGTTTTTATTTATTTAAGTTTATTTTAATGCTTTTTGAATAATTTGAGTCATCGTTTTTTATAGGCATCACAATGTCTACATTTAGGTGCGAATATTTATAAGCGCAAATGATTTCTCAACACCCAGTACACCTTATAGCAATATTGCGTTGTTGACACTTTTCAAGCATGATGCCTCGATCAAAGTTTGTGGACGAAACTGAACGGAGATTGATCCTCTAAATGAAGGATGTCAGTTTTAGTAACCGAGAAATAGCAAAAAGAATCAATAAAAAAGTAACAATGTAACTTTGACCCGTAACGCTGGTAGATCACCTTATCGTGGTACGTTACGGGGTATCAGGTCTACCACCAAACCCTAGTAAGAATTAATTCAAACTAGGGAACATATTTGTTGTTAACTAGTTTATGAACTTGCCAGCTTGTAGTTCGAACCTGAATCCTATTGAAAATCTCTGGAGCATCCTGGCGAGAGAAGTTAACAGTAGTCGATATTGTTCGCATCTTGGAACAATTCGTTGGTGGTGGTGTAAGAGACGAGTGGCGGGAAAATATCATCGGATATGTTGAAAAATCTCTTTGACCCAGTTCCAAAACGGATATATGAAACAATTCTGAAATTTTTTAAACCATAGTACTAATATCTATTTCTTCAATAAAAACTACTATTGAAAATATAATAAGAGCCCCATATGGTACGATCATCTGAATGCCTTTTGTGTACCATATTCATAATTACAAACATTGTTTATGGGACCTTTTCGTACACTGTTAAAACGATGTCAACATTAATTTCAATCCTAGAGGGCTTGAGCTGTTTAGTGGAATACTTGTAACTATAAATTAGAAGAAAAATTAGTAATCTCCATTTAATTCCAACTACCTCTGCTTATCTTCGACAGATACGCGTGTTTCGTCTACAATGTGCAGACTTCTTCAGTGTCTCGTACTAATAACTCGACTATTAGACTAGTCGAGTTATTAGTACGAGACACTGAAGAAGTCTGCACATTGTAGACGAAATACGCGTATCTGTCGAAGATAAGCAAAGGTAGTTGGAATTAAATGGAGATTACTAATTTTTCTTCTAATTTATAGTTATTAATTTCAAGAAGATGAATAATCACCTTAAATTCTCATAAGCGCACACCTCTAGGTCGCTTAAAGAACAACGTGGATAAATTTAGGATTTCTATCGATAAAAATATATTAAAACCAAAAAATGTGTCCCAATATGCCTCTACTTTTCGTCATATTACCGTAAAATCACACATGTCACGAATAAGAGAAAAATGTTTAGCGAAAATAAAAAAAAACGATACGTTTCCATGGTTTATGAGACATTTGACTAAAAAAAAACAAAGTAATACATGGAAAAAATCCATGCCCAGCTCCATGAATTGCAGTCATGAATTCGAGAACAACCAAAAATACACCGTGAACTGAATCACGTTATCACTAAATAACATTTAAAGGGAAAAGGCCTGAAAACGTGAACTAGTGCACGGTCTGTTTTCTATTTCGGGAACACTTTTTTCTGTGTACTCTGCTAGTTTTATTTACATTCAATAAAGTGCAATAAGGGAAGGTCCATTAATTATGTCACGCAGTAAGGGAGGAGGGGGAGTTTGGGAAAACGTGACGATCCATACAAAAAAAAAGGTCAATACCAAAAACGTGACAAAGGGGGGGGCTATAAAAAGTCACATTTTACGTGACGTAATCAATGGACGTTCCCTAAGTACGTCACGCACGAAAGTCACATCACGAATCCACACAAGTGCTCTCCGGAGTATGCTTCTATTGATTGTTACGGGAATGCCAACCGACCACCATCATACATTGTGCGTTGCCCCAGCGGTGTCCTTGCTACGATTGTGTGTGCCTTGCTCAATGCCCTGTGATGTGGATCAATCGTTTCTATGAAATCTACCATGTCAAGTTTGTCGACAATGTTTCGACGTTATCAACTGGACTTAATTCTGTGCTTATAAGGTCTGTATCCGCAATAATCCGGAGACCTCTAAACATGCATAAAACATAAATTTCGCATTATATTTCCATGGTAGTTGTTTATTTCAGATTCATGGGATATGTTTTAACAATTCCTGAAAACAAAACATAGGTATTCAGTATTTGCAAAAAAAAAATCGAACTTTACGCTTAACTCCGTCCATTAGGGTTTGTACAGACTCTTCAGAAATCGTAGAAGCCGGCTTTGTCCAAATTTGCTGGAAGTGTTTGATGCCTTTGATTCCTTGCTTCTTTCCAAATAGCTTCAGTTTCATCAGAGTCCAATATCTCTCGATTGGTCGTAGCTCTGGGCAATTTGGCGGGTGTGAGGTTTTTGATGCAATGTTCACTTGATTTGCTTGCTACCACTCCATCACAGTTTTAGCATAGTGGCATAATGCCAAATCGGGCCAGAACAAAGATTTTTCTTTGTGACTTTTGATGAAGGGTAGCAATCGCTTCTGCAGACACTCTTTCTGATAGATCTCCTTGTTGATTGTGCCTGTAGTGACGAAAGGTTTACTGTTTTTGCCACACGTGCAATTTGTTTGCCACACAAGGTATTTTTTGAGAAATTTCGATGCCTCTTTCGTTCTGAAATGCTCAGCTGTAGCATTTCTGGCCATAGCAGAATAAAAACCAGCCCTGGAAGCTGCTTGAAATCCTCCAGGACATAAGTTTCATCGTCCATACGCATGAAAACTTCATCAAATATTCACAGTACAAACGTCGCGCCCGTGATTTTGCTGCCAAGTTCTGTTTGTCGTTGCGATTTGGAACTGTTTTTACTTTATACGACTTAAGTTCCAAACGTTGTTTTAATTTTTGGACAAAACCAGGCGACATCCCTATTTTACGAGCCACCGTTCGAATGGACAGATTTGGGTTTTTCGTTAATATCCTTTTCACCTTTCGGTCCATGGCAGGATCAGCGCGTCCAATGTTTTTATCACTTCTCGGTTTCCTCTCCACCGTCAAACGTTCCAAAAATGATTGAAGCACATCGTGAACAGTGGATTTAGGCAAATCCAATGTTTTTGCGAGGTCCCATATTGACAAGTCAGGATTTGCCGTACGCCAGTACAAAATTCACTCGCGCACTTGTTTTTCTTTCGTCGCCAACTTAAATACTAAACATGAAATGTAAACATCAATCATAGTGTTTTTCATCATAGACTCTCAGCTATACCACAGCGAAATTTTTCATTCCTACGTGCAATAGTTCAAAAGTTACAATGATTTGAAGGTGTCCGGATTAATGTGAATACAGACCTTAGTCGGATTAGGAAGAAATTGTGCGATTAAACGATACCCGTGTCTTCAGTCTTCAGCTGGAGGTTATGTGCATTGCTCGATGCTAGTTGACTGATCTGACTTTTTGGATAGGACAAGTAATGAAATGGAATTCAGCTAAGTACTTTCTACTTTTTATATTTTTGATATCAGTATAGTTTTAGCTCCCGTAATACACTAAATACGTACAGAATATTGTTTTCTGGCTAAGGTGACAAGTATTATGGATTTAATAAATACCTGGTTCAAACTTTAGTTGACAACGGTGGTTCTGGCTGAACAGGTTTTATTTCTTTTCAAGAAAAAAAGTAAAACAAGAAGGTGAGATCATTCCATAAGCAAAATGCCGTTTTTTACTAAATACGACCAGGGCATCGTCCGCTGGCTGTTGTGGACTCCCAGTACCTCCCATTTTCCCAAATGCGTTGAGGATAACTTGTCTTGCCTCAAATGTTCTCCTTTTAATTGTATGGACCTCCATAACAAGAAGGGCACCATTGCAAAGCATATGATTGATCAAATTATTCTACGCAGTTCTACCCGCCCAACGCCCCGGTTGGGTGAGGGATAGAGGATGACACACATACACACACATAAGTACGTCACGCATAAAAGCCCTTTTTAAAACCCTCTCAACCACGTTAAGTTAATTTCCAATATTTTTATGGAAATCACATTTAAAAAAAACCCACCCATTCAAAACCGAGGCATCCTAAGTTAACGTTCGTGTAATGTGATGTGATGTGATGTGATAGGAAGCCACCACTAGTGCAGGACTTGCCATGGCGTACAGTTCCTCCTAATGACAAGATCAAACGTACATTCTTGTAATCCTCACTATTCTGTTGTATGAAGGGCCAAAAACGGGGGGACTCGTAAGCAGAAGCACTTACACGAAACCCACGGAAAGGATAGAGAATCTCCTTCCAACGAAACGCTCTTATTACAGGAAATGAATAGTCAGCAATACACATTAGGATTTCCGTCTGGTGGTTTGTTAAAAATAGGGTTAGCAAACTCACTGTAGACTGTCGGAAGTGAACTAGTCCTTCGCTGATCTTGATCTGATGATTTCCATCAAGGAAGCCATAATTGTCATCCATGACATGGACCAGATAACCACGAATCCCTCATCCAGCCTACACTTCGTCTGGCACCCTGTATTCCCCCTTACCCTTTGGAATATGTATATGTATATAATGTAAGTAATACAATATAATACATGTATTTACAAAATGTACCTGAAAGCCACTGGATTGTTACTGCAAAATAAAATTTGGATATGTATTAATATCTGAATTGCCCTGGGAAAGCTGAAAAGCAGAGTAGATAAACTACTGATCTCACAAACTGATCGCCACTGATCAACAAACATAAAATTTCAATGAAATGATATTTGATTTGTTTTGTCAGAATATGACACAGTAAGTCTCTTTATCTCAAAATCGATCATGTTTCATTGAATATTGAAATTGTATGAATCGAAGAACAGAATCTGTTTATATACTCATAATTGCGCGTTACACACCACCAAACCCATTATTTCTTTAAGCACTTTCAAGAAGTCCATTGACAAGTTAGCACTGACACTGTTCAATCAGGATTCGAAGCTCGTTAGCGTGCAATCAGTAACCCTCGTCAAAAGCCACTTTGACGTTCTCCTGTTCATCTCTGTCAATGTGGTTCGTCAGACAGGAGACTCATCGTCCTAGTAACAGTAGTATTCAAAAATTGAAAAAGTTATTGTTAAAATAAAAACGATTACTAAACAATAATTATAAATCTGATTTCCTTAGATCCTAAAATAGCGATTTAACAATAACTCATTCGTACAGAAAGTTATTCTACGTCCGAGCACTCCTCCAATGAATCAGTATAAAAGGTCGGAAACTAAAACAGCGCACATTTACGAAATAAATGAAATGATAAACCTATAAAAAACGAGATGCATAGGCAAAGTGCATCTCATATGCATGAGAAAATGGCTTTTTCACTCTGCACACCCCCGCAGAATATTGAACTCAAGATTATCAAGTTCTTTACCACGCGGCACAGCACTATTGTGGGGAACAAATTTGCATGACTTTGCTGCCACTGAAAGGGAAAATGTTTCGCACGTAAATCTCACAATGGTTATGTTTGGGAAACAAAACAAAGTAATATTACGCCATTGTGATCTTCAAGTTTTCCCACAGGCCATTTAGTGGTAACAAAATAGACAGCAATAATTAATATTATTTGTTTCATTTAGGCTCTTCTTGAGACTGTGGGAAGGTCAAATGTGCTCTCATAATCATTTATGTTCGGTAAAAAACATTCAGGCATGTTTTTTTTCTTCATGCAAATTAACTGTAAACATCAATAGTAACAGTATTGAATCTAGGAAGCCCACAATACCTTAAGATTATTAATTTAACGTTTATTATTCTAATAACATATCTCAGAGCTGCACCATAGTTCTGTGAAAACATATCATGTCATTAAAAAAAGTTAGTATTTTCTTACTAAGTTTTCGAGATATTCAACACAATACACAGTGAGAATCAATAGTAATTAGTGAAGGATTTAGTTCTAGTACCTTTACTTGTACTTTTAGTAACAAAACTGGATTGATAAAGTACTGTTGTATATGTATGTTATTCTTCGATGACTGCAAAGAACAGATTGGACCTGTTCGATATACAAATAACTTTTTCTACGTTTTTTAAGCGAACAAACAAAGTTACTCTTTTACACCCCATGGGGCGGTAATTTTAATTCAATTCAATATTCATTGCAAAACCAAATGGATCATAAATTTAAGTTATTCGACATTTCAGCATCAACTGATGAACGCCAGCCAAATAAAAGCATAGTATTGTTTCTTCCATTACCTACATAACGTTTGAAATTAAATTTCTAAGCTTCCGTTGCTTGTTGGATGCTCATCAGACGCCTTTTTGGTAAGAAAACACTTGTAAGCATCTGTAGTAGGTACAATGAAAATGAAGCATTCATGCTTATTGGTTTTGCTTCCACTAAATACATCATACGCTGGGCGAGCATCTTAATATCTGCTAAACGATCGCTTTCGCTTTTATCAGATACGATCAATGAAGTTTGCTTGTTTTTGGGTTGTTTTGTAATCACGAAAGTGAAGAAGGTGAATTTCTAGAGAAAGCACATCTACATCTTTGGCTCGTTTCATCGCAGATCTCCATTGCAAAATGAAAACAATCATTATTTGAATTTGTAATTTATTAATTTTGATATGCTGGTGGTGCAGGGATTTGGCATCGTGAATGTATGATTTTAGTTGACATTTGACATTTATTATCTCCATCTGACATAATTAGGTAAAGTTAGTTCGTTGGACCATTATTCTTCACTATTGCGGATGAAAAGCAGTCCATTCTTTTCCAGCAGTCCAGCAGTCCAGCGTAGTTGCAAAAAATACATTACAACCTTAACTGTTTTACCAAATGTTACATTCTACACAATCATAAAATAAACACATTACAGAAGCAAACATAGGATTTAGCGAATGAATATTAAATAATCAATAATATTTAATGTGTGATTTTCGTGTTCGTGCCCTAAGCAGCATGCTAATAGGCATAATAGTAAAGAAAGAAAGATTGGCGATGTCATCTCTTTGGAAACATATTTTGCTTGCTGTCAATAAGGTGTCAAGGCGAGAAAAATCTATGGAGTTTGACACAGCAATATTTCTATTTTCGACATCCGTCAGTCTAGCGTACTCTAAGTGCTACGAAACGAGGAGTTGATTCACGCTCCAACCAAAGGATTTTTTTGCAACCTGAATATTTCTTTAAATGTTCATAGGCGTAGCCAGGATTTCAAATAGTGTGGGACAAGGTTTTTTTTAGAGAGAGATAGAGAGAGAGAGAGAGAGAGAGAGAGAGAGAGAGAGAAAGAATTACACCGTCTTCAACCAACGGTTGCCCACACTGAACACATAACATTATACAACGGACAACACAACGCCCGGATGACCAGTAGAGTAGGGACATTTTCAAGTTCCACAGGTTAGAGCAGGAATCGAGCCCTCACTTTGTGACAGTCCGCCTGAACGACGGGTGGATTATCTTCTCTACGCTTACCCAAAGTACTTTACAATACCCTTTAAATTTTGGCAACAAGATTCAACTATTCTAGGCTTGTTCTGGAATTAAAAAAAAAACAAAAAGGATTTTTAAAACCTAAGGTTTTCCACATGTTTCAAAATCGAACCGCATTAAATAGCAACCGTGGTGAAATCTAGCGGGTACTGTCATGTGTCGAAATATTCACTTTACAGTCGTGTTGGATTTTTGTATAGGATAACCACCGAGTTTGTTCACAGTTCGCACTGAAAATGTACTCTTCCTCTCACCCACACAAAAAAAATAATTTTAACCCACACTGAAAATTTAATTTTTAATTTAATCGAAGGCAGGACTAACAAATCTATTCGTTGTATTCGTTGTAAATAGATTTGTACTTTTCAAGAAGTTAACTTCGATGCCACACGCGTAACTGTCTAAAACACGAAGCATTTATTGGTACAGAAAGAACATTCGTGCATTGTACGAAAACATTGCATGATTTACGGACAGATCTTCTATATCGATTCAGTATATAATCGAAAATAAGAATAAAAATAAATCAATGCTTCCAGCACACCCGAGGAGCAATACCAACATAAATGAGTACGATTGAAGAGAAGCAGCAATTGGTTGATCTTCATGAAATTCATTTCGTGCACTGTACAAAGAGGTGTAATGATAGCATTTCACCAAATTACAAGCATTAAGAATGTTTCATACAATTTACGAGTATTCTGTGTACAAAATTCCTGTTTACGAAAATTAATTTTCAGTGTATATATTGATAAAGCAACACCGCAAAACACCGTTTTTATCCTATAGAAACAGAAAAAAATCTTCGAAGTAGCTCATCGAATCTTCCGGTCTACCTCTAAGCATCTTATTATAAGGTACTAGGTCTAGGGTCTTCACAGATTGCCTGTCAATATGCAAAATTTGGATGACGTCTGTATTGAGTTATATCAAATAATATTAATCCATCCAATGTATCACAAAACACAGCCATTGATTGAGCGGATTGGAGATAGTGATATCATTGAGTATAGGATCAAGTCTCCCCCGGTTGATACTTAGCCAATTAGCCTGGACATCAATAGAAGCATAAAGTTGGCAGAAGGCACGAAACACATCTACAGACTCTTAGTATTACCAAATCCCCAAATCATAATTTTAAATGGATTCGCATAGATTGTTCTTTAGAAGCTGCTATAAGATTGGTACAGTTGTAAACAAATTGAAAGTTTACAAAACAAAGTTTGCTTCGAGCAACGGCTGTGAAAGGTTTTATCGATGCTTTATTATCCACTATTTTGTTATATGGCGCGTTTTGTATTGTTTTGATTATCTAGAATTCAGCGATGTGAGTGATCCAGAGAGCACAGAAAAATAAACAACAAAAATGATTCCTGGTGAGTTGTGGGCGTTTGCCGGGCTGGTGGTGGGGATCACAATGAATTGTGATCTATAATATTGGTTTGCCATGCTCGCCGTACCACCATATCCTGGGCAAGCAAAGCACTATCCCATTTTGTGATTGACTCCAATATCATTATTTGTATAAATAGGTTCAAATCAGAAATAGGTATTAATATTAAAAAGATAGAGGTGGGTTATATCTAGGATATAACCGCAAGTTTAACGTAGGATCGCGTTGTTGTTTCCCTTCTTATGAAATTTTCTTCCCTTGTTTGACCTGCATTCGGGCAAGGCAGGCGCTGGTTATTAGTTTGAGATCACCAGTTTTTTTTTCACATTGAGAATGTATGCTAGTCCTAAGCATCATCTGTGTAATAACAGCTCATCTGGCAACAGCGAAGTAGCAGCCTCGAGTGGTCAATCATGTTTATTATCTCAATCATGCTCATGGAAACGGATAAAATCTTCGAATAGGATAAAACAACTGCTGTCTTGTGTCTGAAACTGGGATATGAGTCGATGCGTCTCACCCGTGGAATATCATATGTTAGAAAAAATGTAGTCTTTACTAAAATTTTCTCATGGATGTCCTTTTTGCACTTTTTTGCTACACAAAATCGAACTTCGCACTCTTTCATTGAGGCAAAGGGGCAATCTATCGAACATTAACACTAAATAATAAATTGAAGCAAACACTAAAATTATAAAAATTGATTCAAAAGTTAGTGGGGGCAACGGCCCCCCTCTGCCACTCCTCTAGCTACGCCTATGTAAATGTGATGTGTAATTTAAAATGTTCAGTTACTACAACTTACGGCATCAATTGTCTTTACACAAGTTGTACTATCCTAGGCACAATAACCCGAAACAAAAAGAACATTGCTTATGATATTTATGCCATTTTGCGTACTTTGCGTAAGAAACTTTGTCATCATAATTTGCGCCATTTTGCGTAAGGAACTTTGTCATCAAAGTATCAATAAATTACATTGACGAAGCAATGCTTTAGGAATGTATATAGGGTAGAAAACGGCTTAATCACCCCGAGACCATATTCCAAGCACGGGGTTAACGTTAACCTATAACGCGCATTTTTTGCAGTATGGTGTTCCATCTATTGAAAAATGAGCGATGTAGGTTAGCGTTAACCCCGTGCTTGGAATATGGTCCCGAGGTGCTTAAGCCATTCCCTACCCTATTTGGTAGACGTAGCCTCTTCCATTGACAAAACATTAGGGACCTTCAGGGCCCTCCCTGAGCTCAGTCGGTGAAGACGAAGCTACAATGCAATACTATGCTGGAGGTGACTGGGTTCGATTCCCGGTCTGCTCTATGAAATTTTTTCGTTAAGGAAAATTTCTCGACTCCCTAGGCATAGGATATGATTTGACTTGCCACACATCATACTAATGCAAAAATGGTACCTGGCATCATAAGCTCTGAATTAATAACTGTGGTAGTGCATTTAGAACACTAAGTTGAGAGCAAGCAATAAGCGAATTGTGAAAGCAACAAGCTTGAAATGCTACAAGAAGAAGATATCAGGAACATAGCCACGAGGTCGGCGCTGGACCAAGCTTGCGTATAATAGGGATAGTAAATGCTAATCATTTTAATGACTACACACTCAAATTATTTTACAGAAATCTGTAAATTTTTACCGAATTCTCAACAGCTAAACGTTCGGTAATCTGATTCTACGAATTACAGTAAAATTTTACCAAAATCCGGTTATTTTTTTTACAGATATCTGTTAAATTTTACTGTTATCCGTAGAATCAGATTAGCGAACGTTCAGCTGTTGAGAATTCGGTAAAAATTAACAGATTTCTGTAGAAAAAATCTAAGTGTGTATATTGTTTATTTATCGAAGCGTTCAAATGATGATGTTGCGTAAAAATGAATAAATATAGTGTCAAAATTAACTTCTTTTGAAGATATTGGTTTTCGAGAAAAGAAGCTCAAGTTTTTACATTTTGTTTTGGTAAATCATGCGTTGAATTCGATTCTCATTGGATGATACTGTATTTTTCTCTTTCTGTTCCCAGGCTATTTTTTTGTTAATGACGAAATAGAATTAGACTTGGAGAAACGCATGTTTTTTGTTTTTTTCCTCTGTTCGGGACATAAACCACTGCGACCAGTAATTAGATCTATTGTAGTATATCCCGGAACCTTGTGCAACCTGTGTCTTAATAAGATGAATTCACCTCGGCTTTTTTTTTTGCACCGATATTTCAGCACGGTCAATATCGGGTGAAAAAGGGAAATACTCATGTTGGTGCGTCAACTTTGACGCCAGCTGTAATCCAAGCCACTTGATGGAAACAGTTCAAATTTCGTTCATTATTTCCTATGTATTTTTAAGCTATTGTAAAATTTAAAATATGTTATCTAAATTTTTCACAGAAATACGGATTTTTGAAATTGGTATGTCCAAAAATGACTTTTTTCACATATGTAATGAAAACTTCAAATTTATAAGCCTGATCAACATAAAATTTCGATCACATACGGTCTATACATTGTTTATAGTGTAGTGAAAGTTTCAGCTAAAAATATTGATAATTGACAAAGTTACAGTAGGTTGAACATGGCATATTTTGGAAGCAAAATTTTGCTCTGCTTTTTTTGCTACTGAGTGTATATACTATTATTATGTCTTAAATGTCTAGTTAACCTTTTAAACTCTGATGAATACAATAAGCTGTAACTGGAGCTGCTGTAGACATGTGCATTTATTACTATGTGTATTTTTCATTTTTCTCTATGCAGATGGACACTTTACAAAATCAGTGCTGATCTGACTCATGAGACCTCAACTGAATCGCCACCAGACATTCGTACTCATTAGGTCTTTGTTGTTTTGTTGTTGTTTTATTACATCTGTTCACAGGCTTAATAAGTAAAGCCACAAATCTTGACAATCTTTACAGCTAGCATTTTGATATCAACCACTAAAAAAGAATAAGTTGGATAATATTGTGTTAATAGATTTTGAGAGGTAGCGCATAATAACAGAGAACCGATAGAAAGGATCTACAGCGTTCAATCTGAAATCATCATTTAAGAAATGTCGATATTCAAGGAGTACAATATCAATGACATTATTCAGTTCGATCTACCCATTTTAACGCATCAAATTACACACACTCGATATATATTATTTCCATATATTTTCTATACATGATATATATTGCATGAACCTATTATATTTCATTGATTTAAAACATTCAAATACTGGGAGGGGAGGGTGCATCAGGGCATCATTGAAGTTGCAATTGGACAATGGAGTGGATGGCCAACCGGAGTCTAGGAGGGTATGTGTCTATCATTTATGATTAGTACATTCCACTCCAACAGTTGTAATGAATTTGACGCGCCTTTCTCAAACAAACCATCTAGTGGAAAGCTTAACAGAATTGCGTATTTTGATATTCGTTTTATTGGATCATACTGCTGGAAGGAGATTCTCTTATTCCCGCAGGTTTCGCGTAAGTGTCTCTGCTTACGGGCCTGTCCAACCCTTTTTGGCCCTTCATACAACAGTATGTTGAATTTAAAACGGTAACAAAGCATGATCTTTCTGTTAAGTGGAACCGCATGCAGGGCAAGGCCCACGCTAGGATGGTGGCTTCTTACATACATACATACATACAAATCGAATTTTATTGAAAGTTTCCGCTATTTAAACCCTTTGAGGAGTGAGAGCACTCTTCAAAGGCGCGCCCCTTTATCAGTCAAAATCAGATTCATTGCAAAAAAAAACAAACGATCACTCCGATACTGACCATGCATCAGAACCCTAGTCATAACCAATTCAAACTATAGAACATAAAATAGACAATGAGAATTCACATAAATGAAGACTAACCATGTTTCACTCATTCCAAGCTCATCCTCGCACAAAACGATTATTGTCACTTTTCATAAGACATAAAATGTAATAAGGACTAAGATATGTTCCTTTGACTACAAAAAACAAATGTGTTCCCTAGTTTGAATTAATTCGGACTAGGGTTCGGTGGTAGATCTGATACCCCGTAACGCACCACGAAAAGGTGATCTATCAGCTCCACTTAATAGCAGGATCAAATTGAGCCACCGATCTGAATTAACAATATCGCTGTATGCAGGACCAAAAACGGAGGGGCTCACGCGAAATCCACGAGAAATTAAGAATCTCCTTCCAACCATACGATCCAACAAATCGAATAACCCAATTCTGTATACTTATTAAGCTTTCTACAGGATGGTTTGTTAAGAAGAGCGCGCCACTCTCGCTGAAACTGTTGGAGTAGAATTTACAGCATCATAATCGAATCGGTAGGATAAAGAAAATGATACTGTTCATTCCCTCCTCGCAAAGTAAATTTAAGTAAACAATAGGCCGACATAAATTTCATATGATTATGATTACTGCCAAAAAGGAAACTTAATAAATCCACAAAAAAAGAAAAAAAGACCAGAAACAGAAAAAAAAAAAAGTAGATTTGAGCTTTCGGATAACTCTTGTTTCCTACTGGGCCCATAAATAATTTTTATATCTGTGCAATAGAAAATGAAGCATCATAAACAAATTTAGTCTTGAATTTTTTTTTTATGAAGGATTTTTTTCCTTTTAGCAGAATTTGTCGTATTATCGTTTCTAACAGCTTAAAATAGCATAAAAATAGTGTGAATAGATGTACTGTCTGCATGTCTGCATACCCTGCTGCAATTGTAGACGGACTTGCATTATCATTGTCACGAGGGAAGAAAATAATTTAAAATTATTATACAATCCATGGATGATCCGAAATCAAATACAGTTTTAAAGAATACTTCCATTTTTCGTGGTAGGGTAAGATTTCAGCATGCTACCATACCGGAGTCGCGCTTCTTACATGGCGTTGGTGGGACTGCCTCCTAAGGTATAGCTGACGCGATACAGCATTGCTTACTTAGCCGCTGCCGCTTAGCCAGACGCTGTTTGAGCCGCACCTCCTTGGTGTACAGACGCTCGGCACGCACCTCTTCACTCTAGCTGAAGTTAGAAGGACAACTGTACTACCAGCTAAGTAGGCAACCCTTAGCTGCCTGTCTTTGTCATGTCTTGTTCCGTGGAAGCATGAGGTAGGAACTTGTTAGAACCAGAGCTATGTTGCGGTAAAGCACGCTCCGGAAATCTATCGATCTGAGAGTTTTCAGAAGAGCTTGCTGCCTTTATATCAGAAGCAAAGTACCCCTCCACTGTTTAGGCCACATTTAGCCTCGGCGCATTAAGCAAAAACAGCTCTCAATTGACTCACGGAAAAGGATATCCATTTCCGTGAGAAAGGCATCAATCCGCCAAATTGCCCTCAGCTTGGGCGCTATGGAAAAGGGTTTTCAGAAAGACTGAGAATATGAAGGAGTTAAAAAAAAAATCAGCTAAGGCGTCCAAAAATGTGATGAGACACTTGTTCCGAAGTTTATCGAAAATTCGCAAATTCGTGAAATAAAAAAAATAATTTCATCAAGTCTTATTTCGAAGCAAGGTCAAGGTGGCTGATCCTCTCCTGCCTTGACCTACCCCACATTGCAAAAGTGTGTGCGTTTGCTTCGGAATACTGCTTAAACAAAAGCCCAACTAATTTCTCATCTGCATGCGAAGCGCTAGGAGTGGGATAGTAATTTTATTGCTAGAACGAATAGACATGAAGAGAAAGTGTATTGATAGATCCGTATAGGGAACGGCAGGCTTTGAAAATTGAAAGATGTAAGTTTGAAAACGAGCGGAGGGCATTTGAACGGTAGTATCCGTTCAGGCACATAACCCTTTGTCATACTACCCCATGCAGTATAGCTACAAAAAAAAAAACAACAAAAAAAAACAATCAAAGTGTAAAAAGCCCAACGCTCAATTTCACACTAATTCTATTCATTTTCAAAACGTGCCGAACGCTATCGGACCTATCGATAGTTTCTCTTCACATCGTTGTTGGTTCAAATGCTGGGATCCCATGATGTTGGAAAGATATTTCAAATTTCAAAACCTTACAATTTAATTTGGCGCACTTTATGCAATAAAAACATCATAAGTAATCATTTTTTATATGATTTGATAATTTATTATATGATTTGATAATTATCCATTTTCGATACAGTCATTAAACCTAAAAAAAACCAGTGCACTTCGAGTTCGCTACTAATTAAGCTCAAATTTTGGGCCTGATTTGGAAGGCAGTGGCAGAGCTGAAACAATACCTTTGAAAATGGTTATCAGTTAAATCAAACATATCAAGTAATCAAAAGACAAGCTCTTTGAATTCTTATTAGTTTTACGGAGCCCTACGATTCTTTCTTAGCGTTTCAAGGTTATTGCTTTCACGATTAGCTTAATGCTTGCTCTCAACTTAGATGCACTTCCATAGTTTTTAGTTGGGACCTTTCGATGCCAGGTACCATTTTTGCATTAATATGGTTGTATGGCAAGTACAATCATACCCTATGCTCAGGAAGTCGAGAGATTTTCCTTAACGAAAAAAATGTAGACTAGACCGGAAAACGAACACAGCCATCTCCAGCTTGCCTATATATCTATGCAATGACGAAAAAGGGACGAAAAGATCAATGAAAAATAAATGGTAGCCCTACTTATGAGTGTCAGCCATAGGGACCAGCCCTACCATCTTTTTTTTTTAATTTTAGGAGTGATGAAACGGGACTAGTTGGATATTATATTTTTAATTTTTTTTCGTTGATTTTTTTACTTTTTTACTAGTCTGAGAAAAATAAGACTTAGGTGAAAAAATTGACATTTTTGTTAGCGTCTGATTTTTCCGAGATACCATCGTACGGCGACTAAAGTCGACAGATCCAACACTGCCACTGTGGGAACAAGGTTAAGTGGTCCATTCAACTGTACATAACACCGTGGCGTTTAACCGCAAGCACAAATGCGGCAAACTGTCTCGTTGTGCAAGATTATTTACACGTTACGATTCATATTGCACAGTTGCATCATTTGTTCAGTGACTTATTTATTCACGAGTAGTGAACAATTGTAAGATTACTGCGAAAGCTGGCAGTTGATGAATAAGGTTTCCGAAAACGAGTATGATCCAATTACTGTTATCCGATTAAATGAACTGGTCGTCAAATGATTTACTACAACATTGATAACCACGAAGAAAAACAACGGGATACTTTAAAACAGCTTTGATGAATTAAAGTAACCGCTAATGCCAATCGATTCGATTAACATAAAGATTTTTTACTATTGTCCAATAAAACGGACTACTACATTTTTTCGTGTTAACGCAAAGCACACTAAACTATTTAGAATGAAAAGTTCAAGATCGAATCATAACTTCGACGTTTGGCACCCAGAGTGTATGAAAAACCATGAAAGTAAAACGTTCGATTGAAATCTTATGTATCCTATTTTGGTCATAAGATACTTATGATTGGCTTGGGAACATTTAAAATAATTCACAAAATTGGCGACTTTTGGAATGTACGACAAAATGGCACTATGTCCAGAGCAGAGGGGTAAGTTCTACACGGAAGTAAGCGAACACATATTCAGTTGAACAAGTTTTAAAATGGAAATCTGAACAAAATAAGGCTCGTAAGTTAAGTAGTTTAATGCTCGTAAGTTAAGCCGTTTAATGAATAAGTAGACTATCCAAGTAACATTGCCAAAACCATCCAGTTTTATAAAGTTTTATTAACGTTTTATGAAAGCCGCTGGAAATCAATTTGGCTTAATTACGGTACTAAGAAGTGCCAATAGGTTTCAACTTTTAGTCAGGTTTATGATAACCTACACAGCTTCTTTACAGCGATCTCTAAATCTTGTATTCTGTAGTTCCTTTTACTGGTGGACGAAACAGTTTTGAAGGTAGTTTTATCAACAAAGCCGGGAAGAGTGCTATTCGGCTGGAATAAAACATAAATTGTTTAAATGAACGTAAACTTTAATCCTTCTGCTTGGTTATCTTTAGAGATGTGTTTCTGTTACTATACTCTACGGTTAGAGATGTGTTCTGTTACTATACTCTACATTCCTAATTTTTTAATGCTGATCACACATTATTTGTTGGCACAGGCTTTAATAATTTAGTGGCACTATTTTCATTTTTTGTTGCTCAAATCTCTCTTTTAATTGATGATTAATTATGCTGCCGTCATCTTATTACTAGAATGAAATCTAATGCCTCGAGGCCATCTCTGGTGGAGAGATCCATTCAACTTGCCGAGTTATGTGAGCCGCTGAATGCTGATCAATTTGGAATCACTAGAGGCTAGGCGCAATGTGGCAAAGGCATGCCGCATTGTAGAGCTCCTGCAAGGAAACGTTGACAGTTCTTCGCTGCTCAGCCTCTTGAAAATCTACATACGTCGTGACAATCTTCGTTCACATTCGTTCCTCAACATTTCTCGTGCAAGAACTAACTATGGCTTATATGAACCAATGCGAAGCATGTCTCGTGTCTTCAACAGTTGATTCAGTGTATTTAATTTCAACTTTTCCGAGAAACAAATAAGTGCAGTTTTAGACGTGTTTTGTGTTAAGTTTTTTTTAGATGTTATATTTGTACTTTTTTTTGTGATTTTAGCTGTAGTGAAATTTGTCATTGGGGTTAATATTTTACCTGTTGAATAATAATAAAACCCGTAGTAAATAACTCTTTCCGTGAAGGCAAGGCAAAGTAGTCCAGTATTATGGACAACCTTTCAACAGTCATTATAATGTGAATTCAATTTACAAAATTTTACAATAAATTTATCAGGAACAAAGTGTTTCATTATTATTTGACATTAATAGATGCATCCTCTTAACAGAGTAGTTTGAAACTTTTTTTTTTTTTCAGGAATAATATATTCAGCTACTTTTTAGTTCATATAAATATAATAATCTCGGCTGAAGACAGCAGGTGTGAAACTGTTGCAGTAGAATTCACAGCATTACGATCGAATCGGTAGGAACCGATTGTCAAACCACTTCATTGTCCAATTCCAGCTTGAGTGATACCTTTTCCAATATATAATAAATGTAATATAGTAGTGTATAAAATATGGAGAATGAATACTATAATGATAACTAATATAGTGAATGAAAATAAGAATGATAATAAATATTTTATTTGAAATTACAAGTCTATAGATTGTTGTCCTGCTGTAATTGTAGAAGGACTACCGCATTGTGAACCTGGAAGTTTAGGCAATGTATACGAGGAAAAAAATTATATTAAAATTACTGGACAACACTTGGAATCCATGTATGATCAAAAATTATATAGATTATAAAAAATAGTAATCCTAAAAAATTCTATGTGCTGTTCTGTTTTTTTTTTGCATCACAATAATTACCTATTTCAAGTAAATTTCATAGGTGAATAGATTGAAATTTAGTGCAATAATATCATATCGTTTTATATCATAAGAAATTAAATTAACGTAATAAAATAATAGCATTAAAAAAAATACTAAGCAAGACAGTAAACGATAATCGAAAGACTTCAGCTGTTGTAATTTCTGTAGGATAAGAATCTAGGAAGATATATATTTGTATTCACAACAATAGTTAGAGAACATAATATGCGTATGAACAAAATATATCTGACATCAACTGGATTGTTGCTGAAAATAAAATTTAGATTTGTATTTATATTGAAATAGATCTTCCAATACTGAAAACATTTCAATAAAAAATTTATGTTGTTTTCTGAAAAGTTACATATTATTCTAAAAGACATATATTCAGTTTGATGATTTCTGAAATAAAAGGCTTATGTGATCATAATACCACTAAACAAAATATTTAAATTCAATTATATACTGCTTATAAGTGCATGCTAGTCTTCCATGAATATAGTTGTTGAAGTTCAGAAGAACAATTTTAAATTGAATGTTATGCTGACATTCTGAAAAACAAAGTGATCCATTAATGCTTATCATGTTGCTTTTAAGATAAATGGTTTTGGAATGGTAGATACAGTGGAAAAACTAAAAGATATGATATTACCACAATGGAACTGACTTTTAGCTTAGGGTCCTGACAAGGAACCCCTACTGAGCCCTTGCAGCACGTCAAGCCAGCAAATTCAGCGCAACGGATTAATCAACGGAAAATGGCGTAGATACACAAAATTGACGAAAAAAGTACATCAATGTATTACCTATCATGATTCTATGATTTCCGTTTGCTTTGTTATTACATTTGAATTTTATTTGCGATTTTTTTGATTATATTATAGTCATTTTGTTCAAGGGGCTAGTACTGAAAAATTTTGCTTCCAAAAAACAGAACGTTGAACCTTCTGTAACTCTGTCGATTATCAGAACTATCTAACTGAGAATTATATTTCTTTTCCGATCACTAAATTCAAGGTAGATCAGGGAATAACATCACTTCCATGGCCTGGAAATTACCCTAATTTGAACCCCATCGAAACCTTGTGGGCTATAAAAGGGTAAAAAAATCGTTAAAAATAAACCCAAAACCAATCCAGAGCCGTACAAAACAATTCTTGAAGGTTTGACTAAAGGATTAAAGGTTTGATATGAAAAAAAAAACTTAGCAAAAGATTGAGAAACGTGCGCAAGTATGCCTCGCAGAGTAAAGGTGGCAACATCGAACAAAAATAGAATAAAGTATCGTTTTATCAATATCACACATATTCTACACTCTTTCATACGTAAACAGGAAAAAAAAATTGGGATCTCTGTACGATCCCCATATTTCTCTCCCGGTGTGCAGACATGCTTAGGCAATATCTGGTAATTCCTTGTGCACATTATGACATGGTACGCATTAAAACTTATAGTAATGCATCTAACGCACGATATGTGACGCCACCTTATATGTTTATAATAATGATATTATCACTCTAATCGTGATTCAAAAATCAAAAATATACGTTCATTATCATATGCAACGCAAAAGTCGTAAGTTGTAACACATTATTTATTAAACATGAGACATCCTCAATAACTAGTGTAACCCACGAGGATGGCAAACACTATGAATTGGAAATGAGAAGAAAAATTAGTTTTTTTCCATTTAATTCAAACAACCTTTGTTTATCTTAACAGATACGCGTATTTCGTCTACAATGTGCAGACTTCTTCAGTGTCTCGTACTAATAACTCGCCTGAAAGAAAACCTTCGCCACCTGCCGTATATACAGGGTTACCCACTCGAAGTGTTACCAGATTCAAACTGCTATAACTACCACACTATTAATGACAGCGCGCTCAAATTTACACCAATGACAGTTCATTCAATTGTTTACAAGCGTACAAAAGCATTTTAGTCTGTGTCGTGTGAAAAAAAAGTTATACGTGATGGAATTTAAACGTAATAGTGTGATTGCTTTATATTTGGCTGGAAAATCACAAGCAGCAATTGTTCGTCAGCTAAAACATCTCGAAGTGAACAAAATGTTTGTGTATCGCACTATAAATCGTTACAATGATACTGGTAGCATCGCAAAACGCCATGGAGGTGGTCATAAGAAAACAGCAACATCACCTGAGATGATTCGAAAAGTGAAGGCTCGACTTGAACGAAATCCACGTCGAAGTGGTAATCAAATGGCTAAAGAGCTGAAAATTTCGCAAAGTTCAATGCAACGACTATTGAAAAATGAGCTAAAGGTCAAGCCTTACAAGTTCCAAAAAGGCACGGTCTTACACCGCAGCAAAAAAGTTAGACTCGAAAGAGCGAAGGAGTTGTTACACTTGTACGCACGTGGCGAATTTCCGAACATTGTGTTTTCTGATGAGAAGAATTTCCCTATTGAGCAATTCATAAACTCTCAAAATGACCGTGTTTACTTGACCGAACGCACGTACGAGAATTTAAGCCTACGAATGGCCACCCGAAGTAATTTCCATCGCAAGTGATGGTATGGGCTGCCGTGACAGCTGATGGGCGCTCTCCAGTCGTTTTCATCGAGCCTGGTGCCAAAATAAACGCGACTTATTATCGTGAAAACATTTTGGAAGGTGCTTTAGAGCCGTGGGCACATAAACACTTCGGCCGGAAAGAATGGACGTTCCAACAAGACTCGGCACCGTCACATAAAGCGAGAATTAACCAAGAGTGGTTAAAAAATCATGTTCCACGCTTCATTTCGTCGACGCAATGGCTTTCGAATTCACCAGACGCAAATCCGATGGACTTTTCCATCTGGTCTATTTTAGAGAGTAAGGTGCGGACTAAAAAATACGCCAGTATGGATGCGCTCAAGAAAGCGATTGTACGTGAATGGGCAAAAATACCACAAGCTCACATTCGTGCAGCATGCAACTCGTTTTTTGACCGTTTGAGGGCCATAGTCAAGGCAAAAGGTGGCCATATCGAGCTAAAGTGAATGGATTCTAATTTTTTGATTATTTTCATACATTTTTGCCATTGGACTGAATAAAAATATTATCAAACTAAAAAATTATAGTCATTTGAATAGGTAACACTTCGAATGGGTAACCCTGTATATACTATTTTCTAAATACAAAACGTTTACCTATCATTATTTTGTTTATACCTATCCTATTTTGTTTATACTTATCCTGAGTGAAAAACAAATGTAAGTTAAATGGAAAATACTATTCTTTTTCTCATTTCTAGTTACAGGTATTCCACTAAACAGCTCAAACTCTCTAGGATTCATTATAAATTGGTTTGTGAAAACTATGTGGGGTACACACTCAGATTATTTTACCGAAATCTGTAAAGTTTTACCGAATTCTCAACAGCTGAACGTTCGGTAATCCGATTTTACGGATTTCGGTAAAATTTTACCGAAATCCGGTAAATTTTTTACAGATATCTGTAAAATTTCACCGAAATCCGAAAAAAAGGATTACCGAACGTTCAGCTGTTGAGAATTCGGTAAAACTTTACAGATTTCTCTAAAATAATCTAAGTGTGTAGGTAACGGTTTAAGCACCCCAAGACCCTATTCCAAGCACGGGGCAAACGTTAATCTACAACGCTCATTTTTTGTAGTATGGTACTCCATGTAGTGAAACACCATACTGCAGAAAATGAGCGTTGTAGGTTAACGTTCACCCCGTGCTTGGAATAGGGTCTTTTGGTGCTTAAGCCATTCCCTACCCTGTGCAGTATTATTAATAAGATGAATTCACCTCGGCTTTTTTTGCACCGATATTTCATCATGGTCAATACCGGGTGAAAAAAAAATGCTCATGTTAGTGTGTCAACTTTGACGCCAGCTGACGTCCAAACCACTGGATCGAAACAGTTTGTCCACAATATGTTCTATATTTTAGGCTGTGGAGGGATTCCATCCAGAATGTGCCGGAAATCCCAAAAATCATACCCGATCATCATTGATTTGGATGAAACTTGGCACATGAGTTCGGTACGTTGGAAAA
Source organism: Aedes japonicus (assembly GCA_034211315.2). Lineage (NCBI taxonomy): Eukaryota > Metazoa > Arthropoda > Insecta > Diptera > Culicidae > Aedes > Aedes japonicus. The sequence continues at coordinate 312,262 of JASCZW010000030.1, forward strand.
AAAAATTCCACTGGTGTTAAGATAATTTGGGTTCAAGAGTAACTTTTGAGATGGGCGTATGTGTTTTTTCCAACATTTTACTTGAAAAATCGTAAAAACCATTACATTTAGAGAAAAACTTTATATAAGGGAATTGTAGGGAACTAAAAAGCCATTCTTAAAAAAATATACACAGAAAAATTTATTTTTTTTTTTCATCAAGAAAAATCAAAAATAATTACTAAAAATAAAATATCTAAAAAAACATATTTTTAATATTTTTTTAATTTGTTGAATGGAAATTTGAGGAAAAAAAAACGTTTTAAAAAAAACTCTAGGATGGACGCTCTTATAATAAAAAAGTTTTTCAAATAGCGAACTTTGGTGTATATTTCAAATTTTGGTTATTCATTTTTATAAATAAATTTTGATGTTACAATATGGTTTTGGAGATCATTACAAACAATGATGATTATAATGATAAACCACGTAAACGCAACCGTTTTCAAGATATTTCTGATTTTCTTTCAATAAAATTTCAAAACCTCAAAAAATACGCCCTTTTCACCCTTTTCGCCCTTTTTTTTGTTGCGAAAAAATGCCATTCAGCATCAATATTGTATTTCTTTTTAAACTTACAAAGGCTTGCAAAGTTCTTCCTATTTTTATATTGGGATGCTGCCCCGTCAGACATAAACGTAGCTTTCTTTACTTTAATTTTTGTTTGCAAAAAGCTTATTAGTTTTGAAATAAACACCTGCACCGCAATCGTATCATGTTTCAACACTTCTGAGATAACAATGAAACTGATATTTTTAAGTATTCCAGATTCCGTGTAATAAATGACAAAAGGGTGAATAGTGGCTTGCTCATTACTCCAATAACTACTTTGAACAGCATCTTGAAAAACAAATGAATAATTTTCAGAAAAATCACAAATTATTATTACTTCGCCGTCTTTAAGACAACTTTTATAATCTCTCAAGAAACTAGACTGCTGAGATTTGACAAAATCGTGGGATACTAATTGTTCCAACTTTTCACAAAAATAAGCAATAAATTCATCAATTGGTTTAACAAGTGTCTCTAAACTACATCTATCAGTTGAAATCCATTGCTCAAAAGATATTTCAACTAAACCACGTTTTTCTAATTTGTCTGTTAAACTACTCTCAAAATCTGAAAAGCCTGGACATCGTTCGCATTCACGGAGGTAACATTTTTTAGTTCTAGTTGATGAGCTACATAATATTTCTTCAAAACACAATTTATAATCATTCTCGAATGAATATTTTCTAAGACCATGAAGCATCAAGTTAATGTTCTCATGAATGGTGCAAACACAAATGTTATGAGAACCTGTGCTGCTAAGTAATTTGCAATGCTTTGGTCTTAGTGCTGCAAAAGAGCTAAACCCAACAGCATTTTGATGCATCTCTTGAAATTTAATGAAAGCTTCTCTTAATGAACAAACTAAAAGGCGCTTTTGAATATGAACCCTCTTACCTTCACTCCTCACTGAAACGTAGTCGTTCATACCAGGGGTTGCTCGTGTAATCTCATCACTGTCGTAAAATTGCAAAATTTGGTTTTTTATTTCCGGGTTCAGACCGTGTCCCAGCTTTTCGTTAGGGGCAGCTAAAACACCTTCGTGCTTTGCAAGGAATTTAGCTTGTGATACGATGTACTTGTTTGTTATTCCAAATTCTGCCATTACTCTTTGATTTGTCCAAGATTGTGGTAAAACTGAAAGTATCCTTACTTGATCGTCCCTCGAAGTTTCTGGATCAGCATACCGGTCCTTTAGCTGCGCGATTATTTCGTCATATTCGGCTGCTTTCACTTTCAATTGTTCCAGGTCATCCTCCTCCGCTTGATCCCCAAATATGTGTGTCCGAATGCCGTTTGAAACATCTTTGAACTTTTTGCGGGCATAATTTACGTTCAGGAACTTTTTAGCCGATATTGGCGAAACGTTGATTCCAGCTACGCCCTTGTTAAATAGCTCAATATTATGGCGCCTTGAATAATCTTGCACACTGCTATCAGATGGCACTGACATTAATGATATTGCCGATGGCGTTTCCTCGAGACCATACAAGTCTACTTGCCGTGATGTAGATGGTTGTGGATCCATAATGTTAGTAATTGATGGTTTCTCACTAGGCTCCGAAATTGCAGCATGGGATTGTTCCGTTCTATTTAAATGCAAACGACAATTATCACAAATCATCAAAGAAGTGTCCAAATGTGTTTTGCCCATAAACTTGAGTTTTTTGACATTTTGTTCGGTTAATTTAAGAAGGTTTTTGAGCACCGTTTAGTGGGAAACGGCATACAACACTTCTTCATGTTAAACTCCATTTTCAGTTCACTCAGATAGATTTTACTGATGAATGCGACTATGTATGAGCATATATATTGGCTGTGGTACCTTTGGAAATGCAGGTATAAAACATCTCTGGTAGTTTACAGGCAGCGTACATTAGCTGTTTTTTTTATGAGAAGATATACCTGACATACGTTATAGCTGCTATTTGTCTACCTACCTTAAACAATATGTGTTACTTTCATCGCTACATCACCGAACTGTTCGGAGTGTAGTTTTCACACACTACACCCGACCTCTAACATCGTTGGAGCTTGGCAAAATAGTCAGCAGTTCGATTAATATGCTTCTTCTATATGACCCTCCGCATAATTTCATCATCTGTCCATTTCACACTTGTCGCCCCTGCGACATCTATCTCGCTGTTACTTTCATCGCTTTAGCAAATTCGCTCCCTTCATTCTCTGAGCGGCCCGACCGATACAGCCATAAAACAATTATAAATATATTGATTGCAATATTAAAACAATAGTGCTATTTATCTTGTTCTTTTCAAATGAGTCTTCTTATCATCCTGATATCAAAAGAAAAGAGGACATTAGAGTAATGTGAACGTTATAATATGAAGATCTTGGAAAATTTATCATTTCTGGTGGAAATCTCGATTAACTTAAGAAAAGAGCGAATTTTCAGAGGTTTTCTATTGAAATAAAATCCGAAAAATCTCGAAAACGGTTGCGTTCAGGTGATTTATCATTATAATCATTATTGTTTTTAATGATCTCCAAAATCATATTGTATAATTAATTTTCATTTATAATAATGAATAACCAAAATTTGAAATATGCACCAAAGTTCGCTCTTCGGAAAACTTTTTTATTATAAGAGCGTCCATCCTAGAGTTTTTTTCAAAACGTGTCTTTTTTTTTTCAAATTTCCACAAAACAAATTTGAAAAATATTAAAAATAAATTTTTTTTTATATTTGATTTTTAGTATTTATTTTCGATTTTTCTTTATGAAAAAAAATTTTTTTTTCAGTGTACATTTTTTTTACAAAGCCTTTTTAGTTTTCTACAACTCCCCCATATAAAGTTTTTCTCTAAATGTAATGGTTTTTGAACTACGATTTTTCAAGTAAAATGTTGGAAAAAAAACATACACCCATCTCAAAAGTTACTCTTGAATCCAAATAATCTTAACACCAGTGGATTTTTTTTTTTCAACATACCGAAGACGTGTACCAAGTTTCATCAAAATCGAAGATAGTTGAGTTTGGTGACCGACCGATTTGGCGTGGAATCAGTCTGTGGTGGATTTTTAATAATGCCACCCAATTTTTTCACAAAAATCCGGATTTTGAAATTTGTATGTTCAAAATCGACTATCTTCTCGTTTGTTGTCAACAATGGTCACATATACTCAATATATTAGTTATAATGCTGTCAAATTTGCAGCTAAAAGTATTGATAACTGACAAAGTTACAAAAGGTTTAACTTTTTTTTTTAAATAAAATCAACATTTCCCGAATTATGTTTAAGTTTCCCGATCTTCCGAAGCTTTCCTATACAATTTATCAACCAGCATAAAATTATAGAAAACAACATCCCTTAAAAAACATCTAAGAAGCACATAAACTAAAACGAGCATCGCATTAACATAACAAACAGTAGTATACATGGACTCGTTAAAATTGATAACATCTGTCTAAAATATTAACACATGAAAAAAAGTGTAATATCATGCAATTTTGGCAATAAAAAAGGAAAACAAATTTTGAGGACTTGTTGATAGTTTCCTCTACAAAATTCCGCAAGCATTATTTCAGAATTCGGTAGGCAAATAAAATTAATGTATTTTTTTAAATCGCAGCATTTAAATTGAAATGTTTCTAATTAGCTAAGTACCTCAGTCCTTAGAGTTTTTTTTTATTAGTATGACCATGTCTAGTGATCGTTTTGTAATTTTGGGAATACACGTGACAGTTTTCACAGCTGTTAAAAAAAAGAACCAATGCAAGTGCACCATCACGATAAGTATACCGATACAGTATAAACGATGTCGCTCCAATAAAAACTAAAATTTATTTTTCCAAAAAATCGAGGTGAAAAAACTAGAAAAAGTCGAAACATAAGGAAAAAACACAGCGTTCCATTTACTCTGAAAACATTCTGGATGTAATATTTTATCAGTTTTATGAGACATAAATTCAAAAAAAAACCATACCAAGGATAAGTTTATGCTCAATGTTTTATCTATATGTTCGTGCTTACGCAAAACATCCTCATGCAAACAGTCTTTATGCCAAACTGACTATTAATCTCGGCACCATCGTTTTCACTTTGAGGTTTCCCGTAAGGTAAGGTTCTATCAGCAAAACTTTATTACTGTTAACTACTGAAAGCTACGAACCGATAAACATGTGATAACTTACCATCAAATGCATTTCTGGTCCAGAAATAGGAGCGGCAATTAGAAAAAAAATATTTTCATCCTTCCACATTCAAATGGATTTAACATTCCGCTACCAACTACGGTTATGAGTCACAAGAAGAAAAACATTAGGTATCACAACAGCATGTTGTCCAACAGTTGGAAATAAAACACACAAAAAAAGCACAACATCACCAATGCAGCAACAAACCAAACATTTCGAATTAAAATCACTTCCCTTTTTAAAGGTTTTTCACACTCACTACTAAAACAACAATACGGATGCCGGTCATGTGTAGAGAAATAACCTTAGGTGACTTTTTTCTCACTGAACCATGGCGAAGGTAACTTTTACTCTAATTTGGAACGTACCCTAGAGAGAACTATTCTTCCAACAGTTATTGTTTTATTTTGCCAGCTACTGCACTCATGTAAGCGTGAAGTTTGCGCGCGCCGGTTGAAAGTACGTTTAACCACGTCCGGAGAATATACTCAACTGAAAAGCATGGCGCGAAGCATAGCTTGGGGCCCCAGAGTATTTCCAGTGTGAATGGATTGAGCAGTGCCTCTTGGAAAGGTTTCATGTCGGTGTGTGCCACTGTACACTGCATATTATAGTAGGATTGATCAAAACTTAATTCCACTACTCCAGTAGTTGCAGATTAGTTTTTTAGTGCGATACCACTATCACATGACCAATAATGCTTTTCTTTGTCTTTAGCAATAACACTAACATGGTTTCGCATAGTTAGCAATTCACACTAGCATGGTTTATACACCCCCCCCCCCCCCCTTACTACAAGTTATATTTAGTGATATAGAGTTACTTGATATCACATGCCATAAACATTGTTTCCAATGAAAACTAGACGTATAAATGTCGATATCAAGATAGGTTATATTATACCTAGTAATATAGGTCTGAACGGGTTATTAACTGTACATCTAAAGTTTTAAATTGATCTAATTTAGATGTTGTAAAGGCTGATAAATCTTATCAACAACATAATCTCTCAAATTTATTCATAAAATATAAAAAATGACGAAATACGTCAAAAATCTTGGTTTAGGGGAATATATGTGGGCCGAGATTTCATTCATGTAATGTCTCGTCTTTTGTCCAATCATTATTCTTTAAATGCTCATCGTACTGAGCGACAGCAATATCTGTACATGTAGACAAGTTTAAGGAGTGTATCGAAAATAAGCTATCCACAAACTTTCTTTCAAATTATGTTGAAAACCGATATTTTATTCATACAAAAAATTGATCCTTTATTGTACGAGGTTAAACTTGGACATAATGAAGACCGGATGAAATTTAAGTTATTCCTTCACGAATTTTCGAACTTTATATCGAATGCTCTTCATCAAGTTCCGGACAAGTGATGCATCGCATTTTTTCTACGTCCTGAGCCCAAATTTTATTTTGAACTCCTGCATGTTCTCAGTTGCCTTACCAGTCTTCTTGAAGACCCTCTTCACGATTACCCAGTAACGTTCGATGAGTCAAAGCTGAGGGCAATTTGATGGATTGATATTTTTCTCAACGAAATCTATACCCTTTTCCGCAAGCCAATTGAGAGTGGTTTTGGCATAGTGAGCCGACGCTAAATCCGGCCAAAACAGTGGAGGTGTACTGCTTCTTATATAAAGGCAACAATCTCTTCTGGAGACACTCAGATCGATAGATTTCCGCATTTATAGTTCCGGTAGTGTAAAAACTGGTTGATTTCAAACCACAGGAACATATTGCTTGCCATACCAGTACCTTTCGGCCGAATTTCTCCACTTGAATCGACCTGTCCGCATCGCTCACATCCTCCCCAACAACGGCAGTAAAGTATTGTGGACCTGGAAGGGTTTTTGAGTCCTCCTTTACATAGGTCTCATCGTCCATCAAAACGCATGCATCCGGACGCTGCAAAAGACGCGAATACAATTTCCGGGCCCTTGTTGCTACTAGCTTCTTCTGTTCTGCACTTTGTTTCGAGATTTTCTGCTTCTTGTAGGTCTTCAGGTGGTTTCGCCTCTTGATACGCTGGATCATTCCGACACTCGTTTCTACTTTTTTGGCCAAATCACGTATTGACATTGATTTGTTCTTCATGATTAGAGATACCACTTTCTGCTCCAGTTTCGGGTTGGAAGAACCGGGTTTTCTGCCTCTTCCTGGTAGCTCATCCAAAGAATAGAGTTCCCCAAACTTATTAATGATGGTTTTAACACTCGCATGATGAATTCCAAACCGCTTCGCCAATTTTCGCATAGTAATACCCTTCTCACTTAGCCATGTGTCCAGAACCTTAATTTTCACTTCCTTTTCAATACGCGACATTTTGAAAACGCAGAATTTGTACCGCACAAACAAGTAAACAAAAGAAAGTTGACAGTCAAACGCACAGCATGCAGTGTTCAGAGCATAAAAACCATCACAAATACATGCGTACAACACAAATGTATGTGGATAGTTTATATTCGATACACTCCTTACCAGGACGCAGATAATGTAATTTGGTGTTGTTCTGAGCATCGTGGAGTCAGATGTGAACTTTATAACATACTTCGGTCTCGAGGTAGACAAACCAATGTACCGATTCTAGATAGTTTGGCTTTACTTTGCTCTGGAGTTAAACTCTTTTATGTGTTTTTGACTAACAGTCGCCTTAGATTGCTGTTGGGCTTCAAATAACGAGCGATTGAGTGACGTGACAAAAGATGCTGCGAAAGATAAAGTGACGTGACGAAAGATGATGCGACCGACTTCTGGTTCTTACAAGTTCCTACCACACGCCTCCACGACTCATATGATCACAAAATACTGACAGCTGAAACATGGAGACGCTGATTGGCGTAGCCTGTACAATTTTATCATTTTGAGAATAGTGAAGTGAAGGGTTGCGATGGAAGATTGTGTACCAGTAAATCATTGTGTATACCCATACCTGTAAATCATATCATATTGTTTTCGATTCTTTTTTTTTTTTTACGAATTCATTTATTTGTACAGGCTCAATCGAATCAACTTTACAGAGCCAAGTTTTCATGTTTATATACATCAGTTATCTTAGAACTAAGGTTAAGGGGATAGAACCGATTACTCGCGGTCGTCTCGAGGTTAATAGGAATAACAATTTTAAGGATGGGAAAATTGGGGTGGAAATTTTGAACAAAGCATAAGGAACAATGGTTTTCTTATATCTAGAACTTCAAATTACATTTTTTTAATTGAACGTTTTTAATTAAAAAAAAAAAAAAAAAGGATAACTCACTCACACACACAATCACACTCACACACACACACAACCACACCCACACACTGGCGCACACATTCCTCACAAATTTAACCTAAACAAGTAAGTTAATCAAATTACAATCTAAGACTAATGTTAGTCAAAAACACATAAATGAGTTTCATAAACTCCAGATCGCGCGCAGCCAAAATATCTCGAATCGGTACATTGGGTTGTCTACCTCGAGCCCGAAGGGAATCATACAGCCCAGATCTGACTCCACGATGCTCAGCACAAGACCAAATAACGTGATCTGCGTCCTGGTAACCTTGTCCGCATTCACAGAGATTGCTGTCTCCCAGCCCAACACGGAACAAATGAGCGTTTAAAGAATAATGATTGGACATGAGGCGAGACATCACACGAATGAAGTCTCGACCCACATCCAATCCCCTGAACCAACATTTCTTAGACACCTTTGGAGTGATAGAATGTAGCCATCGCCCCAAGTCTCCTCTACTCCATTTATACTGCCAGCTATAGAGTGATATCTGACGAAAAATATGGAAAAATTCGTTGAAGGCGATTTGTCGATCATAAATATCGCCTTCCATAGCGCCCACCCTTGCAAGCGAGTCCGCTTTCTCATTGTCAGGAATCGAACAATGAGAAGGGACCCACACAAAGGTGATAATAAAAGAACGTGAAGATAAAGCACTTAGAAGACCTCGTATTTTCATAAGAAAATAGGAGGTGTGCTTTACCGGCCTCAAGGAGCGAATAGCCTCTATAGAACTAAGACTATCCGTGAAAATGAAGTATTGATCCGGTGTAAAAGAGGCAACAGTTTCTAAAGAAAAATAAATTGCTGCCAATTCCGCGACAAAAACAGAACAAGGTGCTTGTTTTCGATTCTTATTTGATTAATAATTTCAACACGCTCTATAATCATCTTTGCATTCCGAAACCATTTATCTCAAGATCCCGAAGAAACATGAGCATCAAAGTCTCAACTTGTTTTTCAGCATTTTTGAATAGCACTCACTTTAAAGTTGCACATCTGAACTTCAACTACTATATTCATAAAAAAATGGCAAGCGGTTATAAGTTCTAAGGATTGAATTTAAATATTTTGTTAAGTGGTATTATGATTAGATAAGCCAGTTATTAAAAATCATCAGATTTAGATGATCATCAGAAATTATCAATACGGGCTATTCGATTACTCCTATCACTGAAATGTTAGTAGAATAGTATAAAGAAAAACGAAAGGGTGAGTTATGTAAGTGTCATAACTGCAAAGTTGACGTAGGACACCATGTAGATGTGGAAAAAATGGTGCCACCGAATTAATAAATTTCTACTATATTTTATCCAGTTTAAAGAACCGTGAAACTCTAAGCTTTTCGTCGGAGAACAGGATTATCATTTTTTCCTTCTTCAACAAGGGAAGCAATCTCTTGGAACGAGTCACTCATAGTTCCTTGACCCGGTCCGTAATCAAGTGGCGTTTCACTCTGGCTCTGGAAGATGCATGCAGGTCTTCTTTGATGATTCTCCGCATGGATTTCTCCGAAATATTGGCTTCCTTTGCAAGTTTTCCTATGGAACGCACCGGGTTGCGAGCATTTTTTGCACGGACCGATTTGATTACGTTCGGCGTGCGTGCAAAGCGCGGACGTCCGCTTCCTGGCTTCCGCTGCTTAGGACCATGCTGCAGGGACTTTGCTATGCGGTAAACTGTTGCCAAATGGCACCCTACCACCTTGGCAATCTCGTTCGGCTTCTTCTGGGCGAGCAACAAACTGGTGATCACTTCTTTTGCGAACATTTTGATGAATTTGCAATAAAACAAATCGAATGTTTGGATGAGGCACTTGAAAGTAAACATAAACAAATACACTTTAATCAGAACTTTTTTTCAGTCACTAGCTACACGAATTAACCCAATACTTAAGTTTGAAGATTTTCGCATTATTTTCTGCCGGACCCTGTAGAAGCTCTTGTAACTATTCTCGTAAGATATGTGTGTTTTGAGAAGTCTTTTACCTAGACATGCACGTAGCATTAAATTTTCTGTTTGTAAAAGTGGCAGTTCGACACATGTTTAAGTTAATAGGTGGGCACTTTTACTGTAGTTTGTCTTTGTTTAAATATCATTATGTTTAATTATGTGTATGGCTACTGGTGTAGGGGACCAAATCTCCGAATTTGAGAGGTCAATTGAACTTTTCCTGCAAATTGAGTACGTTTATTGATAATATTTAAAAAAAAACTAATCAAACTTAATGTTTTCTTACACTTACACATTTTTGTAGATGATTTCATGTACAGATTGTAATTTTGTGAAACAATTTTAACCCGTCTTTAAATGACCTACAGTTAAAAAAAAAGGTGTTTATGCATTTATTTTAAGATTTAAGGTAAAAACTATCAGTGTTATATCATGTTTTACAATGGTTTGTCTAAGGTTCTGTAACAATAAATAATGTTTAGGTAAAATTGCGCATTTCTCTGGTATGTAATACAAAAAAAATAGTTTCTTTCCCTTTAACGTAATTTTTAATATCATTGATGTATATTGAAAACGAAAACTTGGCTCTGTTAAGCTGATTCGGTTGCGCTTGTACAACTAAGTTAACTTGGAAAATATGAAACAATAAAATTTTAAAAATATAATGTCATATATGAGACACGAAGAGATTCCTTCATTGGATATCAAGTTTATCCAGTCTCCCCTACACAGATAAAAAGAAACATTTAATTTTCTGCGTTATCTAATGCACATAAAGGGAATGCTAGATTTTCCAGAAAATAATGGGGATATTTCATGTAAGTTTAAGCCAGATAACGCCTGAACCCAGCCTGTTGTATGGAAGATTGCCAATATTGTTGTATGGCACATGAAAAGTTGCAAGCAATTTCGTTGTTACGCCTTCTTTAGCTTGGATTTAAACAAGGGGATATTTTACACGCTTGTTAAAATTAATTATTTTTTTCTGTGTACACACTTAGATTTTTGTACATGAATCTGTAAAGTTTTACCGAATTCTCAACAGCTGAACGTTCGGTAATCCAATTCATCGAAATTTGGTGAAATTTTACAGTGATCTGTAAAAATATACCGAATTTCGGTCAAATTTTATCGAAATTCGTTAAATCGGATTACCTTGAGCTGTTGATAGTTAGGTAAAATTTTACAGATTTCCCTAAAAAAAATCTGAGTGTGTAAATTTCGAAATGAAAATCAATCGCGTGAAGAAACCATGTCCACTCAATAGCATGTTTTCAATAGCAACGCCTATTTTAAAGCTTTTGAATTACTATGCACTGTGTAATACGTGATTAGGACAAAAAAAAACAATTCCTATATTGATACTACCATAAATCAAGCGATTGGAGAGGAAAAAGAAAAACCATAAATTTACGTAATAACGTATGCTTACGTTTAATAACGAAAAAACGCATCACAAACTGTTCCACTCGCGCGTCAATATTTTGATTTCGAGTAGGATGAATTGTGATTGATGGTATTAATATAAAAACATATTTCTTATACATGTTGTCGGTGAATCAAAACACAACAACTCTTTCATTGACACCCCTATACACTCTTTCTGTTTAACTGTTTTAGTCTGCAATATTCTAAATTACAATATGAACAGACAGCAACCGAAAAAGAGCAGAAACATTGAAAGTGCAACAATGCGTAACCGTGTGACCGAAGCGCGACGCTCCTCATGCGAACTATCCGAACGTTTTCTTTTTTTTTTCAGCTGCTCATCAGCATAAGAAGCGAAACGAGGGGAGAACGCATTTCCACGTCTAGATTAGCTCTGTGGCCCCGTATTTCTGACTCATCCCAGCGTGTCCATATGTTTTCATGTCTGTTAGCTTGTTCCCACATAACACGTGCTAAACTATCCCACATCCGTGCACATCATGCCTTGCCCGTATCCATATGATGAGGATAAGAATACAATCTACGAAGAACATAAAGCATATGAAATGCTTTTACATGTTATTATTTGAACAAGCGTATGGTTCATAACAAATGTTCAACTACTAAATTCAATAAAACGTAGTTGCACCAGATAACACGTGAAAAGCCTTAAAAACGGAAATCAAAGAGCAGTATCACTTGTTACTTATCACACAATTCTTCTTCAATAGTGCTATTTTGATCAAAAACCACGATCGATGACAGTGCAAAAAACCACACACCTTATTATAACACAAAATATTGTGTATAGACGTTTACTAAAGTTCTGAAATAGTTATAATAATTTGTTTGTATATATACTTGTAAAGATGTAATGTTGATTCTAATTAAAAACCTTTACGAATGTCGGTTTCTTGTCATAAAATCACATAAAGTAGAGAGTGACATGGGACTTGGTAACACGTTATTATTACACTGTAATAAGAATACCACGGTTAATTGAAGTGTAATATTAAGTTTACGTATCGTATCAGCATCATGGCAAAACCACGCTTCATTCGATTCCCAGTCGAAGTCTACGAAATTTTCGTTGAGAGTCGGTAATAAGCTGCAATGCAATAAGATTGAAATTCCAGCAAAAAAAGGCATCACTTAGACTTTTTTAGCTATTTTTACCTGGGTAAGAAAATTTCTAGCCTCACTTTCGAGGCATTCTTTTGTACAGATCGAAACACAACAGTGCGGACTAGCATACTCTACAAATAGTAGAATGAAAAACGTATAGGTGATTGGAATATGAATGAAAGAGAAAGTAGTCAAAGAGAGTCTCTCAAATTTAGATTCGCCCTAATGAAAAAAAACCCTAGAAAGTATCTCAGATCTCATACATCAGTTACACCAAATTTTATTAAGGTTCAGAAGTCCCCAAACCGTGACAAAAAAAAACAGAATACGGTCGCAAAAAGCCGTTTCCGGAAGACGTTAACAAAGCCACACTGCTGCGTAATAGATGACGAGACATATGTGAAGGCGGACTTCAATTAGATTCCGTAAAAACCTGTATATGACTGCCAAGGATACATGAACCTCCGGACACAGAAGACGTCGAAGTTCGTCAAGAAGTGTTTTTTAATTTGGCAAGCGATTTGTACTTGAAAAAAAAACGGAGTAAACCTTTCGCTATCGCAAGCACCAAGAATGGACAGGTGTATTGGAAGAGTGTCTTCAAAAGCGGCTTCTCCCTCTCCTGGAAGTCCAACAATCTTCTGGACGGATTTGGCATCATACCACTACACGAAGGACGTGTTAGAGTGGTATAAGGCGAATGATGTCAATTTCGTGCCGAAAGATCGGAACCCCCTGAAGATTCCAGAATTGCGTTCAAAAAAATCCTGAGCAATTATGAAGGAACGCCTTCCAAAACGACCTAAAGTGAAGGAGAAATGAAGAAACCATGGGTTAATACGCAAAACACTGCTGAGGTCTTGTAGAGCCTTATAGCATTCATAAATTGAATGAATGATGCCAAAACTAACTTTCATTGTTTTTTTACTCCCTGAAAATTTGGTGATAATCGGCTAAAAACTCGAATTTAGAGAATGAATTATGTGTTTATGGATTTTAAACGGTACACCCTATAACTCTGGTACAGATGATTGAACCAGACATATTGAACTTACCGTGGACACGTGCGATACTATATGGATATTTTCAGTACTGTTCGCATAAATGACTTCAACTCACGGAGCCCTCTCGTCTGTAAGAGGGCAGGAGCCTTGACGATGTGTTCTTCGGAACGGGTCTTTTGATGACATATGTCAAGATATGTGAAAAGGTTAACGCTGTAGTTTCCACATTAACAGGGTCAAGGATGTTATCTCAGTCCATGTTAAATAACATATCTTCAATGCCACGGTGGTCAACATTACTGAAATCAGATAATCCCGCCGCAAGATATTTATAAAATAATAAACCAGCACATTATAAACAAGGAGAGCTTTGTAATGTACAACTAGTTTGACCAGAATACAAGGAGTCATAGGAATAGATGGATTTTGAGTCTGACAGCAAACAAAACCTAGGTCTTAAATACCAGAGACCGAAATTTTCGCCTACTTGAGAAGAGAAACGTCCTTTTTCACCCGCTCGGAGAAACAGATGAGAATGTGAGAAGCGAGAGACTATTATAAGCTCACAGCAGTTTTCGCGAGAAAAGCACCAGCGATTTATAATTTTCGGAGAGCATGAGTAGCTGATAAATCGTTTCTTTTTCAGTGCATCCTAGATGCCGATAATCATTTTTCACTTACTTTTTGACACCTGAAAATGCACCAGTATTTATGCTTGTTTTATTTTGTCATTATGATTCGATAATGATGGTCCATGGCGGTACCAGTGTGCACCAGCGTTTCCTTATTTTTGGTTTTTGTTCCTCGTTTACGGTACCTAGCATGTTTTCAGAGAAAAATGTGACATGAGAAAATATTTTCGTTAAATTTTGGAGCGATATATTTTCGCATATGTGAGAGAGACGATAATGAATTATCGGCGAAAAAGGAGAGATGAAAATGTGAACGGTTCGCTACTCATCGAAAACCTGCATGAAAGAGAGCATGGTTTTCACCACGTTGAGTGAGAATTTCGATCGCTGTTAAATACGGTTCGAATTTCTTCTATTCTATAGATTTTAAAAGGGATTTCAACCCTTGGGGTCATTCGTCCCTCGGAACTACGGTTATTTTTGCTGTGCTATGTGGTTGATTGACGTCACCTAAATTAATTGTTTCGCCAAGTGGAGTCACATGTTCGATAACTGTGAGACAGTGAGTATTGATAAATTCTCGAACTCGGTAAGATGCAAGGCACACGGCGCATAGCAATAAAATACGATCACCCTGACTGTCCAAACCTGCACTACTATATTCCATGAATCGATCTTGATTATACATTTGTGTTAGTTTTTTTTTCAAGTTGATAGAAATCCTTATGGACTAACCCAATAAAGAGGCCTGCACTTAGTCGTTCTACACCGTTTTAGAGTGTGGTCAGCGTTGACTTTGAAAAAAAGGTTGACTTCGGATCCCACTAAAACCCGCCTCCTTGTTACACGATCATTTGGTTGATAAATGACTGGACAATGCGTACCATTGGTACTTCGGGTACCTGCAGGTATAAAAAGATCCTACTGCGATCCTTAGCCTCTTGTCCAGTCAATCCTATCCCTACCTCCCCGTGGTGCCGACTGGGGTATGAGTAAGCATAGGATAGATCGGGTAATTAACCCCGGTGGGACCTTGGTCATATGCTGACAGGGAAGGGGGGGCTGCCCTCTTCAAAGGGTGCAGTCTATCTGAGCGTCTGTTCTCCATGTTAGGGGCGGCTCAAAACAGCGTCTGTTCTCCATGTTAGGAGCGGCTGATCATCGTCGTTGTGCCAGCGTGGGAGTCTAAACAGTGCTGTGCACGATGGTCCCCGGCGAGACAGGGGTTTGGGGAAGGCCCAACAAGCCGCTCTTAAAAAATCAGTGTTACAAATAATACAGAAGTTAATACGGAACGGAACAATCGGTAAAGACCTAGGCGACGAATTAAGGACTACGACTGGAAACTCGGAACATGGAACTGCAAATCGCTCTGCTTCCTGGCTGCGATAGGATAATCTATGACGAACTTCAACCACGTAATTTCGAAGTCGTAGCACTGCAGGAGGTTTGCTGGACAGGACAGAAGGTATAGAAAAGCGAGCATCGAGCGGCTACTTTCTACCAGAGCTGTGGTACCACAAACGAGCTGGGCAACGGCTTTGTAGTGCTGGGCAAATGCGTCAACGCGTGATTGGATGGCTTCCGATCAACGCTAGAATGTGCAAGCTGAGAATCAAGAGTCGATTCTTCAACTACAGCATCATCAACGTACACTGTCTACACGACGGGAGGCCCGATGACGAAAAAGAAGCGTTCTACGCGCAGCTAGTGCAAGTGTATAATGGCTGCCCGCAGCGGGACGTAAAAATTGTCATTGGTGACATGAACGCTCAGGTAGGACGGGAGGCAATGTACAGACCGGTAATAAGGCCTAACAGCCTGCATACCGTATCGAACGATAATGGCCAACGATGCGTGAACTTTGCGGCCTCCCGTGGTTTAGTAGTTCGAAGTACCTTCTTCCCCCGTAAAGACATCCACAAAGCCACTTGGAGATCACCTGACCAACAAACAGAGAATCAAATCGACCATGTTCTAATCGACGGGAAATTCTTCTCCGATATCATCAACGTTCGCACCTACCGCAGTGCGAATATAGACTCGGACCACTACCTAGTTGCAGTATGTATGCGCTCAAAACTCTCGACGATGTACAACACGCGTCGAACTCGGACGCCACGACCTAACATTGAGCTAATACGGGGAACCGGAGTTGCCCAGGAATACACGCAACAGCTAGAAGCAGTCCTACCAATGGAAGAGCAGCTTGGCGCTGCTACTCTTGAGGATGGCTGGAGAAATATTCGAACCGCCATTGGTAGCACTGCATTAGTGACACTATGTACTTCTGCACCGAATCGGAAGAATGACTGGTTTGATGGCGAATGCAAGCAGTTATTAGAGGAGAAGAATGCAGCACGGGTGAGAATGCAGCAACACCGTACGAAAGCGAATATGGAACGGTATAGACAGGCACGGAACAGACAAAATTCTATTCTTCAAAGGAAAAAGCGCCAGAGGGAAGATCGACACCGCGAAGAAATGGAAGCACTGTCCCGTGCTAACGACACACGCAAATTATATGAGAAAATGAACAGCTCGCGCAAAGGCTACGTACCACAAGCTGATACATGCAGAGACCTGGATGGCAACCTACTCACAGGAGAGTGTGAGGTGATTGAAAGGTGGAAGCAGTACTTTTACAAGCACCTAAACGGTAATGTTACAGCGAACGAAAGTGGCTCGGTAATAAATCTAGGAACACGCGCAGAAGATGACAGGACCCCGACCCCAACCCTTCAGGAAGTTGAGGAGGAAATTGTTCGGTTGAAAAACAACAAAGCCGCTGGTGTTGACCAACTCCCAAGCGAGCTATTAAAATACGGTGGTGAAGCACTGGCCAGAGCGCTGCACTGGGTAATTACCAAGATTTGAGAGGAGGAATGTTTACTGGAAGATTGGATGGACGGAAAAGTGTGTCCCATCTATAAAAAGGGCGACAAGCTGGATTGCTGCAATTATCGTGCGATCACGCTACTGAGCGCTGCCTACAAGTTGCTCTCCCAAATACCATGTCGCCGCCTGTCACCAATTGCAAAGGAGTTCGTGCGGGATTCATGAGTGCCCGCGCTACTACGGATCAGATTTTCGCGATTCGGCAAGTGCTGCAGAAATGTCGCGAATACAACGTGCCCACACATCATCTTTTCATCGAATTCAAATGATACAATCGATCGAGACCAGCTATGGCAAATCATGCACGAATATTGATTTCCGGAAAAACTGACGCGGTTGATCTAAGCAACGATGGATCGAGTGATGTGTGTCGGACGCTCTCGAGTCCCTTCGAATGTCGGAGAGGGTTACGGCAAGGTGATGGATTGCCGTGTTTGTTGTTTAACATTGCACTGGAGGGTGTGATTCGAAGAGCTGGGATAGACACGAGTGGCACGATCTTCAGGAAGTCCATCCAACTATTTGGCTTCGCCGACGACGTTGATATCGTAGCACGTAACATTGAGCGGAAACGTACATCAGACTTAAGGCTGAAGCTGGTAGGATTGGGCTTGTGATTAATGCGTGGAAAACAAAACACATGAAGGGAAGAGGCTCACGAGAAGACAATGTTAGCCTCCTAGCACGAGTTCAGATCGACGGTGATGAAATCGAGGTAGTAGACGAATTCGTGTATCTGGGCTCATTGGTGACCGCCGATAATGACACCAGCAGAGAAATAAAAAGGTGCATTATGGCTGGTAATAGTGCCTAATTTGGACTCCGAAGGACGCTAAGATCAAACAAAGTTCGCCGAACCACTAAGTTGACCATCTACAAGACATTAATTAGACCGGTAGTTCTCTACGGCCACGGAACATGGACATTGCTAGTGGAGGACCAACGCGCCCTTGGAGTCTTTGAACAGAAGGTGCTGCGTACCATCTACGGTGGAGTGCAGATGGTAGACGGAACGTAGAGGAGGCGAATGAACCACGAATTGCACCAGTTGCTGGGAGAACCTCCCATCGTACACATTGCAAAAATCGGTCAACTACGATGGGCTGGGCATGTCGTAAGAATGTCGGACGACAGCCCTGTGAATATGGTTCTCGAAAACGAAACGACAGGTACAAGAAGAAGAGGCACGCAACGAGCAAGGTGGATCGATCAAGTAGAAGGCGACCTGCGGACCCTCCGCAGACAGCGAGGCTGGCGAGTGACAGCCATGGACCGAATAGAATGGAGACAACTTTTGTGTACAGCAGAGGCCACGCCGGCCTTAGTCTGATTGGTAAGGTAAGGTTGTTACAACTTGATGTTATTATTGTGTCTTTCAATTCAATCAAAATTTAAGATTTTTTAAAATCTGCATAAAAATCAATACATAAAATAATAAATGAATATCGCAAGAAAAAAAGAAAAGTCAGGGTGGATCACAGTATAAAGTGTGATCTGAACTTGTAGGTTATGTTTGGCGAGTGGCCGTGGGTGACTGTTTTGAGTTGCTGACGTTTTTGATCCTAGATGCCGATAATCATTTTTCACTTACTTTTTGACACCTGAAAATGCACCAGTATTTATGCTTGTTTTATTTTGTCATTATGATTCGATAATGATGGTCCATGGCGGTACCAGTGTGCACCAGCGTTTCCTTATTTTTGGTTTTTGTTCCTCGTTTACGGTACCTAGCATGTTTTCAGAGAAAAATGTGACATGAGAAAATATTTTCGTTAAATTTTGGAGCGATATATTTTCGCATATGTAAGAGAGACGATAATGAATTATCGGCGAAAAAGGAGAGATGAAAATGTGAACGGTTCGCTACTCATCGAAAACCTGCATGAAAGAGAGCATGGTTTTCACCACGTTGAGTGAGAATTTCGATCGCTGTTAAATACGGTTCGAATTTCTTCTATTCTATAGATTTTAAAAGGGATTTCAACCCTTGGGGTCATTCGTCCCTCGGAACTACGGTTATTTTTGCTGTGCTATGTGGTTGATTGACGTCACCTAAATTAATTGTTTCGCCAAGTGGAGTCACATGTTCGATAACTGTGAGACAGTGAGTATTGATAAATTCTCGAACTCGGTAAGATGCAAGGCACACGGCGCATAGCAATAAAATACGATCACCCTGACTGTCCAAACCTGCACTACTATATTCCATGAATCGATCTTGATTATACATTTGTGTTAGTTTTTTTTTCAAGTTGATAGAAATCCTTATGGACTAACCCAATAAAGAGGCCTGCACTTAGTCGTTCTACACCGTTTTAGAGTGTGGTCAGCGTTGACTTTGAAAAAAAGGTTGACTTCGGATCCCACTAAAACCCGCCTCCTTGTTACACGATCATTTGGTTGATAAATGACTGGACAATGCGTACCATTGGTACTTCGGGTACCTGCAGGTATAAAAAGATCCTACTGCGATCTTTAGCCTCTTGTCCAGTCAATCCTATCCCTGCCTCCCCGTGGTGCCGACTGGGGTATGAGTAAGCATAGGATAGATCGGGTAATTAACCCCGGTGGGACCTTGGTCATATGCTGACAGGGAAGGGGGGGCTGCCCTCTTCAAAGGGTGCAGTCTATCTGAGCGTCTGTTCTCCATGTTAGGGGCGGCTCAAAACAGCGTCTGTTCTCCATGTTAGGAGCGGCTGATCATCGTCGTTGTGCCAGCGTGGGAGTCTAAACAGTGCTGTGCACGATGGTCCCCCGGCGAGACAGGGGTTTGGGGAAGGCCCAACAAGCCGCTCTTAAAAAATCAGTGTTACAAATAATACAGAAGTTAATACGGAACGGAACAATCGGTAAAGACCTAGGCGACGAATTAAGGACTACGACTGGAAACTCGGAACATGGAACTGCAAATCGCTCTGCTTCCCTGGCTGCGATAGGATAATCTATGACGAACTTCAACCACGTAATTTCGAAGTCGTAGCACTGCAGGAGGTTTGCTGGACAGGACAGAAGGTATAGAAAAGCGAGCATCGAGCGGCTACTTTCTACCAGAGCTGTGGTACCACAAACGAGCTGGGCAACGGCTTTGTAGTGCTGGGCAAAATGCGTCAACGCGTGATTGGATGGCTTCCGATCAACGCTAGAATGTGCAAGCTGAGAATCAAGAGTCGATTCTTCAACTACAGCATCATCAACGTACACTGTCTACACGACGGGAGGCCCGATGACGAAAAAGAAGCGTTCTACGCGCAGCTAGTGCAAGTGTATAATGGCTGCCCGCAGCGGGACGTAAAAATTGTCATTGGTGACATGAACGCTCAGGTAGGACGGGAGGCAATGTACAGACCGGTAATAAGGCCTAACAGCCTGCATACCGTATCGAACGATAATGGCCAACGATGCGTGAACTTTGCGGCCTCCCGTGGTTTAGTAGTTCGAAGTACCTTCTTCCCCGTAAAGACATCCACAAAGCCACTTGGAGATCACCTGACCAACAAACAGAGAATCAAATCGACCATGTTCTAATCGACGGGAAATTCTTCTCCGATATCATCAACGTTCGCACCTACCGCAGTGCGAATATAGACTCGGACCACTACCTAGTTGCAGTATGTATGCGCTCAAAACTCTCGACGATGTACAACACGCGTCGAACTCGGACGCCACGACCTAACATTGAGCTAATACGGGGAACCGGAGTTGCCCAGGAATACACGCAACAGCTAGAAGCAGTCCTACCAATGGAAGAGCAGCTTGGCGCTGCTACTCTTGAGGATGGCTGGAGAAATATTCGAACCGCCATTGGTAGCACTGCATTAGTGACACTATGTACTTCTGCACCGAATCGGAAGAATGACTGGTTTGATGGCGAATGCAAGCAGTTATTAGAGGAGAAGAATGCAGCACGGGTGAGAATGCAGCAACACCGTACGAAAGCGAATATGGAACGGTATAGACAGGCACGGAACAGACAAAATTCTATTCTTCAAAGGAAAAAGCGCCAGAGGGAAGATCGACACCGCGAAGAAATGGAAGCACTGTCCCGTGCTAACGACACACGCAAATTATATGAGAAAATGAACAGCTCGCGCAAAGGCTACGTACCACAAGCTGATACATGCAGAGACCTGGATGGCAACCTACTCACAGGAGAGTGTGAGGTGATTGAAAGGTGGAAGCAGTACTTTTACAAGCACCTAAACGGTAATGTTACAGCGAACGAAAGTGGCTCGGTAATAAATCTAGGAACACGCGCAGAAGATGACAGGACCCCGACCCCAACCCTTCAGGAAGTTGAGGAGGAAATTGTTCGGTTGAAAAACAACAAAGCCGCTGGTGTTGACCAACTCCCAAGCGAGCTATTAAAATACGGTGGTGAAGCACTGGCCAGAGCGCTGCACTGGGTAATTACCAAGATTTGAGAGGAGGAATGTTTACTGGAAGATTGGATGGACGGAAAAGTGTGTCCCATCTATAAAAAGGGCGACAAGCTGGATTGCTGCAATTATCGTGCGATCACGCTACTGAGCGCTGCCTACAAGTTGCTCTCCCAAATACTATGTCGCCGCCTGTCACCAAT
This sequence comes from Aedes japonicus, assembly GCA_034211315.2. Lineage (NCBI taxonomy): Eukaryota > Metazoa > Arthropoda > Insecta > Diptera > Culicidae > Aedes > Aedes japonicus. The sequence continues at coordinate 333,916 of JASCZW010000030.1, forward strand.
TGCAAAGGAGTTCGTGCGGGATTCATGAGTGCCCGCGCTACTACGGATCAGATTTTCGCGATTCGGCAAGTGCTGCAGAAATGTCGCGAATACAACGTGCCCACACATCATCTTTTCATCGAATTCAAATGATACAATCGATCGAGACCAGCTATGGCAAATCATGCACGAATATTGATTTCCGGAAAAACTGACGCGGTTGATCTAAGCAACGATGGATCGAGTGATGTGTGTCGGACGCTCTCGAGTCCCTTCGAATGTCGGAGAGGGTTACGGCAAGGTGATGGATTGCCGTGTTTGTTGTTTAACATTGCACTGGAGGGTGTGATTCGAAGAGCTGGGATAGACACGAGTGGCACGATCTTCAGGAAGTCCATCCAACTATTTGGCTTCGCCGACGACGTTGATATCGTAGCACGTAACATTGAGCGGAAACGTACATCAGACTTAAGGCTGAAGCTGGTAGGATTGGGCTTGTGATTAATGCGTGGAAAACAAAACACATGAAGGGAAGAGGCTCACGAGAAGACAATGTTAGCCTCCTAGCACGAGTTCAGATCGACGGTGATGAAATCGAGGTAGTAGACGAATTCGTGTATCTGGGCTCATTGGTGACCGCCGATAATGACACCAGCAGAGAAATAAAAAGGTGCATTATGGCTGGTAATAGTGCCTAATTTGGACTCCGAAGGACGCTAAGATCAAACAAAGTTCGCCGAACCACTAAGTTGACCATCTACAAGACATTAATTAGACCGGTAGTTCTCTACGGCCACGGAACATGGACATTGCTAGTGGAGGACCAACGCGCCCTTGGAGTCTTTGAACAGAAGGTGCTGCGTACCATCTACGGTGGAGTGCAGATGGTAGACGGAACGTAGAGGAGGCGAATGAACCACGAATTGCACCAGTTGCTGGGAGAACCTCCCATCGTACACATTGCAAAAATCGGTCAACTACGATGGGCTGGGCATGTTGTAAGAATGTCGGACGACAGCCCTGTGAATATGGTTCTCGAAAACGAAACGACAGGTACAAGAAGAAGAGGCACGCAACGAGCAAGGTGGATCGATCAAGTAGAAGGCGACCTGCGGACCCTCCGCAGACAGCGAGGCTGGCGAGTGACAGCCATGGACCGAATAGAATGGAGACAACTTTTGTGTACAGCAGAGGCCACGCCGGCCTTAGTCTGATTGGTAAGGTAAGGTTGTTACACCATCATAACTTCCGTGGGACTGCCCTATGTTATTGATTCACGGAAGAGCTTGTTCATTTAGCCATTTAGCTCCTGATCCGTGCCTGAGCCATTTAGCTCCCATCTACATTGATTCCCTAGTTGCACATAGTATTGTTATTCGGTTGAGAAAAAATAAAAGTGACTAGTTTCGTCAAAATCAAGTTGCTACAACTAATTATGATCGTAGTGTGCTGCTTAAGTTGAGCTCTCACCTCATAAGCCGATCAGCTCCCACCCTCAAGGCAATCGACTCGAGTAGATCCCGGCGGCGGATCTGCTAAGCACAGATCGTCGTCCGTCCCAAGACGCTAATTCGTTAAGGCGCTAATATGTTCGACTAAAACAGCACGTGCATTCCGCGACAGATACAATCAAAATTTTAGATGACCTACTGGCTTTTCCATAGCTGGAGAAAAGGTGTTTCCAGTACCTTGTAGAATCGGCGGTTTTTGATACGTTTTGCATTATGAATGAAATCCAGGATCCACAGCAGATGTTGATTTCGGCATGAATGAATTTGTATTGATCAAAGTGACGAAGTTGGTTCTTATTGTGTCTTTCAATTCAATCAAAATTTAAGATTTTTTAAAATCTGCATAAAAATCAATACATAAAATAATAAATGAATATCGCAAGAAAAAAAGAAAAGTCAGGGTGGATCACAGTATAAAGTGTGATCTGAACTTGTAGGTTATGTTTGGCGAGTGGCCGTGGGTGACTGTTTTGAGTTGCTGACGTTTTTGATGGTTATAGGAGTGAAACACTCTAACATCACGCGTCGCCTAACTGATTTTCCAAATTTCTTCATTATTTTAGGTTATATGGAACGTGTTGGCTTCGGCAATACTCGACTATTACGACTGTTCTTGACAACCGATTTTCAATCCTCTAATTCTATATACTCGTCCATCAAAGATTCTCACTGAATATTTTCATATGATAACTGTTGTTTATCTTTCAGATAGTGAATTATTGTTCAAATAAACCACATGCACTGGACAATATTGCCGTTTTCCTTCTCTATTATTGAAGAAAAATTCACACTGGTTAAATTAAACGAAATTGTAACAAAACAGGGGCTGCCGACAACAGTTACACTCATTTCAGAAGGTTAGCACTCTAAGAACTCTTGTAAGCCGTTCTGGATAAGTATGTCAATTGTAAAGAGAAAAGGATCACGAAACATTTCGAGACTAAGGTGCACGAAGTACAGATTCTTCATGGTCTTGAAAAACCAGTTCGTTGACCTCCTTGATTTCATGGATTTCAAAAGATTCTATTCTGAGCTCATAAGTCGCAAAATTTAAGCATTCGTTTGAACTTTCGGGAAGATTCGTTTGAGAAAACAAGGCAAAGTGATACTTGTACTAAAGGGTGTTCCGATCAAAATTTGTTCAAACAGTAATGTGTGTCAGTCGATCAAAGTTTTTATTAATAAGTTAAATTCTTTTTCTTTTTCAAGTTTAGGAGAAATGTTCAGCTAAGCTTCCTTTTTACCGAATGCGAATTGCCAGGTCTTTCGATTTACACCTGCCATAAGATTTTCTACAGTCTCCTTGTCCACTTTATTCGCCGCAGAACGCCAGTTTGCCTTGAACTGTTTCTCGCTCACAACAGCGTTTTGTGTCTTCTTAAGCTTCCGCTTGACGATGGTCCAATATTGTTCGATTTGGCGGAGCTCTGGTGTGTTGGGAGGGTTCTTGTCCTTTTGCACCTTTTTTTCCGTAATGGCAAGATGCCAAATCCGGCCAAAATGAAACGGAACAATTATGTCGCTTCAGGAAAGGAAGTAGACGTTTTTGTAGGCACTCGCTCAGATAAATTTCCTAGTTGACGATTCCGGTCGCAATGTAAACGTTGCTCTTCAAGATGGCCTGCCACAACAGATATTTCTTCGCATACTTTGACAGTTTATTGTGCTTGAAAATATCTGCCACCTTTCTCCATCCGATTGCCGTAAAAAGTCCTATCCAGGAAGCTATTTTAAGTCTGCCTTGACGAAAGTTTCATCGTCTTGTACCACGCAATCAAACTTCGTCAGCATCATCGTGTACAACTTTCGCGATCGTGTTTTTTTAAACGTCTCGATTTAGAGTTACCACTTTCTTATAAGTCGATAGTCCAGCTCCTTTTTTAGCCACTCCCAACTTCTTTGCGACATCTCAGACGGAGAGGTTGGGGTTCCAGTCGAAACAGCAGGCAACTCTTTTTGTCGTCGTTGTGGCCTCCGGCTTTACGTTCACCGAACACTTTTAATACGTTGGTAACAGTTGATTAATCCACATTCAACAATTTTGCCAACTTGGCGTGAGAATAGTTTGGATTTTTGCCATGCACGTGCAAAATTTTGATGCGTTACTTCTCTTCCTTCGACGACATTTTGATAACTGAAGTACTAATCTTAAAAACAGAATAGAGGCATAGAGGCGCACGCACACATCTTCAAAATGAGAGGTGTGCAACGTTTTTTAATGCACGATGAAAGGAAATGCGTCAAGTTTAAGTCGACCAAATTTTGATCGAAACACTATTTAATAGGCTAAGAACACATTTTGAAGCCCTACATAAAAACAATAAAAAAGAAACAAATATCAACATTAACATCCTGAAGGCTCAAATTAATAATTATATATTTTTTCATTCGGACACATTAAAAAAAAATTATGCGAAAAATAGTTTCAATATATTTTTGTTCTATGGAATAATTTCAGCACAAGTGCTACTTTACTAGATTCAGTGAGTATCGATCATGGTTATAGGTACCATAGTATATACAGTTGTGTAATAAAATATTTTACTATCATTTATAATACATACAGTCATCAGCAAGCCTTTTAAAATGGTTCTATATTAACTTAACTAATTATCATCAATACTAGCAGCTTGTCCTTCCTCCGAACAAGACCTGAAAGAACTCAACGATGGTCTTACGTTTTCTAACTGGGAGTAAATTATTTCGTTGCGTTGAATCTTTATAGGCTGTACGTGAGTTTCTGACTCTTTGGTTTCGTCGATGGAATTCAGCATCGGAGAACATGGCGTATTTACGTAATTATTCGAAGAATCTTGTGTAACTGGGATATTCGAAGGAAATATAGTGTAATGTTCATTGGTATTAGAAGATGGGAAATACGGACGATCTTTTTCTTCAACCGGAGTTGGTGTTCCTGATGGGGTTATTACCGGTCTAGGGGCTGGAGGAATCATATAATTATCCATCAAACTGCTTCGGTTGAATTTTCGTTCATCAGAGTCCGAGTGTGTCCCACTGTCACCTACACTGGCCCCACTTAGCGTACTCATGCGACCTGATGATCCGCTAGAAATGCTCTGGAGACTGGTTGAACTGATTGGTCGATGAGCATTTGATGATGGTGCGAGCATTGAAAATTTGATATCATCACAAATATCTGATGTTGTAGCTGCAGTAGTATTATTTTTCTTCGACGGAGTATTTTTATTTTTTGTGAACATTTTTTTCATTCTCTCGAATGGGGTCGGCCTTTTCAGCTTTTCCTTCATCTCCTGCTGAATTCGTTCGTATTCTTCACGCATTTTTTGCAACTGTTCTTGCTTATCTTTGAAGCTTTTTTGCACATCGTTGCGTGATTTCCATGAGTCAACCAGCTGCTCAACTTCCTGAATTGTGAAGACATTATTTTTGAAATCAGTTATTATTTCCAGTAGCTCATCATCCACAGACTTTTTGGACGTATTGCTTTCTTGTCTTTTGAGGGTACTACTCTTTGGTTTGGACTCATGTTCCTGATCTTTTTTCTTGAAACTCAATCTAAGGTGTGAAATCTCTCTTCCTGCCTCTTGATTTACGTTTATTTGCTTATTACTAGGGGTGTGCTGATAATCACTGCCGAAATCAAAGTTACAATATTCGTGTATGGGGATGTTGGATGGCTGAACCAGATAGTCACTCTCAGATTCAGTAGTTTTCACCGGCAGATTAGAAGGATGCGTCATGTAATCAAAGTCATTATTGTAAAATACATTACAATTCTCTAACAAATTTGAACACTCTTGACTGAAGGCGTCACTTTTGTTGACGTCACTGGATTCAAAATATTCGGGCTCCGTTATTCGTAATTCATTAAATAGTATACCATGCTCTCGGTCTACACTTTCGTCATGGCTGTTTAGATTATTCAATATATCCTTATCCTTCTCTGTCTGTTTTTGTGAATCGATTACAAAATCCACTTCATCATGACCGCTTGCCGAAGCATCTACAGTCAAATAATTCAAATTCGAAACCGAATTCATGGTTTCGCACGGACTAGATTCTATATCACTGCCACTACCATTCATTTCCATGTAACCTTCGCTTTGGTGATGACGCGGTGCTCTACCCGCATGCGGTGATGATTTAATTACGATAGGAGGTCGTTCTTTTGTTTTAGGTGCTGACACAGACGCCAATGATTTGGGCTCAATGACTACCTTATTGGGGGAGGCTTCACTGATACCTTTGAAATAATGGTACATAGTAGTGAACTCGTGCATTTGCTGAAAAAAAAATAAGGCACCGATTAGTTGCAAAATCATTCAAAATATGGGATTTCAATGAACAAAACGTCTTCAGCAAACATTTTTCCGTGCAATCATTGAAATAATTAATATTTTAATTTTAACTCTTGGTTAACTAAGCACGAAACAATCATCAGGGGAAAATTAATAAAGTTTTAGTGAGTGTTCTGGAGAATCTTTTGATTTAATAACCAAGTTTAAGCAAAAATTACCAGGTAAATTATACATTACATATGAAAATGAAAACTAAAGATAAGTTTTTAATAAAAACCTACCGAAAAATTCTTGAAACTGCTTGCCAACTTGATGTGACCCCCTATCTCCGCTAGATCAACAGGAGTACGTCCAGCAATATTCCTCATTTCGCAGGCAACATCTCCTCCGGGACAGTCCATCAGTTGTAGGCATAATCTTTCAAGCCCCCAATAAGCGGCAAAATGTAGCAAAGTGGGATATTCTTCAGGATCTAAAAAATCAAAATAACAATTAAGAATTTTGACAAAAAAACATTAGAAAAAAAAATAAACATACTTGCTTCTCGATGCGACTTTGGGTTGTCAACTGCATCGACCGAATTCAGTAGATGAAAATTGGGCGGTATATTCCGCTGGAAAGATTGCAGCAGGTATGTGTCCAACTTGTCACGATCCGAAACGGCGATGCCAATCGACTGGCACAGAAAATCCATTGGCGCATCCTGTGCTTTCAATATCTGTTCGAGCTCACGCAAACGGCTCTCACATTTGAGAGGCCGACTACCAAGATCTACGTTGTTCCTTTCCAGCCGAATGCCAATCATCATTGAAATTTCCATGCATGTCTCTAAAAGCAGAAATGAATAATAGTTAATTATAGCATTCATACATAATTGCAGAGCTTATGGTTATACAATACACAAGGTTATATGGTAAAACTATACACATGAACGACAATAACTTTCTGATATCTCATAGCTTAATGAAAAAAAAACCCATTCCATGAATATTCTATCAGCTGATTAACTCCCATTTTCAGATTCATATAAAGTGTATGTTAAAACTTTTTCTACCTAGAAAACTTTACCTTTTCTCTTGAAACCCTAACAAACCACTAACTTTAAAACGCACGACGCCGAAGCGTGGCTGCCTCTTACCCCAGTCTGATATCAATATCAGTCGATGCCGTTGGATATTTCTGACACAAAAAATATCTGTTATCGTCCCGGCCCATGTGTTGAAGGGTTCAATATGTATGATCCAGGTCGTCTCTCTGGAGTGACGTACCAGACTCACACTGAAAGTCACGTAAACATAAATACAAAACAACAACAACTAACTCCGAAAACAATAACAACTACAAAATTCTCGTCAGAAACAGATTTTCATTAGAAAAAAATCAGAATTAGAACTACCATTTTATAGCCAGAAAAATAATCAAAAATAAAACCGATTAAATCGATTGAATTGGAAACAATAACTGACGAAAAACACGTGTTTTGAATTATCATTATTTTAGGTATGTTTGATTTGTCCATAAAACTTTAATGTGTTTCATTCGTATTCTACCTTGCAATTTACATTTTCGTGTCGCATGAAGGATAATGTTATTGCTTAAACATTTCAGCTCCATCGTTTTGCAAACGGTTGACGGTCATATATTTTTTTATAACGTAAATCCAAACCAGGCATAATGTTTCTACTTGTTAGTTTATTTGTCTTAAACAAACATAAACTATGTTGCTCGATGTTTACTAATAGCTGAATAATATGTTGCATGCAACATTGGGTATTATTGATTTTTTTGTTGTTGTTGCTTTACTATCGAGATTTTCAGCCCTGGGCTAGTTCATCTCCCATCATATTCACTCAAATACCATTTGGGTATTTTCGTAACTTGTACGGGGGTGAGATTCGAACTCGTGACTTTGGCGTGAGAGGTATGGATGTTCATGCCAAGATCATTAGAATAGATAGCAACTTGCAGGAGATCGCAGAAAGTCGTGCTTGGAAACTGACATATTTTGTTTTTGCTGCGTCCTTTTTGTGAAAAATAAAATCAAAAATATATTCGTAATTCAACCTAAACGAACAGTAAAATCATAAAATTTCCACGTGTTTTGTGTAAGATGAAGTGTATATAATCGATTACTTCTAAAAACTTGTGATGGTCGGTATTTTTTCCCTGCCCCCGCGAATATAAGCTTAGTTGTGGGGGAGACCCCGGCGTAGTGGTTAACATCCATACCACAGAGAACTGACATCCAAGTTGAAGGGCCCACCGTGTGTAAATTTATGTAACTGCTGTTTTAAAATTAAAGCTCGTTTCCGGTAGTTTTGGTGAATCCTATGTTGATGGCGCCACTTGCCCACCTTGAGATTTGATAGCCTGTCAATTTTAGTTTGGTAAAACCTAGACTAGGCGGCGTGGTTTTTCCAACGGTTTGCTTTTACACAGTAAATTGGGGAATAAATGTTCGAGCCTGGATGTCTGTTCTCTGTGTCCATGCCTCTCATGCCAAAGTCACGAGTTCGAATCTCACTCCCCAACAAGTTATGAAAATACCAAAAAGGTATTTCAGTGACTACGACGGGAGATGAACCAGCCCAAGGCTGAAAATCAAGGGAAAAAAGCTTAGTAGTGTTTGTTAGTGCTGTTGTAGTGTGCCACGCGGACACATGAATAAATTAAAGTATTTTTCCGCTTTGTCACGAGTGACTTGATGATTATAAGCAGTTTAGAAGTCGATGTAGAGTCGCCTCATAGACTTCTCTGCCCCGTTAGTATTAGTGAGCAGTTTCACAATCGTTTTGCAGGTTGAAAATGAAAAACAAACCGCTGTCAACCTGAACACTTTGACAGCTGATCTCGACGTTGAAAACAATTTAAAAAAATCGATCCTATACGTGTAGAGCAGCACGCCAGTATTAGTCACATCTTAGTCACAGCTAGGCTAATATTATATCCCTTTACCCTATATCTAATTTTTACCGGAAAACTCTATTTTTCATAAAGTTCAAGATGAATTCAAAACTTTGTGCAAGTAGATGATTTATTTAATTGAGTTCATTGAAGCATGGTTTGGAACAGTTGAATTTGTTTTGGCATTTAAAGATCCTTGCCGAAAGTATGCAAAGCTCAAAGTTTATATGTCTCCTTTTCTCAGTTATATAATATATTAAAAGCTATCGAGAGTTATCTTTTATATAAATATATACCCATGTCAAATATCAAATGCTAACAGCATTCGAGTAAGATAATAACAGTCTCTACCACTTTGTAAATTTACTCACATTTGTTTAATCATCTCACAATTACAGGGAAATTCCATTAGCTCACCGAAAATCAAAATGTTCACATCCTCATTATTATTATTATTATTATTTCTGTAGTGGTTGTACAGATAAGAAGAAATTACTTTTCTATCGACATCCACATTCCCAAGTTATATATTGCGAATTGTCCTTCACAGTCCCGTTTTAACTAGAGGACAGGACGTTTAAAAATGTCCAAGGGATTGAATTTTTGTTTTGTTTTTGTTTCCTACTTTAAAGCCATTCCTGCAAATCTCAACCGTTTCTCGGATAGATTTAACAACAACCTTATAATCCGTTAACATGATTCAATTCAGCACTTACCGGGTATATTAAACTGTATGGTGTATGGGTTTCTCCTCTTGATGTTGGTTATTTCGATTATCTCATTAGCCTTTTCAATTTTGATCTTAATCCAATCGTCCTTTACGAGCGGCTCAACGAGGATGGCAATAATTTTACTCTGACCAACTTTTACCTTTCGTGGAAACAAAGTAAATGCTTCTTGATGACCAGCCAAATGAGCTGCCGGTGGTGGCTTTGGTGATGGAACTACACTGGTTGCCTCTGAACAGAGCGGTTGCTGGCGCAGTGCGCGTCCGAGAATGTCCGTTGCTATACCGAGTAATTCACTAACGAATGATTGTTCGTGATCGCCCACGACACACGTACGCCATTTGTTATACGATGGCAATGTGCCCTTGTGAATTTCCCACACACGTGTTTCTGTAACGTCCAGTAGCATGCCCAAAACTCGCTCCGGCTTCAACAGCAGCCCCAAGTTTGTGTGCAAAAACTGAGACGTCAGTGAAAGCAGTGCTGGGCATACTATTACAATCTGTAACTTTGTTGACTGGCAGCGGTGAGATAGTTGTTGTGTTACTTGATCTTCATCAATTTTTACATGCAAGAAACTGAGAAAAATATTCATGAAAATTCTGTAATTATGGTTAAATCCTGCAATACTCACTTGAATGGTAATCGGCCTCGTTGTTTTGTTATTTTGTCAAAGCACGTCTTTAAATGATTCACCCACATCACAGCTTGCTCATTGTGTCGGACTGTGACAAACAGGATATCATCTATGGCATGCATTGCATGTTCACCTATAAAAATTAAAAGAAATTAATGTTGTTACTTACTTATGCTTTTTTCATCCACCTTGTGTGCAATGCGTATTTGTATAGATAATTCGTGCTTTTTTAGCACTAATGAGTTGATGAATTGCTCTTAATGTCTGCTGCAGCTGATGATTTTTGAAATTTGCAACGGACTATATAGCAGCAACACATAAAATGCTCATTCTTATCGTCTTTGTTTACCCAAAGAAGGTAAACCAACATAGAATAGCAATGTGAATCCACCTAATGACTGCTATTTCACCAGCGTTACCGTTCGATAAGATAAATAATTTTCACTTTTTAAAAAAATCACTAAACAACTTTTTTAAGCGTATTAGGAGAACGATTGTGATTCGGAAACTAGGAGAATTTAAAGAATTTAAAGAACACTTCATTTGATCGCTTTTTAAAAATAAAAATAAAAATAAGTGATAATTTGAAAAATCGATTTAATGTTTTATTTTTTATTTTTAAGAAGTGATCAAATGAAGTGTTAATTTTAAATTCTTCTAGTTTCCCAATCAAGTATAAGTAAATTATTGACAAGTTTGAAATTATCGTGCTGGGTTGTAGTGTGCATTGACGATAATCACGTCAAATGGGCTGGCTCCTACACCCAAAATAAAAAAGCAAGATTGTAATGCAATTTCGCATGATATGGGATCATTTCTCGTAATGGATCGCAACTTGGAAAAAAAATGCAACATTGGTCGTGGGCAAAAAAGCAACATATCAATTCGATTAGAAAAATTCAATGTGTGCGTGAGGTTGTGTAGTTGATTAGTAGTAGTAAATGCAATGGCTCACCAAAAAATATCTCGATCCGCTACTGAGAGTCGAACCGCGACCGTCAGCATGACGGCTCTTCATTGTAACCATCTAGTCACCACAACAAGTTGAGGTGAACTGAATAAAAGCACTACAGTTGCGTTGGTTGTCGAGGCACTCAACGTAACAACAATGAAGCAAATGTAGGTCGCACACACTTACATGGCTTCGTTTATTTCATAAAACGCATGGTGACTTGATGCGAGGGCGATAGGAGGGTGATGACGAGTGCAAATAAAATAGAACACTTGGCAGCGGAATAGCAACAGTGGCATATGGCGTAGCGGCGTTCTGTGCCATTGTCTCACCCATATTGAGAAGTTGTTGACGGTTGAACAAAAACCCAACGGTTGCTGCGATTGTCGAGGCACTAGGCACACATGCATGGCTTTGTTTATACCATAAAAAGCTTTGTGGATCATGATGGGCAAAATTGCCTTTTCAGAATCATGCGGATTTCTCAAAATATGATTGCAAAAACTGCAATTGCATTTTTTGCTACAATTTCAACTTTTAGGTGTAATATCGAAGATGATTACCCGATCTAAATGTTTTTTTATCAATGAAAAACCGCCAAACATCCCTTGAAAAATCGAATCAAAATGATTAATAATGTATGTAATATTTAGAAATGAAATTACTAAAAATGTTTTGCTATGTATCAAACAAGAGATTGGTCAAATTGAACGAATAATCGTTTAACATAACGTAATAAAAACAATGAGACATTTTTCCATACTTATCTCGTTGCTTCACAATTCTAGACAAAATCGTCAAAAGGTCGAAAGTAACCATTGTAAACAATGACTTAAAATGTAAATTTCCTGAAAATGTAAGGATGCTATATCCATTTATATCCACTACCGATGGGAAGGTAATAACTCCCTGTATCTGTTTCTGGTGCCATTTTGTGTGTGGGAGCAAGCAGATCCCAGAAAAATACGCTTGTTTATGTTACTTTTGACCTTTTGACTATTTTGTATAAAAATCATCCTACTCGAAATAAAAGATTTGACGCACACCCAACAAAGTGGTTGTGTTGTAAATTTGTTATAAACTGTAAGCAAACATTATAACGAAAAGAAACCAATAACTTTGCACTTCATTATCTTGATTCACCCTAGAATAAATATAGGAAACGTAAGTCTTAGCATACATTGAAATTTTAAATATTATCGCTACTGAGTTTACCAATCAAACTATTTATCAATACTTTAGCAGAAATTTCTTTCAAGTAATCGAAATATATATAAATATAATATAATATAAATTGCTATAGCATGCTGGTATACTGAACAAGCTTTCAAAACAAATGTAATGAAGTTCCTCACTATCTTTGTTATTGAAAAGGATTACTGCAATATTACTCATATGATCGTATTATTGGGTCGATTCCGGTATCAGATTAATGACAAAAAGTTTGAGAACCTCAGGTACAACCCTGCTGACATGTCATTAACTTGTTTAGATGCGACAGCGTCTTTATTAAACTTACGTGTCCACAAATTAATAAATAGTGGTTTCGAATGGTTGTAAGTGTGTGAGTTTGTTTGTGTTTGATTGTATGTGATCTGAAAATTGTTTAATATTTGAGTTAATAGCTGTGCTTTGTTTCGCGCCTACGATTTTACAGTTTAAGTAGTGTTTTCAACACTAGTTCGATTTTATTTGTTGACGAAGTGATATTATTAATTGTTTGGTGTCGAACTGTTGATAGCATCGTTCATTGTATGTGCCGTGCCATTCGCAATTTGCAGTTTCATCGTTTCATGATTGCTGTTGTTCACCTTTTATCTTCTGGCAAATAATCGTCACCATTGTTATTGTTTTGAGTAAATTTCCGTCCCCGTTGTGCTGTTGTGGCTGTATCGCGTGTACATACTTTAAGGCGATTACGATAAACCACGTGTGTAGCGATGAGTGAAATCAAAAATTGCGCCAAGTGCGTTGAAGCGATTACTGGCATAGAATTTGTCACATGCCGTGGATACTGCGGTGGCATGTTCCATATGACATGTTCAAATGTGTCACGGGCACTTTTAGGCTATTTCACGCCGCATCGCAAAAACTTGTTTTGGATGTGCGATAAATGTGCTGAGCTATTTGAAAATTCACATCTCCGCTCTATTACTAAGGCGGCTGATGAAAAATCTCCGTTGATGTATCTCACCGAGGCAATCAGTAGCTTACATACGGAGATAAAACTGTTATCGCATAAGCCCGAACCGTGTATGCAATCACCAGCAATCAGGCAATGGCCCCAAATCGGACAAACTCGAGCTGCCAAACGACCTCGTGGACCTGATTTAGAGCAAAAGGCACTCGAATGTCAATCTGGTTCCAAGCATGTTGACCAGAATACAGTGTCCGTTTCAATCACCGCTCAACCAGTGAACAAATTTTGGCTCTATTTGTCTCGAATACGTCACCAACGAGGAAATTTTGGCATTGATTCGAGCAAACCTTGATTTGAACCAAGACCCAGAGGTTATCAAACTGGTGGCTAAAGGAAGAGATACAAGCAACATGACCTTCATCTCCTTCAAAATTGGTTTGGACCCTTCCCTGAAGACAAACGCGCTTGACCCTTCGACTTGGCCGGAAGGCATAATGTTCCGTGAGTTTGAAGAATATTCAACTCAAAAATTTCTGAAGCCCTCCGCTATTTTTCTGACGCCAACAACGGGTACTCCACCGGTAGTTGCGATGCAGCGTTAATAATTTGCAAAGGAAAACGACATGATGCTCTACGTTATGACATTCAATCACCTGTTTTTACACCGGGACGCACCGAATTTAGTGTAATGGAAGTTCTCGATCCCCCCACCGCAGTCGTGCCATTCCAGCCAGCGACCTGCAGCCGTCCCGGCCCTACGTGTGGGTGTGGGGAGAGGGTCTTCCAAAACGCTACTGCAGGCAAGTACGATTTTGCTGTTAGCCCGACAACACCTGATTCGCTCTCCGATTCCAGCATATTTCTACCGGTTTTGGACGCACCTTTACACGCATGGTATTTAAGCCGAACACCGGGACACACGGAACTCAGCACTATGGAAGCCCTCGAGCCCCCCATCGTAGTCGAGCCATTCCCGCCAGCGACTTACAGCTGTCCCGGCCCTACGTATGGGTGTGGGGAAAGGGTCTTCCAAAACGCAACTACAGGCAAGTACAACTTTCCTACAAGCTCGACAAGACCTGATTCGCTCTCCGATTCCAGCTTATTTCAAGGAAGTTTGAAAACAGCACCTCAAGAAACAACTAGTGTTAGCCGAATGCCGGGACGCACCGAGAATAGTATTGTGGAAGCCCTCGATCCCCTCACCGTAGTCGAGCCATTCCCGCCAGCGATCTGCAGCCGTCCCGGGCCTACGTGTGGGAGTGGGGAGAGGGTCTTCCAAAACGCTTCTTCAGGCAAGTACGACTCCATTATTTGCCCAGCCAGACCTGATGCGCCCTTCGATTCCAGTCGCTCTGATTGTACGTCTGCTTTGCATCACGGACTACTGGCCTATTACCAAAATGTTCGTGGTCTCCGAACGAAAATAGACGATTTTTTCTTAGCTGTCGTCGAGTCCAACTTTGACGTGATAGTTCTAACCGAAACCTGGCTTAATGATCAAATTCATTCCGCTCAACTATTTGGAGATCAGTTCACAGTTTTTCGGAATGATCGTAATCGCATAAATAGCAAGAAATCTCGTGGTGGTGGCGTCTTGATAGCAGTTTCCAAAAGACTTCACAGTTGCCTGGATCCTACTCCTATTAACCCTTCGCTCGAACAGTTATGGGTCCAGATAACAACTGCACACAGGAAGTTAAGTATCGGCACCATGTACTTACCTCCCGATAGGAAATCTGATGTAAGCAGCATTGAGGACCATGTCAGTTCGATTGGCGCTGTGTTATCCCGTTTAGATCACAACGACTACGCTTTACTATTTGGCGATTATAACCAGTCTGGGTTGGTCTGGAATGTTCCCATGATTGGTCATCCCACAATTGACGTTCTTAGTTCGCATATGCCACCCGCCTGCTGTGCTTTGATCGATGGATTTAGCCTTCATAATTTAACGCAAATGAATTCAACGTTAAATCGTAACTCGAGACTGCTTGATCTTGTGTTGGCAAATGAAGCTACCGTAATGGAATGTGCTGTTGTCGAAGCCTCCGAACCTTTAATTAACCTCGATGCTGATCATCCTGCGCTGGAAATTACTATCAATCTATCAGTACCTATTACCTTCGATAACATCGTTGACCCTCATGGCCTGAATTTCCGTAGAACTGATTTTGCTGCTATGAGCCAATCTTTGTGTCAAGTCGATTGGCAGTTCCTTGACTCGTGCTCTACTATCGATGAAGCGGTTGATTTTTTTGACGAGGTAGTGTCTCGGTCTATATCAGATTTTGTTCCGCTAAGGAGACCTGCTCGTAAACCTCCTTGGTCTACCGCTCATTTACGGTACCTGAAACGTGTGAGATCGAAGGCTCTTCGTAAGTACTGCAAAACTCGAAATCAATTCACCAAGCGAATTTTCTCGACAGCTAGTACCCATTTCCGAATGTACAATCGTCTTCTTTACAAGATTTATTCAAAACGAATCCAATCTAACCTTCGGCGCAACCCAAAGTTGTTCTGGTCATTTGTGAACACAAAAAGGAATGTTAACAGGCTACCGGTTGAAATTCATCTTGGCGACAGAATCGCCAGCACACCAGTGGACAAATGTGATCTACTTTCTGAGCACTTCAAAAGTGTATTCAATAACACCATGTCAACATTGGAGCAAGTCAGCGAAGCACTCAAAGATACTCCCAGAGACGCGTTTGACTTCAATATTCCTGCAATTACATTGGACCTCGTTGAATCCGCAATCCGAAAGCTGAAACTCTCAAACGTGGCAGGACCTGACGGAATTCCTTCTTGTGTACTAAAGAATTGCTCTGCGGTGTTTACGATTCCACTTTTGAAGATTTTCAATATCTCGTTACGCCAGGGAAAATATCCAACACGTTGGAAATCTTCGTTCATGTTCCCGATTTTCAAGAAAGGAGATAAACAAAATGCCGAAAATTATCGAGGGATCACATCGCTCTGTGCCTGCTCAAAAGTTTTCGAGATCATCGTCAACGACTTGTTGTTCGCTAGTTGCAGACACTACATCTCTCCTGAACAACATGGATTTCACCCAAGAAGATCGATTTCTACCAACCTTGCACCTTTCGTTTCCTCGTGTCTCCGGAATATGGAAACTGGATCTCAAGTCGACGTTGTTTACACGGATCTTAAGGCTGCTTTCGACCGGGTCGACCATGCTATACTTTTGGCAAAGTTAGACAAACTTGGTGTGTCAAATAACTTAGTTCGTTGGTTTAAATCTTATCTAACGGACAGGATACTCTGTGTGAAGATCGGCTCAGCTCAATCGAGCTACTTTACTAATATGTCGGGCGTACCTCAAGGCAGCAACTTGGGACCACTGCTGTTCTCAATTTTCATCAACGAGGTTGGACTGCTACTTCCACCTAACTGCAGGTCGTTCTATGCAGACGATGTGAAAATTTATGTGGTTGTGCGATGCTTCGCTGATTGTTTACGACTACAGCACTTGATCAGCAGCTTTGAAGAGTGGTGTTCCAGGAATTTCCTCACTCTGAGTGTTAGTAAATGCTTCATTATCACATTCCATCGAAAATTGCACCCAATTGCGTTTGATTACACGATAAACAATCAACCTCTGCAGAAAGTTGATACTGTTCGTGACCTTGGAGTCACGCTTGACTCCGGTTTGACATTTAGACAACACTACACGGATATGATAACCAAAGCAAACAGACAGCTCAGTTTCATGTTTAAGATCTCCGACGAGTTTCGTGATCCCACCTGTCTGAAAACATTGTACTGCTCTCTCGTGCGTTCTATTCTGGAATTTGGAGCCTTGGTGTGGTGCCCGTATCAAAGAATCTGGATTGCGAGGATTGAAGCAGTCCAAAGAAAATTTGTTCGTTATGCTCTCCGTCATCTGCCGTGGAATGATCCTGTCAACCTTCCAGCGTACCAGGATCGTTGCTCACTCTTGGGTATTGAAACCTTGGAGCATAGGCGTACAGTAATGCAAGCAGTTTTCGTAGCAAAAGTGCTACTAGGTGAAACCGACTCTCCAGGAATTTTGGCCGAACTGTTCATCTACGCTCCTGAACGAGTTCTGCGAACAAGAAATTTTCTGCAGCTCGGAACTCGTTCAGCAAACTACTTCCAACACGATCCAATTCGATTCATGTCATCGCGCTTCAATGAACTCTACGCTCTGTTCAACTTCAACTGTTCCGCTGAGACCTTCCGTCACCGAATACAGCGTAGTTGGATGACGAGACGCTAGTTCAGAAATTGTGGCGTTTACTACGTACTGGCACTAATGGCGAAGACACTAGATGACTGATTCGATCAGGACAGATTATTTTAAGTTTACTGACAATTTTTTTGTGTACTAGAATTAATTTAGTTTTGCTTGTTTTGTATTCCTTCTATTCATGTTGATTTATGTAGTGTACGATTTAGAAATAGGGGGTTTTTACGCCACATGGCTTTTTCCCATTCCAATAAGATGTTAAGTCAGTTGGAATTATATCAATAAATAAATAAATAAATACCTATTGTGTCAACAATAGAGTAGGGTGCACATTCAGCCCCGTTCGTTCAAAGCCAACCCATCAGCATATTTTCTATATAGTTTTTTGTCACTAAGTCATTATTTTTTTTGACTCTAAATCAATCAAATGGTAATGGATATTTGAAATGGAATCGTGCAAATACTTTGTAATGTAATTGAAATTTGATGTGCTAAAAATGTGCATTAAAGTGTCAATTATGCCCCTATATGGAGGCATTAGTAATTTTTATCAATAAAGGAAAACATAAACTGTACATCTTCAAGAGTTATAAGTTTGCACGTTTATTAAGACATTCAGTGAAAACAAAACAGAGGATTCGAAAGCCTACAGAGTTTATAATCCATTACAATCCATACAACCCAATCTCGGTTAGTGCTGTGCTGAGTAGGCTTTGCTTCACAGTGATTATATTTCAATTTGGTTTGCACCGTCAGGGTCACAACTTCGTTCGTTCCGTTTTTTAAACGTTTGAAAAGGGATTTAAAAGTAACACTGTGCGCACCTGATTAATAAGTGAGGAAAGAGATGCTTTTATTCTACATAACTGCGTGGCGAAAAACAAAATAGCTGGCCTTGGAAATTTGAGACCTACCTTCATGAATATGTAATTATAGTGATATAACTAATCTCAATGTGTTCCACCATTGCAAAAGTTTTCGCAAAAAAAAAACAAGTTGCAGAAAAAAATATCTTCTCACCACGAGTACATTACGATGAGTGCAGAAAAAAATCGAGTATTGCAGTTTTGCAGTTTTGCATACAACAATTTTTGCGAAGACAAAGATTTATTCTCTCTATATATTTATAAAGACAAGATTCAGGTGTCAGCTCTGAAAAACTTTTTGGTTTTCTTTTGGAGTCATATGCCATGTACCATCTTTTGTCAACCGGTGAAACTGTATTTCTTCTACTATAAACGATTCAAATTTATAACAAATTTTTACTTAAATAAATGTCCAGAAGGCATCAATAACTTCTAAAAATATTTTTTTCTTTTGAACATTTTCATAAAAACCTTTGAAGACTACAAAACGATCAGGTGCTTGTAAGAAAAGTAATTGCCGATTGGTGGTCTGGTGAATGGCTCATTGTGATGTTTTTAGGACCACTGCGCTGCCTAATAAAGAGTGTATTCGATAAAAATGTCACACACATATATACTCATCAAAATTAAACTGATTATCGGATTTTCTTGAAATTTTCAGGGAATAAAGAACTACTAATGAGTTTTGATTTACAACATTTGTTTTATTCAATTTCGTCTCCCATCCCGAATGCCCGCACCTTCCTTTTCACTCCACCCATCAAATTTTGTACAACCGATTTCCCAGTGTTTTTGTTGTTTTTACCCAAATTTTCTTCAATTCTAGCTCTGTTTTTATAGTTTTGGGATGTTTGCGAAGTTCCGTTTTCATAATTGCCCGGAATTTTTCAATTGGACAAAGTTCCGGTGAATTTGGTGGGTTCATATCCTTTGGCACAAAATTGACTCCGTTGGCTCGGTACCACTCCAAAACGTTTCGAGCGTAGTGGCAGGATGCTAGATCATGCCAAAACAGAGTTGATCCTTTGTGCTTCTTAATGAATGGCAAGAGACGCTTCTTAAGGCACTCTTCCGTGTAAATCGCACCGTTTATTGATCCGGAAGTGATGAAGGGAGCACTTATTTCACCACATCCGCAAATCGCCTGCGAGATTAGAAACTTCTTTGCAAATTCCGATAGTTTCTTCTTTCGAACATCCTACGGAACATCGAACTTCGACTTGGCAACGAAATATTCTTGCCCAGGAAGTTGACGGAAGTCAGCCTTGACGTATGTTTCGTCATCCATCACGATGCAACCGGATTTGGTGAGCAGCTTCGTGTAAAGTTTCCGGGCGCGGGTTTTCGCAGTGATGTTTTGTTTTTCATTCCGGTTTGGGGTTTTTTGCACTTTGTAAACATGTAACCCAGCACGTTTCATAGTTTTCTGCACAAAACCGACTGACACCTTAGACTGTTTAGCGACATCTCGAATTGACATGTTTGGACGGTTCTTGAATTGTTGTACGACTTTCCTGGCCATTTTACTGTCCATTGGACCACTTTTACGACCCCTCCCTTCCTTCCTTTGGACACTCAGACGCTCCTTGAAGGTTCTTATTACACGAGACACAGTTGTATTTGCAATTCCAAGCCTTTTAGCAATCCACCGGTGGGACGCCCCTGGATTTTGATTGTGAGTGCACAACATTTTCTCACGGACAATTTCTTGTTTCGACGACATGACTGGAACTACTGAATGTATAACTATGAAACTTGGCAAATGTAAATAATACACTATGGATAAGATCTACTTAAATTTCTAGGTTTTTTACTCATACGATTCAAAAGTTGTGATTGTGCCCAAATCGTTAGTTAACACGTACAGTATGCAAATAATGTTTATCCAATTTACATTTTTACATTTTTATTGCTGATGAAAATCAGTTTAATTTGATGAGTGTTCCTCCATGATTTGTGTTTATTTATCACAATGCCATTGAAAATACAGTGATTATCTTTTCTTGAGATTTTATGCGATGAATGAAAAAGGGTAAAAATTTAAGAAAAAAAAATGTATCCACCCCAAACGGATTCTACGGTTTAAGTATGTTTTACAGAGTTTTAGTATCTGCAACTTTCTCGAATTGAAACATTGTGTCTAGCTGTCATTTGGTGCTCTTGAAATTTCAGTTTCATGTTCTAAATTGGAAGGTATTTGTTGTGGGCTGCAAAATGATGAGTCGACAACTGTGATGGAGCGTGCGTCCCCGCAACATAGCTCTGGTCCTTACAAGTTCCTACCTCATGCTTCCACGGGTCAACAGATGACAAAGACCGCCAGCTAAGGGTTGCGTACTTAGCTGGTAGTGCAGCCTGGGCACTGTTGTCCTTCTGACTTCAGCTAGATTGAGGAGATGCGTGCCGAGCGTCTGTCCACCAAGGAGGTCTGTCCACCAGCGGCTGAGTAAGAAACGCTGTATCTCGTCAGCTATACCTTAGGAGGCAGTCCCACCAACGCAATGTAGCCAGCGCGGTAAGATAGCATGCTGAAGTCTTACCCTACCATGAAAAATGTAAGTATTCTTTATTTCTTTTATACGGTATATAATTTTGGATCATCCATGGAATCAGAAGACATGCAGATAGTACACATGTTATTCTCATTTTATATTATAACATCCCTTCACAATATTTTTTATGCTATTTTCAGCTTCGCATTTATCCATCATTGTAAGTTTATGTCCACGCTTGCCACGCTTTTGGTTCAAATGCCAAAAGTTCACCCACAGGCAAAAGGAGCATAAACTAATCTTTCTAGCATCTATGCTCCCAACGATAAGGTACAAATTATCACACTGTATAACTCAACATGGAAGCGTTTGGTACGGGAGGTCCACGCTTTCTTCCTTCCCTTGATTCAGAGTAGTAGAGCGAATTTAGATCTTTCTGGAATCGCTCTATTTATTGGAATCCTCTCTGCGGCACATACTACGCAGTTGGCCTGGCCAATGACAAGAAAAATGATGTATTCAAGAAACCATCATTTTCCAGGATGTTTTCAAGAATTGGCTGCGTTAGTGTGAGATTAGATTAGAGATTAGATAAATTGGAAGGTATTTGTGGCTAAATGCCCAAAAAAATCACAAATCTCGATCAGCATCCGAAATTTGATTACATCGAAAATTTATTTTCGTAAAGTTGCATTCATGCATTTCGTAAACATGGATTTTGTACATAGAACAAATGTCTCGTATACTGTATGAAACATTCATAATGCTTTTTATCTGGTGAAATACTATCATTACACCTTTTTGTAAAATGCACGAAATGAACTTCGTGATGACCAGCCAATCGTTGTTTCTTTTTTATACCGTACTCATGCATGATGGTGTTTCTGCTGGTATGGGCGGGAATAATTTATCTTACCCAAAATAAAAATTAAAGCGCTGTCGAGAGCTACAACTTCATGCTCATTAATCAAACAAGTTCTCACGATTCTGCGTGGCCTAGTGATATCAACCACGGATTCAGAATCAGCACTTTCTAAATATTCAGGTTCGAACCCCATGTCATAAATATTAAAAAATCGCTGGACAACTCCACGTGGTTGCGCTTTTTTTGTCAATTACATTTTGAGTCGATAAAGAAGATCTGTCAGTACTTCGTGCAACCACCAGAGAGACGTTTCTTTTTAATTTGTTACCAAATATTCGTAGCTCTTTGTATTGTTTTCGTGCAATGTAAGAATTAGAGTCCCTAGAAAGAGTCACGACAAGAAGAACATGCAACACTTATTTTGATTAGTTCTCATTTTGCGTGCATGTATAATTCAAATGGGATGCTCGATAGGTAGCTCCGATAGGTAGATTTGGTTTCACTCTTTGCGCAACTCTTCTTTATCGACTCTGGTAAGAATGTTCTTTCTGTGTCAACAAAAGCTTCGTGCTTTTGACAGTTGCGCGTGTGCCATTAATTGCGAATGTATCTTCATAAAAAGAATAAATCAGTTTCGTTGCAGAAAACAACGAATGGATTTGTGAGTATTACCTTCGATTTTGTTATATAAACTAAAATTAACTTTCAGTGTATTCACGCAAAAAAAATATTGTAAACCTAATAATATTCGACGTATAATCAAAAATAATTTCATTTTGTTTTGGACGCAAAATAAATCATTTTTGTTTCAACAATCCAGTCTGTTTGTTTTTTTGAAAATGCATGGATTATAAAAATAAAAAGAACTTTTTATATCTATAAGAGTTTTTATTGTTCGTAAGCTGTAAAATTGACAGCTGGACCAGCAACAATATTTATTTTTGTTTTTAAAAGACATTTCTTGTCATTTCAACTATAATTATGTTTCAAAGAATATCAATAAACGTAGTAGGAATAAAAATATTATTATTGATTTAATAAGAGCCTTGTTATTGTTTTTATGTTATTTTTATTTTATTTTCAAAAGATATGGAATGGGAATTTGGGACCTTTTCTTAATTATTTGTAAACCACTAAATTTTTAAAACTGCATCGCTGTTTTATTCTTGGAAATCAAAACTTAAGAAACTACATTTTAAAAACCTTCAATCACCTGGAATTCCTAATGACTGCACAAGATCAAAACAAAATATGGTGGTCTTGTACTGCACTCTCGTATAAATGTACTCAACATACACACTCGTGAAGATTAACACAAAATATATTTTTACTTATAAAAGGAAAAAGCATGGTTTAGAAACATAAAATGTTTTGTTTTTTATGTATATTTTCTTAAATCATGTGAAATAGGATATATAACTTGCTTTTGCATTTGATCTGTGAATTAAAACATTAATTTACCCTCAATTCAAATAAACTATTAATGAATCAAAATCAGTATATTTTTATTTCGACAATAGCTTACATTGAAAAGTAGTTCATTCAAAACAAACAGAATCTTACATTGAAAAAAAAAGAAATAATTTTATCAAAACAATAAAATACAATATAATTTCAAAAGAAATGTTTTGCTTATATTCAACAATTATAATTTTTGGTTCAATTCAACAAAACTTCTATCCGTGTTGAACATCACAAAACTGTCAAAAGCTGTCGATACTGTCCAGCTTCACAAATATACGGTCACTAGGATTGTACAGATGTACAAAAAGCGTGGTTCTATCTCACCAGCTAAGCGATCGGAGCGTCTTCAAAGACAACTAGACGAATTGACAGAACTATCGTGAAGAAGGCAGAGCTGGACCGGGGAGTATCAGCTCCAGAAATTGCAAAACAGATTGAAACTGACAACAATCCGTACGAAATGGGCTCAGGACCCCATTTCATGGACCAGTTATGGCTGGAATGAAGTGATTTTGTCAGACGAGACGAAAGTAATACTATTTGGGTCTGATGGTATCACTATCTCTATCTATAGCTACATTCGACGTTTGAGAACTTAAGTTCATTGGTAGAATCATGACAAAGGAGGTTTATGTGGACATTTTCAAGCGAAAACTCCCAGCGTCTGCACAAAAGCTAATGTTGGGGCACAGATGAACGTTCCAACAAGACAGATATCCGAAGCACACCTCAAAGCTGGTTTTGAAGTGGTTCTAGGAAAAGCGTATCAAGGTTATGGAGTGGCCAGCACAATCTCCCAACCTTAATCCGACCGAGCATCTCTGGTCAATTTTGAAAATTAAGGTCCATGAACAAAAACCAACAAGCATCCAGCAAATTGCAGCAGGTAACCTCAACAGAATGGGACAAAATCACCACGGAAACAACTGCTAAGCTTGTTGAGTCAATGCAGTACTAAAACTATGTGAGCCGGTGGATACAATTTTGCGTTATTTTTTAACTTTTTTTAGCATCATGTCTGAAACGCATAAGAATTTGTTTTTTATTTTGAACTCGAATGAATTGGCTTTTTTTTTAAATAAATAAATACATAAATTTATTATAAACTGAATAACGATTAACCGTGTTTTAATTTTCTAGTGAGCTTTTGAAAGTAATCTAATTTTTCACTGGGGGTGAATAAACGTTTTTTGCATACTGTATGCAGTTTTCGGGAATGTTTTTGTATATTCTTGGGTCATATTTTTCGTTCAAGTGACATCCAAGTTTAGGCCAATGTGTTTGAGAGCCCAACATATCAAATATTAAGTCCTTTGATACAGTCTATTCGAATTTTCTACTAATTTTTGTTAAATTTTAAAATACATGAAAAAGATTGTACAAAAGTTTTCCCGATCCCGATCTTAAACCAACGGTTTAAACGCAATAATATGTTGTTCTTTGATTCGGCTTTGAAGCAATGCTGCTGCTACTAAATGTTAATAAGAAGTCATGAGTCATTTACCCGACCTTCAGTACCTAATAACTTTTCTTGCGGGCGTCTAATCGTTTTGCGGTTTTGAAGGTTTTTTTTTGTTGTTGAATAGTTGAGTGTGTTGTGTTGTTTTCTTTTAAGTCCGTTATAGTTGCTTCATCAGATTTCGTGTATTTCAACAACTACTTGCGGACTTCATCAGTGCCTCATACTAGGACACCATGACGCCTTAACCCACTCAAAGGCTCTTCATATGGAATTCCATTAAAGGATCGACAAAAATAAAAGATTTTTTTTAGTTACTCAGAAAGGTAGAGTAGCTTATTTTAAGAAGTCGATTGTTAACCTCTAGAGATTGATGTGTGTGAGAATAAGTTTTTCCATAGAAAATCTCATATAAATTGGAAATTTTGTTCATGAAATATAGTTTCACCTATTGGGGTGATATATTGCACACTTAGACTTAGTAGTAAACCACATTTTACTTGGAGCATGTAGCTATGATTTGAGCATTTACTTTAACTTTAACTGGAAGCGTGAAAAATATTATTTTGAGTATTTCCTCTTTCAACCATGCCTCATTCTAATGGACGCTTGTATGTATTTACAAACTTTCTGACACTTTCGCTTCAGATACTCAATGTGGGATCTCCAAGTGCACTTTGAATCGAAGCTTCGGTTGTGCTGGGTTATGCGTCCTAGAAAAAACGACCAATTCTGTTTCCTCCGTAGAGAATTCAATTCCTAGCTCTAGAGCGCAAGTCGACAAATTGTCTAAGGTATCCTGAAGAGGTCCTTGCAGATCAACACTAATGGTCCCGTGACAGACACTACGCCGTCATCTGCAAGTTATCTCAACGTACAGTTGTCACTTGGGCAACCGTCAATGTCTTTGACATAAAAATTATACAAAAGAGGGCGTCAACGTGATCCCTGGAGGAGACCAAAGCTCATATGTTTCTCTAAAAGCAAGTTATACAAAATTATTCATGAATGGGGAAAAGCTACAAGCGTGGAGTTTCTCTGAAAGAACTTCAACCGATACTGAATCAAAAGTCCTCTTGATATCTAAGAATACAGAAGCCATTTGCTCTTTTTTACCAAAAGCTAACTGAATATCCGTGGAAAGCAACGCGAGACAGTCGTTCGGTCCCTTACCCCTACGGAAACCATATTGAGTATCTGAAAGCAAATTGTTCGTCTCAACCCATTTGTCCAGACGGAAAAGGATCATTTTCTCCAACAACTTTCGAATACAAGATAACATTGCGATGGGTTGATAGGAGTTGTGGTCGGACGCGGGATTACTAGGTTTTTGAATGACAATAACTCTCACCCGTGTCCATTCATCCGGTACAATCTAGAGTTCCAGAAACTGATTGAGCTATTTCAACATGCACATCTTAGCGACGTCTGGAAGGTTTTTAAGCAAGTTGAACTTGATTCTATCAGCTCCTATTGCCACACTAATATTGAAAAAGGTTGGCTATCGAATTCGCGATGTGTCGACAAAGAATGTGGACAAACTTTTCGGGTGAACTTGAGGATCCATTGGTCCGAGTACTCCTTGCTCTCGTTGTTCGTTGTTCGGTTACGTAATCTTCACGCCGTGTTGCAAAAAGGTTTCTCGCGATAGCTCATCCACAAATTATGGCCAGTATCCACGTTTCTTGGGCTTGGAGGATCTTAAGTTCGCGTTCGACAGCCTTATATACTTCAAAGTACCTGAACCACGTCGTATTGCTGATCCCACCATGGAGAAGGAGGTTTCCTGCGAAATGACGTTCCTGGAACTGGTCGATTTTGTGCATGAAGCGCGCTGTCTGAGGTCAGGTTGAAGAAGAATTTATATTCCTCCAGTGGTGAAAGCCTTTCTTTTGTCGTTACAGCTTCATCTATTGCTGTCCTAGACATAGTCCAATCGATGTAACGAGTTTGATCATATGCGACGTTGATGGATTCCGACGGATTGAACCCTGTGGCAATCAAATCATTTATGGGTAAGTGATCACAACCTTGGGGATCTTGAATCACATTCCATGTGCAATCCAAAAATAATGAAATCGGGCCAGCCAAACGTGTAAATTCTCCATTGTTAAGAAATGTCATATTGAAGTTGTCACAGAGGTCATATATCAAGAAAGACCGGTACAGTTCTCCCCAGCCTGTACCATGAGAGTAAACAGCTTCCATGATCAACCAGCAAGAAGAACCAAACAAACATCTGAAAGCTGTTTTTAGTTTACTGAGGCTCTAGGAGGAATATACACTGAAGCAATGCAAAGGCTTTTTGCATAACAGGCTGACATGCGACAACTTCAATACCTATAATTGGAGTAAAATTCACACTATAGAATATTTGCTCCTCAAAAATGCTCCTCCACGCGAATTCCCTCTTTCTCATTTCGACCTCATCGGTCACTACTTTAGAATTTACATAGCCGCTATGGATAGCATGAAGCATATTAGTAAAATTGATAAAGCTCTTGTAATATGCAATCCTATCGGGACGTTTGAAACGATCAACGATCGCAATAGATTTTTGCATACGTATATTTTTTAGCAGATCTAATTTCAATTCACAATGGCGCGATGCTGCTGGTGTTCCCAGTTCTGCTTAGCAACAAGTTATCATTTTCATTTGATCATTTTTTTATGCAACTAATGGTGCAAGTAAGTAGTAACTTTAGAAACTCATTTAAAAGATTAGAAATAATTAATGCTCTGTACTTAAACGCGTTTGGTGCATGAGACACTACAAGATTATATATAAATTCTAGTAGGAAAGCGCTGCGTTGATCACTCATACGGTAAACATTTCACAGTTGTTCTTATTTATCCTGATTACGTTGCTTTGTCTGTAAATTTTCATCACTACCACTCTACCACTTTGTCTTAATTATCTTAATTAGGTTTTGGTTATTTCTTGATTCTTGAAATTCCATTGTTCACAAAAATTCATTATTATTTTATTATTTAAATCATCACCGCTGTTTCGATCAGTTCTAACATGGTTTGTTGCACGAATATGTATATTTTCCATTGCATCCGAAACGAATGCTCTACAAACGTCATCCCGAATATAAATCGATTTCCTATAATTAAAGTTTGCCAACCTGAGATGTGTTCTTGATGATCACTTTCCATATTGCACTTCGAACGACCACACGTAACAGAAGGCGCGACCAAACTATCAGCGAGACGATATACCGTGATCACGACCGAGATTAAGCGAGAGAACAAAACTAAACTAAGCGAAACGCTGCTTGTTAACGTTGCGGCGATCGGAAGAAAAATAGAAACGTTCAATTTTCACCAACATTTCAATGATAGATTTATTTTTTATTCAGTTCCTGTCTTGGCGAGTCTTCGTCTTCGTCGTCGTCAACGAGAATGTCGACGTGCATGGCTTAATGTGATGTAAAAACGCAACAATAATATTCTTCTTTACCATACAAGCTTACGATGGGGACATAAATAGCCGTTGATTTTTATTCTTTCTTCCTGTTGTTTCATTGGAAACGGTGCAATCGAATTCAAAATGCTACACGAGCCATTGATGGGCACATTGAATAATTGATTACTTGTACGGAGGTTTAATTTATTCTATACACGTTACCTTATGAAAGTAAGCATAACCTCTTATGTACTAGCGTTTATTCGTTGTATTCTGCATGGATTATAATTTCTGCACATCAAACAAGTAAAGGTAAACACTTTTCAAACACCCGCAATATTAAACTAATACTAATGTTCCACATGCTTAAACAAAACAAAAAACTTTATTCAAGGAGGTCCATCGAAAGTTGACAGATTGTATTATCTCTTGAGTGAGTTCCAGCAATCGAAATCGGTTGAGGCAAGGCCACATTCGGATGCTCTCTACAATTTTCTACTTATCTCAATTGGTGACATCGAAGTATGTAATAAAATATAACATGCTGCCTATCGTGTGTATACGACCGGTAGTGCAATCCGCTAATTCATATTTGCGGTAAAAGGAAAAATACTCGACCTACTATTTTTTTCTATCGAAGGAACACAGCGTTTAGTTCGCTTGTTCCCTAAAGCCACATAATCACATAATATTGATAGGCAAAATCAAATGCTGTTGAGAATACAGCTCAACGTCGTATCGCACCAACACACGATGTGCATAATGGTTCTATAACGGAATTAATTCCAATACCGGAAGCAAGCAAGAATCCATAAAAAAAAAACTTTGAAGTCCCTCTATCGAATAACGCTGGTGATTTTATTTAGCATAAACAATATTTGCTTCCAGCGGATGAAGACACCCAATTCTGTCTGTTTTATCTATATAAAATGACGCTGACAGCGGTTTCCATCTTCAAGCAATCTTCATAAATAACGGTCGAACCTTACCTATCGGCATTTTTAGAAAAACAGCAAAGCAGCGGGTCTAGTACGCAATTCATGAACACATTTATTGAACACGTACTTGTTTCGACCCGGAAACACCCGGAAAATATTACTTGTTATTGGTGAATGCAAATCCAAAGTTGAATTGAACAATATAAAAACTCATGAACTTTCGTACGCAGTTTCAGACATATGGCTGAACGTAGAGCCAGTTGGTTCTCGCTCTATTTCAGCTATGTCTAATTAGCGATTCCTCCAGGATACAGAATTATGTACGTTAATGACATCAAAATATTCATTGAAAATTAAATTTATTTAATATTACGAAATTTAAGATAGGACTCACGATTTTTTAATTGTTTTCAGCAACAGAACTGATATGTACATTGAGCTAGCTTTGTATTCAATGTAAAACGCGCAGTTGTCAAACGTACGGAGTATTCGTTTGCACAGCTAGAATATTTTTACATTTTACGGAAACAATAAAAAAGCCACGAATATTTTATTACAAATTAAAAAATGGGCGTCTAACTGGCCTCTGAATTTTGGACAAATCTGCTATATCGCCCCGAAATGTAATTGAAAAAACTCAATCAAGAGAAGTCGTTCAATGTTACTCACGAGATTTGATGATTTGATTGTTTACCAAAGTTTATGAGACATTTGTTCTTTGTACAAAATTCATTTTTACGAAACGAACGGAAGCGGAATTACGAAACAATATTTTCAGTGTAGCATTTTCCGACTGCATTGACTTATAATTTACATGTTGAACATTGTGTCAGTGCCGGTGAGGCAAAATGTTCAGTAAGAAGACCCACTAGAAAAACAAAATCCTATGCAATACAGTTCTTCCAAAAACTGCTAGCAAATTCAACGTTCTACGAATGTTAAGGATGTTGGAGCAGACTTGGCAAATCACCTAGCGATTCAACGAGCTGTACAAAAATATTTATCTCCGTTCAAAAGCAACTCGCACTCGAACTTCCCCAATAGCCAATATTAGCAACGTGTTTGGAGCAGCACAAGCATTTTTTTTTTCGCTATATGCTCTTTGTCAGTCACTATAAAAATGGTCCGCAATTTTTCAGCTAAGATACATTCAAGGATCTGAATTTTGCAATATTATTTTCGTCTAGCATAACCTGATTTATTGCGAAAAAACGCTGAATTGATTAATTACCCACTAACCTCACTCGGAGACGGCTATAAGAATAGAGCTACAGTTATGCTCGAGCGATTAGCACCCTACCCAGGTAACCAATAAGCCTCTGCATATGCAGTAAATCAACCCTAAATCTGCTTTTCAGATGCTACAAGCTTTATATTAGCATTATACCAGCATCTTGAATGCTATCTGTTGTAAAGTAGCATTTCAAATGATATTTAAATGCTTGTAGCCTGTAATAAGCATTTTGAATGCAAAATAGCATTAATGAAGCATTATCATAGCATTGCAGTAAAGCAGCCGTATATTGTGCCAAAAATGCCATTTATGTTGCATGTGAGGCGACTTAATTGCTTGATAGGCTGCCGTAAAGACGCTTTGAAACTGCTTATTGGTTACCTGGGTAGTATTGTAATACAACGCAACCTGCCGACCAAAATCTGCTTTCTTGTTTATACATTGTATAATTCAAATACGACCAGAAACAAGTGTTTCCAGATTTCCAGAACTCTGCAAAGAACCATTGCGCTGAATTGGCCGGCTTGTCGTGCCGCAAGGGCTCAGTAGGGATTCTTGGTCAAGACAGATAGCTAAGAGTAAGTTCCATTGTAGGAATATCACATCAAATAGTTTTTCCACTTGCTACAGATGATCGTGTCTGGAGGTCACATTGAGAATTTTACAATTCACATTAGGTTCGTAGTTGCAGCGCGCTTTGTGATCATGCTTACCTTAGATCCATCCTAATAACATGAAAAAACATTACAGGAAATAGAGGCAAAATTCTTTTTTTTTTGTCATGAAATGATAGTATACTATTGCATATAAATTGGTTTCAGATTATCGAAATTTGAGATGTACTTTGTTTTGCATGATGTGTTTCAAGTCTTCCAGGTCATCAGGTATTGTTAAATAATTTAAGATTTTAAATACATTTGTTTCTCATGACTGTCATATATTGTCTAAATTTTCGAGTTCATAATGGATGCGCAAGTTTATCACAATTGCAACAAAACAGCAGTCGGCACACATGCAATTTTCAGTTCATATTATAATATCCGATCACTATGTATATTATCTTATATGACATTGTTTATTCATTACCATTACCTTTATCATCATGATTACCACTTTTATCATTACTTGTGTTGTCATGGTTTATGTATAAACATAAAAATAATTTTATGATTCTAACCTAATAGGTTGTATAAACTTTTAATTATTATGTCTTATATGTCAAATTATTATTTTGATCCTTTCTTCTCCTCTTATGATATAGAAGTATCGAGTGCCTCAAATACAAGAAGCCGCAACGGAATTCGTAGTAGGCTTTTGCATTTATTACTATTATTATTTTCAATTTCCGGTTTGCAAATGGACATTTTACTAAATCTGAGCTGATCTGATTCATGCTTTTGGTGAATTGAAAACAAACGCTTGTGCTAACAGTTTGTGAATAGAGGGCGGGCTCTTCTCCTCGCCCATTGAGGCATCCTCACGATGGCTTGCTCTGTTGACCAATTGTTCAATCTTGTTGTTGGAATGAGATTCTTTACAGCCCTGTAGATATGTATAAGTGATTGCCTATCGATCCACTAAACCCGTTTTTGGCCCTTCATACAATGGCATGATTAGGATAATCAGTAGTTATTAAATCTTGATCAAGTCTAACAGAGAGAAGAGCCCATTGCTGTCGGACTTAGTTTCCGTGCTACAATGGGTGCTACATGGACACTGCAAAGAAACAAATGAAACAGGTTATTGAGTTGTTGTCTCGTAGAGTGTGTAGCCCGGCTCGACGTATCGTGATAGAAGATGCGGTCACTGAATCGAGGTTGACCCCTGAGATCTTGCTGCAAGGAAATCGCTCTCTCATCGTGCTCGGCGTACAAACTCAACCATCACCCAATGTCAATACAAATACCTTAGCTCCTGTGACAGATAAAGAGTGTGACTCTTACTTAGGAATAGGGAGCATCAAAGTGACTATCATTTCTTTCGATGTATAATTTTCGAAAATTTTATCACTGCTCTGCAGTAAAATCCTAAGTTGGGTTGTTTGTTCCCGGCTCATTTTGTTGGAATTCATCAATGTCGCGTATAAGCTAATGCGTAACATCGATTGCACAATGGACAATAATAGATAAAGTCTTAACGAGGTTTCCACCAGGGGTATCTACGGCTAGAGGAACATAACATTCTCTCCAACTCTGACGCGTTGATACTTCACCGTAGACATGGAGACCTAAACACTTCGAAAAATATATAGCTCTCATTCGTAAAGTTAGGCGCTTATCATCAAAGTCAAAAATAACGTTGATGAATACTCTATGGAACACGGCGCGAAGATTGTGTTACCGAACAACAAGCAACGAAAGCGAGGACTACCCGGACGAATCCTCAAGTTCACGCGAATAGTTTTTCCAAATTCTGTACCGGTAGGGATTCCTCGTGAAACCACGAATTTAATATATTTTAAAAGATTGGTCAACCCTTCTCAATGGTAGAGCTCTTTCTTGCACTCCTTTCGTTTGGTAATACTCCTGGCTATGATACAGAAGACCGAGTAAATGATCTTCACGTCTGCCGCGCGGATCTGGGCGTGCTATTCGGACGTGCTGTGGTATTGTGCCGCCGTGCCAGCAGGGTACCGGACGATGATTTTGACGAGTTCAGAGTACTTTAGTTGTATGTTTTCAGTAGGGGGCTAGATCGCACATCATCGAACTGGATCGTTTCCAGTTTCGGAGTTTGATACAAAGTTAGGCCATCTTGATTCCACTAAATCGATTTTCCCTGTGATGTTATTGATAGAGAAGGCTATGTTATATACAATGAAATCCATAGCGTCACACATAAAATTGAAGCTCCTTGTTTCGTATTTATCATCAAACAAGTTGTAATAATATACGCATTAAAAAAAAGTGACAATTTTCAGATCGCTGATAAAACCGAACGAAAAAAGATATTTTAACAATCCAAATTACATTTTTTTATTAGGAAATTAAAAATTTCACAAAAATACTTCTACTTCCTGCCTTGCGGTAATCAGCCGAAACTTTGGCCATAGGTGAAAACAAGAAGAAGTTTGTAGGCATATCCTTCAGTTTCTTGGTCACCCTTTTGATTTGATTTGATAAACTCGAATACTTTGGATATTTTGGGGTACGTTTGGAGGATTGGCATTTTTGGTTATCACCGGAATGCCCAACCGCTCCATTTCCTCCAGCGCCCACTTCGAGTTGGGGGCCGTCGATAGATCCGGCCAAAACATCACGCCATCATGTGGATATGTTGGCCAACTACTTCTTGGCCATTTGGCGGGTGCATCGTCCTCCTGGTCCAACGCATGGAAAGAAGTGACGACTTTGCCTTCCGTCTTCTGTATGAGCTTCTATTGAATCCTCCGTTTAAAACGGTCTGGCGGCCAGAACCAGGCTTCCGCTCGATGGACTGTAGATGTTTCCGCGACCGTATTCGCCCGACACGAAGTGGGCCACGATGGCCGACTTTCTTAGGCCCGAATGGTGCAGGCGGTTTCACTGTTCTAGCCATAGCTGCCGTAAACAAACTGATGGAGCTATTTCGCAGTATACAGGCAACAAGTATATATAGACTACTGACCGGTGGACCTACTACCAGGTGTCAGGGTATTCGCATGAAAAATCGGAACATTTGATCACTTTTTTTTTAAATGCACACTTCACACTTAACGATAGAAATTATTGCCTCACTTACACGTACCAGTACTTCATTATCAAGGATAGTGTCAGTTCTATGGATACTATCCACTCCTTGGAACTGGTTAAGCAATCCTTGTATTTTCTAATGAAAGAACGAGGGCTTTAAAGTGCTTTATTTTTGCGTTATTTTATCATCACCTTTGTGTTGCTCTTCATAGTTCGATTCTGGCCAATGCGAGGGCACACTCGCTTGCATAGGTTGGCACTATGGATGCTTACTTTTTTCGTCAACAGTTAATCGTCAGCTTGCTGCAAAAATAGATTCAAGGAGATTTGGGGCGATGGCAACATTCTATCATTCCTAAGGTAATAAGGAAATCTTATTTTTATGGGGATGGATATGAGGCGGTGTAATTATGGTGATGTTCAGCCTCCTGGGCTGGTTCATCAACTTAAGCTTGTGTACACATACACTATTAATAACGACCATTTGGAGTTGGCAACCACATATCTTTAATCACATTTGCTCATTCTCGCAGACCTCCCCGGTATTTTTCATAAAAATTTGGATACTTGGAAGTGTTTTGTCTTTCTTTGTTTGTGTTCTTTGTCTATTATTTCCACATAGATTTAACAAATAATTCTAGGGTCTTTTTTTCATTAGGGCGAATCTGCAATTGCCACTGCGCTCCCCATTGTAGCTCGGCCTTTAGGCCGCAATTCATTCACATGGAAAACAACATAACGCCGTATCCCTAGACGCAGGTGTTTAAATTGATTCGTTTTTGTTACACCAATGCAAATTATTCAACTAAGTAGATACTCACCATGTCTGTTATTATTCTTCACAGTGGTAGGTGCTTTGGGTGCCAGCATTTTTGGAACCTGGAATTGAAAAAGAAATAATAGATTCAAAAGTAGTTATATTTATTTCCACATTTCAATGGATAATATTTCCGAATATATGAATATGAAAACATCGGAAGAACGTAAGTTAACAAACGTTTAACGCCAAAAAAAAAATCTTTAAATAATCTACAAAGCTGTTTGAGACTCATATTCCGAAATTAAGAATACGGAATTATGAAAATTGGTTACTGGACCACAAGTCGAATGACAAAACGTAGAATGACCAAAGTTCGAAAGATAAAACTTAGATAAAACGTCGAATGGGAACAAACCGTCGAATGATCAAAAGGTCGCATAACCCAAAGAGGAACAATTAGTCAAATAATCAGAACTACATTTATCTGACATACTATAATCTACCAGAATCATAAACTCAAAGAAAACAAAAGACAAAAGAAAAAATATTTCTTCTAAGAAGTTCAGTCTTTTTTTAAATTAGATAGTGATGAACCAAATCAGCTTTGTATCGAGTTCCGCTTCATATCCTATTCCATTTGTGCCTACTACAAATATTTTGAAAAGAAAACTATAACTAAGTTTATTAATGTTCTAGCAGTCCATTATTGACGTGACAGTGCGATGGTTGGGAATTCGAAAACATGCCAAAACATGTTTGAATCCTTTCGAACAGTTAGCGTACTCTCCTCATCCAACTTTTTTTTATTTTCATTCGATCTTTTGTCAAATGAATGTTTTGTTCATTCGGCCTTTTGTTCTCCTGGTTACCATTCCACATTTTTTTCCATTCATGATTTTGTACCTTGGACCTTTTGATGCTCCGACCTTCTGTCATACAATCCAGAAATAAATCAATTACATTTCAACTCTCCTTGAACTACGATGTTGTTCGAGACTAATAAAGAACTATGATTACATGATGTTTCCAAATAGATAGAACGTAAAGATTTGTTTGTAAACATTGACACATGAAACAATACTTATGATTATCGTAACGGCGACATAACCAACAATCGGAACAAATAAAGGCTTAGAATTTTATTCAAAACCATACTTTTTTTACTATTTTATAATATATACACTTGATGTCCAATGCGTTGAACTGCATTTTTCACAAAGAATTTTGAGAACACAATTCTTTTTTAAGGTTAGTTGAATGTATATAAGCGGATTATTTTTATTTGATTTTCCAACATTTTGATCTATCTAGGGAGTTTGCCTTTTCTGCGCAAACTAGGAAAGGTCCACCCCGTAATGTACACTTCTGACGTTTTGGTTTGTTTACATTTATTTGCTCGGTGAAAAAGAAATATTTTATTATAGGCAACATAAACAGTAGGAGAATTTAAAATTAACACTTCATTTGATCACTTTTTTCCTAGTTTCCCAATCACACCCCCCCAAGTTTTTAAAAAAAGTGAAAGTGATAAACAGTAGCATTTTTGAGTACATGTGTTTTAAATGAACAATAATATAGCTTGGCTCGCTTTTGGCAAGGTAATCAAATTGAAGCTAAATAACGTAGTTATTCTAGCAGTACATTCAGTGAAGTGGTGAACACCCATACCTCTCACGCCAAAGTCACGAGTACGAATCTTGCCACCGGTCAAGCTATGAAAATGTTTGAACGACTATGATGTGAACGATAACCCGAGCAAAGGATTATACCAAATTGATAACATATTCTAATAGGTTATCATTTTTTGATCACTGAATATGTTATCATTCAGGCTGTTTAAAATAACAGAATGAATATCAAAAAAATACTAGTTGAATATCATAATAATAACTTATTTTGTTATCACTGCGAACAACTTGATAACAAATCCTGTATTGTAAGAAAATTTATTGAAATAGTATCAAATTATGTTTTCAATTTGAAATCAAATTTTCGTGCTAATAACTGAAAAAAATATTTTGATAAAAAGCAAAAATTCTTGTTCAACTGTGCTGAAAATATTTATAGTTTTACAATTCAACATATAACGTTCATAAAAAATAGTGTGTTAAAAATGATAACATATGATAACAAAATTTGCCAATGGTGGGTGATAACTAAATTTGTTACACGATAACAGCGGAAATCAAAACGATAACTGGGATAACAGAACTTGTTACTGATATGATATCAGCTTGTTATTTTTCATTGCTAGGGAAACCAGCCCGAATCTGAAAATCTCGATAATCAAGAAGAAGAAATCTTTGATGAAAGAATATATAAAATAAGAGGTTTGAAAATCGGTTGCCGAGAATAGTCAACATAGCCGAAGCCAACGTTTCCTGTACATAGAAAAATATATTAACATTGAGAACAAACAAACAGTGCTCTGGTGTGGTTTTGATACGGAACTAAATATCAATCCCTATATTTAGTTCCGTATGAAAACCACACCAGATCAATGTTTATTTGGTCTATGGCAATTTGTTGATATCAACATATATGCACTTCGCCATAATAATATACGAAAGAGACTACAAATTTCGTATACCTTCCGAGGAGCTACAAACTTGCTATGAACCACGTTTTACTTAACGAATATTCATGATGCCATTTTTCTGATGCTCAAAGCTTAAGACAAGCAATCCTTTCTAGTACATATACCACATATACTTACAGACAGTAGCAGTTGACTGGTTAGAATCCTATTGAACCCATCATTAAATTATCTTCTAGACATTCAATCAAAATGTTGTTTACTTAAGGAATAGGTAGTACAGGTGCCTTTTAATCCTAACGTTTTTTATCTCATTAGAGGAAAGAAATTTGTACCGTGGATGCAAATGGAATTAGTTATTCAAGTTAACGAAAATCACAGTATTCCCATAACATCGACTGGATTCCAGCGAACGATCAATTACAAAATATTCCGAATGCTCAGGATAAGATTGCCGGTCATTGAAATCACACTCATATCACTTCATTTTTCTCTTAGGTTTTTCACTTTTCAAAAGGAGTAGGTTTTTTTAAAGAAAATAAAAAATTTGGAATTGAGCCAGAAATCCTCTAGAGCAGTTTAAAAAGCAATCTTAAATTTAAATTTAATTTCAAATGCAAATTACAACATACTGCCATAGACAGGCAGTGGTTAGGTGAACAAACTATATTGCGCATTGTAACATATCAGAGTTATTAATGCTTATGTTTCTTTGATGTTTACTGTAGGACATATTTTTGGAGTTATCCGATAAAAAAGCTCACTGAACTACGCTGGTAGCGATTCTTATGGCATTTATAAGAAAGGCTTAAATTCTTCGATCGTTAGCTCATTACCCCGTGCCGGAAATTAACGCCTTTGGTTTTACCACGTACCGTATGGTACATGTATATAGTAAATCACAGAGCTTGGACAACAAGTTGCAGTGTGTATGAGCGGGTTTATCGTATTAAATACCTCGTCTGAAATTGATCCACTCCTCATGTGCTCCTTCATCATAAATGTTCCGATTGAATGCCTTCTAGTTTCGCCAGAGATTGTTTCCTCGCACCGCGTGGTCTCTCGGCCTTCTTGGAGTAAGCTGATGCATTTTGAGTCACTGAAGAGAAAATCTTGTATAAACAATAGGTAATTTTAGAAGAACGAGGTAAATGACTCACATGGAATTCGAATAAAATACATCATCATTCGCGCTGCTTTCGGAAAATGACTCGTTGTGAGAATCCCATCGGTTACGGATGCTGTCAGCTCCATGGTTTCGGTAATCTAGCGTGTTATGTTTCCTAGTATTCGTACCAGATTTGACTGAAGGTGATGTTGTGCTATTACTACGGGAGCGTAATAAACCCTTTAAACTTCCACGCCGTTTGTGCGGTGTCGGCTGATGATCATTGTTTACTGGAACGGGTTTCGAAGGTGTGAGTTTATTGGAAGAGTTTCTTTTCTTAAACAGAAAGAAACTCTTGCTGCTTCCTTCATTACTTCTGGTTGCAACTTCTTCGTCAAAATAGTTTGGATTATCTGGAATGGAAACAATATGTTAAAATAGCATTCAGTTCCGGTTAATAATGCGTAATGTCGTTTTTAAATGTATTCGATGTACGAAAGAAGGCAATTTGTTTAAATCGGTTACTCTAGTTTGAAAATAATATGAATCCATGTGTATAGTTGAAAATAATATGAATATTCAAAGAAGCTCATTGCTGCAAAATGTTCCTCGACATTTTTATTACATTCTATGCAACAAAGTATAAATGCAACTTCTATAGATATTTTATATACTTTTATTGTCAAAAACTAAAAACAAGATTTATCTGACGAATCCAAATGAACAGCACTATCAGAAGGGGTGGTGGGTCATCAGTTAAACAAAACATAAACATAAAATTGCATTACAATCGGTTACAGATATGGTGTCGGAACTAGAACAGATGCGCAAAAAAAGTCTGTGTACTCATTTTGAAAATCTATTCATAAATCATCTTCCACTTATCTACCATCCAGATCTACACGGCGGAATTTTACCTAATCCAGAAATATTGGGCCACTATGACGGGAAATTTTCGCAGAACCCCTTTTGGAAAATGAACTATATACTAAGAAAGAGTTGTTAAAACTGTCGAAATAACAAGGCGCTTCCATTGCCCAAACTCTTAACTTTACCCGCACCGATTTATATAATATTACTCTGTTCTATTGTAGTATACCTCATATTCTTTGTTTAGTGCATGTCGAGTAACTCCATCACTATTGATAAATGATGAAGTATTCGGTATTGTTACAGTTGTCATGGTTGGCAATAAATCGAGTTTAATGAAAGCTTCCGCTATTTAAATTCTTTTAAGGGTGCGAGCACTCTTCAAATGCCTGCCCCTTTGTCAGTCAAAACCGGATTCATTGCAAAAGAAACGAGCTCTCTTGCTACTGGAGAATTCACATAAATGAAGACTAACCATAATTTCCATATTCCAATCAGAGTATTGGCACATTTCTCAAGACAAAAAATGTAATAAGGACTAAGATATGTTCCTTTGACAACTAAAAACAAATGTTTTCTCTAGTTTGAATTAATTCGGATTCGGGTTTGTGGTAGATCTGATCCCCGTAACGCACTACAAAATGTTAATCTACCAGCATTACGGGTCAACCAATTGATTAATTCCAGATATCCGATACCCATCCGGTGCATTGGTTGCTGAGAAACACGCTTTACGGGGTAATGTCATAGACTAACTCTAAGACCAGTAGGTCCCATACAAAAACGATTTTTTTCTTGGCTCAGTCAGTACTAGAACATCGACCCAAGCTCGGTCCCAAGCTCAATAATGCACCCCTTATAATGAACTCACATGAACACACTCTCAAATACTCTGTCAAAATAACACAGCAAATCAAAACAAAGGCGCAAATATGTATAACAAGGTGCTGGCTTCAAGGTGTAATTCGGACCAAGGGGTTCTACAACAGTGAACCAATTTCAAATCGCTAGTTACATATTGATTGTTGGTAATGTTATACCTGGTACAGACATACAACGTACAGCGTTGTACTCCTTTAGTCTAGTACGTGTTTTTCTGTACTGGATTAAAGTATTTGACAGTTCGTACATTGTCTGTCCCAGGCATTACAATCATACATTTTAGGATCTCGTCGAACTTAGGTGAATGGTATATAATACATTTCCATGCGCGTTTTTGACCAAAATAAGGGTTTCGAACGATTTCTTTATCCTTCTATGTAAAAAAAATTCGGTATTTGTCGAAGGAATATCAGAATGTGGAACTGGTTACTTAGATTGACTGACATTAATCTTGTTATCAAATTTTCATGTGCTTTGAGGTGATGAATGATGGGTTTAAAACAATGCAGCCTAATTATAGACACATGATCCATTATCACCAGAACTAACCGACGAGACCGATCGGTCAATTCTAAAATTATTCAAGAGCTTTCTTTCGGACCGCAAAACCACAGTTTGATGGTTGTTTCGTCTGCTGGTTATTGAAAAACTCCTGCGATATGAACATTTTTCTTTGTAAGAAGGATAAAAAGTTCAGTTATCATTGCAAGGTGGATAAATCCGGTCTTTTTGACATCAAATTTGAACTCATCGTCCCAATATTTATAAAAGATACATGACTGTATAAAAAAAAATCTTTACATCACCACTTTATTTAAAATACTAAGCAGCCTACTGCGCTTTCATTGATCGCATTACTTACTACAGTAAAACCATGATCTATAAACAATCTGCCAACATAAAACTATCTTTCCCTTGACGATTGTAAAGACGCAGAGGTAAACACGGTCTCTTATCAAAGATTGTCAAACTAATCAGCATTCTCCCCTCCCCGAAGAAGTGAGGGCGTGGCCGGCGCCGGTACTGATCTATAAATAGAGGGAACTAGTGAACTTGTACATTAAACTCCCAAGATACTCCCAAGCTCCATCTATGTGGTTCTCTGTGCAATTTCATTAATTCTGTTCAGTAACGGAGTAGAAACTACAGAAAGCACAGTATTTTTTTCCTGTTTTTATAAAAAAAATATTAATTTCAATGGGCCTGAACAGGGGATAATTGGGCGGATTGAGAGTTTTCCAAATAACCTTTCACTGTACGATTGTTTTTTTTTCGCTGACTGTACCCAAGTATCCACGAAGCTATACAAGCATGTATATATAGGGCATATGCAGTGGATTAAAGCTTAAAAGGGCCCCACTAAGATCGAACTCATGCCATACCGTTTTTAATGCCATAATACATTACTAAACATTACTTATTGCATTGCTTCTGCATCAATATATTCTTACAGCTAATCTTACGCTTCCTTGAATACTGTTGAATTAATGCAATAATGTTGTTTCGTCAATAATGTTGTTTCGTGTTAAATAGGTGCAATAATATAATGCTTGTGGTAACTTGGGTAGTTAAAACTTGCAAGATCCACCGAAAATGTCACCGGACTATCATGAGACTGTTTTTTTCTCTTGAATATAGAGCCTCGGGCTGGTATATCTCTCGTCGTTCAATATTCAAATATTTATTTGAATGTTTATTTGAATTCAAATATTTATTTGAATATTTTTCGTAACTTGTCCGGGGCGAGAGTTATGGATACTAACCACTACGCCGGGATCGCCCCCATCACGATGAAGGGCGGAATTCGTTTCTGTTTTATAAACCACCGAGTTCATCATTTTCTCAGTGACAAAACCTTTGTCTTCTGACCGCATCTAGAAATTTCCTGTCAGATGATATATTTGCGTGCGAATTCATCCGTCGCCATTGTTTTGGTCCTGGTTGTTGTTCCATAAGTATGCCTCCACCGGACTTTGTTAGCAGGCTGTCATACAGCTTTCGCACACGGGCTCTACCAAAAGTATTCTGCTTTAGTGATGGACTGAGATGCCTTCTGGTGCGGTATGCCTGTAAGTCTTCGCGATAACGAATTCGCTGCAATGTATTATGGGCGGCGGCATACTTTTTACTCAAATCGCGATCGGACATACCTAGGTTGCTTCTGATGGACCTCATGACCTTTCCATGGAGTAGACAGTTGTCGTCGGAGTCGTCTTTAAGGTTTCCCTTTATGTTTTGAACACGCGTCATACCGTGTTTCTAGGATAACTCTTGAGCCAGCTTGGACGCGAATGACGAAGGATTTTTCAGCTGATTGTGTGCGATTTTTCATCTGCGCTCTTCTTGCAACGTAACTTTTTCCAAAACAAGAGCGTTTTAAGAGCTGCAAAAATACACTGTTATTTTTATTGTTGTTGTCAACAAATAGACGTCAAAAACTTCCGAAAACGTATACTAGAACCACTTTAATAAGCAAAAGAGTTTGTTCCATCACTAATGTCGTTTTCGGTTTTAAACCTGGGTCAGGTCTGACTCTGACTCATAATAACCGAACGAAAACGGATCCAAAATCGAGTCAATATAATGGCATTAGTGCAAAATATGAACATCAACAAACATAAACATTCTATTTTGACAGTTCATGTTTGTGTATTGGTGAATCCAGGTTGGACTCGTTGATGTTGGGTCGGATCCAGATGGAATAAAAAAACGTTTTGACAGCTGTTAGGGCGGACCTAGGGCGAACCCAGTTTCGCACTGGCAATAACCGAAAACGACATAAGTGGGCCATGCCTTTTGGTATATGTAGTATATAGTAAATGGGCCAAAATGGGCCGTTTTCTCCTCTTGTGTGGCGTTTTTTGTTTTTTTTTTTTTTCATTATGGTGGTTCATCACCTGTTCGAGATGGTTCATCACCAGTTTTTCATGAAATAGCATGAGTGTTCTCTTCTAACACTCTTTCTTGTGGACTTCCTTGTTGATGGCCAAACCACTTGGTTCGAACCACTACTTCAGATATCGAATATTGCGATTTACAACATAATTCAATTCAAACATTGGCTTTGCATTTGTGTTTAGTGTGTCGGTCGTTTCCTGCCATCTGAGACTTGGACTTGGAGAGAAAACTAGCTGTCGTCAGCCAGGTATTTACCGTTGACTTATCGAATCTGTTTTGTTGATCGTGCTACGAGCATTATCTTCGTTGGACGGCCATGGATGCCAGGACACGGAATACGGTGAATATCGGTTTTTCGTTTTTAAAATTGTATACATTTTCCATTATCTTCGTGTGCCTGACGAATTGTACAAAACGAGCGCACCGTTCTTTCTTTTTTGACAACTGAATGTGTTAGAGCTTAATAAAGTGCTTGACATTTTTTGGAGGTTG
The DNA here is from genome assembly GCA_034211315.2 of Aedes japonicus. Lineage (NCBI taxonomy): Eukaryota > Metazoa > Arthropoda > Insecta > Diptera > Culicidae > Aedes > Aedes japonicus. Next base: position 377,228 of record JASCZW010000030.1, read on the forward strand.
TAAAGGTGGGTGACATTTCTCTGCGAACTTTTTTGTTGTGGGAGAAGAGTATTGCAATCATGCTTATTTTTTGGTGGACACCCATTTTCATATTATATTGTTTAAAGGTTGCTGGATATGTACCTATGTTGATTCTTTTAATAACTATCATTAATTCAGTATGCCTTTAGCTTTGATCACAGAGGCAATGTTGAAAATTTGGGACGATATTAGAGTTATTTTTAACAGGAGTCATAAAGTTGTGTTGATTCTATATAGATTTTTCCTAGGCGTTTGTCATGATTTTTCATATTTTTGCATCACAAGCTAAAGAATATTTTAAATTTCAACTGGATAGCAGTTATGTTGATTCTTTCTTACTTTCTCAATCGTCAACAGGTCGTTTTCTGTTATAACGTAATGTAAATTTTTTAAACGTTAGAAACATCCGTTTCTGGTTAGATTTGGATGTGATTAAATCTATAAATGCATGATCTGCCATATGCCCTGAATCACTGCAATACAGATTTATTTTCAGATAACCTGCAACTATGCTTCACCTGTAGTTATCGGAGTACAAATGAACTAGCCGGAATAATAGCACATTGTTCCTCCTGTCGCAAAATGTTTTTTTTCTGCTTTAAACGGTAGAGAGTCTCACAAACCGTGGAGATTTTGGTGAAAGTTGAACATTTCTTCACAACAAGGCCTACGGAATTCGTATGGAAAAAATTGAAAAACTTTTTTCACCCACTTTGGTCTATCAGTATAATGGAAAATGGGAATTATATATGTTTCTGTATTATTTATCAAACCTAGATCCGACACTTTTAAAAACTATCCCATAAGGCTGCATAGCATTGAAAGGCACAAATACGCAATAATTAATGGAAATATAAAAAATAATAAAGTAAACAAAAATACTTCTCCTTCAATGGCTTCAGTTTAGAAAAGTATGATTTATAGCTAAAGGGTTATAAAGTGATCTCTAAAATGTCTAATTTGCGTAAAGGTAACCGTATACAATATTGTGAGTCTTAAAGGATCTAACATCTTTTTTTTTTTTTGAAGAAATCATTGTTGTAACAGTTTTGATGTTTTCAATGCAATTTCATTATAACTGAAATTAGATTAAAAAATCTTGAGAAACATATCGGATGAAACTAGAAATGAGAAGAAGAATTAGTATTTTCCATTTAATTCCAACTACCTTTGCTTATCTTGACAGATACGCGTATTTCGTCTAAAATGTATTTCTTCAGTGTCGTGTACTCATAACTCGACTGGTAGTACACGAAGAAGTCTGCACATTGTAGACGAAATACGCGTATCTGCCAAGATAAGCAAAGGTAGTTGGAATTAAATGAAAAATAGAAATTTTTCTTCTCATTTCTAGTTACAGATATTCCACTAAACAGCTCAAACTATCTAGGATTCATATCGGATGAACTTAAACAGCATATACCTTAACTTTTACTTTCATCATCGGATACTTTGTCTGAAAGGCACCCACTAGCATTTCCATACACTGAAGTCTACGTTTTCTCACCTCATTTCAATTCGTCAATACTTGAAAACTTATTGAAAAAGACGTATTTCTTGAAACCCTTAGCATTTTCACACATACTAGGATCACCACCACAAAGAATAATGTTTTCCTATGGTGATGGTAGTTTCCGTGGGGGTGCTTAAAGTTTTGAGAAATTTACGTTTGAATCTTTGTTTACCACTTTGGTTACATAGTCAGATACGTCGTTCTGAATAAGTTTCGAGAATATATTGCTGGTTGCAGTTGTGATTGGACTCTAGAAGTGCGTATTTTAAAGTGTGATAAAAGTGCACGTTTACGTCAAATCGTTTTGTTGTCTTCGGTGCACTTATCCTTTATGCTGAAAGGTATAAGTTCACTGAAGACAGGAAACGAATGTACTTAAACGTGCACTTTTATCACACTTTTTTTGTTTTTGTCGGAGTCCAGTTTTAACTGCAATCAGCAATACACACTTAGAAATGATGACCTAATTCAAGTTTGTAAAAAGTTGGGGAACGTAAAGAAAGATTTCGTGTAAAATTATGTTTCCTGAAACTGACAAAGGGTAGGGAGCGTCTTGAGCTCCCCGGGCCCCTATTCCAAGCACGTAAACCTACAATGCTCATTTTTTGCAGTATGGTGCTCCATCTACTGAAGCACCATACTGCAAAAAATGAGCGTTGTAGGTTAACGTTTACCCCGTGCTTGGAATAGGGTCCCGGGGTGCTGAAGCCGTTCTCTACCCTATAAGCATTTCGACGAAAGCTTGTGTTTGATTGAATTTATTTTCTCATCTCTTTTAACTTATACTTATGTGCTAAAGGACGCTTTCATGTGTCGGTCTCAGTGGACAGAAATCACATGACATTTTGGTAGTGTGTAGGTCTAGAGCATAGGAAAGCCCAAAATACATAGATTGGCTTAGAATGCTCTTTAATAATCAATGTTGACTGTCAATGAAAAACACGCATTAGAAGCTTCATCTGTTGCTATTAATTGTTTAAACCCGATACCAGTAATATCAATTACGACAAAACTATAACGCAAAATCGGAATCATAATATGTTTAATACATTGTATATTTAGTTCCACTTATTCATTATCATGAAAAAATGGGTAGGTTAGAAAAAATGGGTAGGTTGAAAATTAAAAAAAAAACTTTCTTCAACAAACAATACAGGAGAGTAATAAAACCCTCATAACCTGCGCAAAATTAAATGACAATCGGTTAGGCATAAAAAACTAACAATCACTGATCGAATTACTGTTCCGAAGGGGTACCTGCGTGCTGCAGATTGCAATTCAATACCATTGCAGCAGTTGCATCTATTTTCAAACTACAACGCGGGTGTGCTCAGCAAGAGATGGACGATTCGACAAGAAAGTAAAGTGGCAATATTTCAAATATTCTCACGTTTTTCGAAACAAACTGGAGGCCGCCCGCCAAGCCGTGAAGTGTTTCTTTTCTTCACTGCAAGTAGCGATGAGGGTGCAACGAAGAAATAAACCATAGACATGAGGGAACGATGGAAATCTGGCGAGTGCATTTTATTATGCAGCACATCTGTTTTTTTATTATTCGTCACGAGGAACCGGAAATTAGGATTTAGATGCAGGAAGCCACGAAGAAGGGCCGTGCATTGGAGTTTTTTTCCTTTCATAGTTTGTTTTGAATTCATGTAAAATATGTTTCCTATACAATAACTGAAACACTGCATTGCAATAAATTTTGAGTTTACATTTAATGTATTCATATACTTCAAAACGATCCCACCTCAAGTGTTTAGTTGATTTAAATTGCCTTAGAGAAAAACAACAACAAAAAATAGATCGCAGTAGGAAAAACTGTAAATGGACCGATTTTTTTGAACAGCTTGTAATGGATCTCAACTTTCCTAATTTTGTTACGAACATTAAAAGCCTGGCACATAAATGTTATATAGGAGATATTGTACTTAATGTAATAAAATTCGATCAACCTTGATAAGCTTTTGCAATTCACTCCCGATCAAACTGTTTCTTAGTAGTTAGTGTCCCTCGCATTTCAGGATTAATTTTTTGAAACTGTTAGTAAAAATAATAGCTGTTCAGAAACTACATTACACCAACGATATAAATTCCGGATAAGTGGCCCACGTTCAGAAAAAAAGAGTTAATTGCTTGCTTTCGGGGAAAAGTCAGCCATAAGCCAATTTTCTTTTCCATTGTAAGGTTCTGGGGGATACATCTACGTTCCAATTTCAAATGGGTGAAAAATCATGCACTACACTTTCTAATTAGTCTTCGAGAATTTGTTTCAACCTCTGGCAGAGCAAAATCCACAAGTTAAGTATTGAAACCTTCATAAACAACAAATTACCGGTTTTATTGCAACGACGTTGAGCTCAGTTCTACCAATAAGTTATCAAAAATAAATGCCAGTCTCTAAATAATAGATACACCTACGTCCTGAAAACTCAAGAACAAGTATTTCATGGGATCAAGTTTGTGCTGTTATACATCCACGTATGTTTGCTGATAAGCATCAACTAATTGCGGGAAAAGTCTCGCCTCAATAGATTCACTGGCTTGTCTTCAATGAAAACTCTAGCACTTTCTTCAACATGAGGAACCTTGTATTGTTTACGTTATTGAGCTGAAAGCAATCAATTGCACATTTAAAATAATTGTCAACATGCCCACATACCAGTATGTGCATTTCCGCATGATTCACATAAATTTTACAGAAGTAATGAAAACATTTTTCAAAGTTGTTTGTAGTTATGAAAACATTTTTCAAAGAAATTAAAATTTCCGCGACCCATCTGAATGCAACGCACGACTCGCCATAGGTGTCGCGATCCACAGATTGATAATCGCTATAGCGCTATGGTATGCTTCCACTCCTAGCTGAACTGTTAAAAGCGACTTTCAATCGCTTCACTGCTTCTTGTGGAAAGTTTTCCTTCCGGTTGCTGCAGCTGACGGCCATGGTTATTCGTTTGTAATACTTTTTCTAATGTCTAGGGACCACAAATGAGAGATTATTTAAATGATATCGCTTTCATTTTAAGGTTCGTTTATTGCATACCGGCAAAACTCCGTAAAATGTTACATTAAACAAGTTTAGGTTTGGCATCTGGGCATAGCCTGAATTGGAACCGATACATACCTCTACATTTTAACATCAGATCATAAACTAAAATTTTGAAGCGAAATTACAAAAGCTGTACGTTGAAAAACTTAACTTTGAAGTATTTTTTTAAAGCTTATTTTATAACAAATCAATTTTGTTCCATAAAGTAAGTAATTTACTGGTACTCAAATGTTTGGTCCGACTTGGTTTATGAGCATTTAGTTTGATGCGATATTATTTTTTATTTTTTATGAATCGACTTCGTCCTCAGCCAAAGGACTAAACCACTAACGTTAGAGAACTGACAACACAGACTACCCAGGTCACCAATAAGCATTAGCATTTGCAGTAAATTAACCCTAAATCTGCATTTCAGATGCTACAAGCATTATATTAGCATCATGAATGCTAGCTGTTGTAAAGTTGGATTTCCAATACTATTTCAATGCTTGTAGCCTGTAATAAGCATTTCGAATGCAAAATAGCATTGATAGAGCATAATCATGGCATTGCAGTAAGGCAGCCGTATATTGGGTGAAAAGCGGCATTTATGTTGCATTTAAGATGACTTAATTGCTTGATAGGCTGCCTTAAAAACACTTTGGAACTGCTTATTGGTTTCCTGGGTACCATCTATTAGACCAGTAGGGCAACCCAAGTAACACCAGAAACATCTTCTTTGACAAGAATATAAGAACTTAATAAGTCGTGAGGATGAAATACCAAACATGTCTAGTCGTGAAAAAGTTTTGAGTATGTTTTGCTACACATATTCGGTACAAACGTGGTACCAGAACAGCGAACACATTTTTGTTCAATGTTTGTACGATCAACATGAATTTTACTTCTTGAAAACATCGGTGACTGTTTGTCATCCTACCACTAAGAACTATCTTTACTCACTTTTGAGTATTCATACTTTTGACTGATTTGAGTCAAACGTACTCAAGTTTAGTTTGGGTTGATTGGAAATAGCGTGTATGCTAGTTGTTTGGAAATATGTTGATAGGTTGCATTGAAGATGAACTTTATACCTGGTACAGACATACAACGTACAGCGTTGTACGAACTGTCAAATACTTTAATCCAGTACAGAAAAACACGTACTAGACTAAAGGAGTACAACGCTGTACGTTGTATGTCTGTACAAGGCATTAGACATATGTTTAACAACATCCTCATGCAATTGAGGAATCCAACTTGAAAAAAGAAGAAGACACCGACTGCACAATAGGGATATTATTTTAATTTTATTTTTATTTTGCTGAAAATGTCGTTATTGAGTAGTTTTGGATTTTTCTTACATCATACAACAAACCGCTTTTAATTAGAATTTCATTTGAATTTCTAGAAGCATTTTAAAAGTTTCGTCCTATACTTTAACATGGGAGCTGTCAGATTTATCACCACTCGGTGTCTTCTTCTTTTTCAAGTTGGATTCCTCAATAGAGAAATTATTTAGAATAGATTGTGGATCCAATACAGTGACGGCTGAAAATATGTATAAACCGTTTATTTGACATATTGGAATAAAAGTAAACACTACCTAAAAGTAAGATTGTGGTGCAGCTCACTGATTTCAATAGTAGCCGAATTGGGCATAGGGATTTATTCAAATGTTACGTAAAGCAACAGTTTGGGAGGTTGTTTAGTATTTGTTATAAATTGTTACGCTTTATTTATGGGGGAGCCTTTTGAGATAATAAAAAAATTGAATTTGTATATTCCTTCATGCTGACGTTAGTCTGTTCAATTTTACAAAAAACACAGAAAATAAAAATCGAACATTTGAAAATCAAATGTGTTACCCGCACTGTAGATTTATATTGGAAGGACTATGTCAGCTGTGAACTTTGAAAATCGCCATGTTGATTTTTGTGGATTCCATAAAGAAATCGCACTCAAATTCAATCATTTATTCGAGGTTCTTTCTACGTTTTTTAATCCAATCAATGGCGCATAAAATTAGGGAAGGTAAAACGGATAGTTGCACTGCTAACCTTGAGCTGCACATACAATTTCGATACGACTTCCACTCCTATTTGAAAAAGTAATAAACAATCATCTTTAACGCATAAAATACTATTAGCTACGATATCCTTTCGCCATTGAAAAATCTTGTTTATATTTTATTAGCTTTATTCATTTTATTACCGGGCTTACTTTGACAAACATATCATTAGGTTAAAAACATGCAATTTTAAGCTTCCATAGAACATAATATTTTTCTTATGGATGTTCTACAGAACATCTGGTATGACCTAATAATCGGTTATATGCGTGTATGAAATTAAGTTTTTGGCGTTAGAAAAAAAAACCTTGAGCTTTGTCTAAAGGGTGTATTTTTAACATTTATATGATAAATGGTGTTACTTGGGAATTATAAGGTTGTGAAAAGGAAAGGAACAGAAATCGAAAACCTCACTTCGTGGCACTTACAATACGCATGAACGACGCTGACGCCAGGAACTAAACGACCACAAAGCTCACAGCTTTTGCTGTGACATTCATGGACATCTTTTCAAAGTCAAAAACTGCTCAAGCGGTCTTCCAGCTGTTTGGGATATGGAAGGATTGTTTGATATTTAGGGGATTTGAAAATTTTATTAGGGACCGTAGATTAAGTAACCGGGTCCTCTCTTAGCTCAGTCGGTAAACACCATGCTGAAGGTGGCTGGATTCGATTCCCGGTCTGATCTAGGAAATTTTCGTTAAGGGAAATTTCTCGACTCTTTGGACATAGGGTATGATTGTACTTGTCACTCAATCATACTAATGCCAGAACTTACCTGGCATCGTAAGCTCTTAAATAATACCTGTGGAAGTTTATTTAGAACACTAAGTTGAGAGCAAGAAATAAGCTAATTGCGAAAGCAAAAAACTAATTACGAAAGCAATAAGCTTGAAAGTAACCCCTCAGAAAATTCCCATTTTCACCCTTTTTCCCAGTGGCACATGTTTTGTATGGACAGATTTTTTAAAGATCGCCACAGAAAAGTTCACGTTTCACACAGATTTTAATCCTTACCATCATTTTCCTTTTTATAAACAAAGTAAAACTGGTTATACCAGAACAATGCTAAAGAGCGAACTTGCACTGAACCAAAATCAACCAAATGTTACACAGGTCCTCTTCGAAGTGTATTGTTTATATCTTATGAATTGAGTATTTATGTGTGATTGTTGTTGGGAGTGCGTCAAGTGGAGGCGTGTGAAAAAAATTGCTCACATGGAAAATCCGGAACTGTCCCAGCGTGCTTAGGAAATAATGCTGCAAAACTGCAATTCAACCGTCTAAAGTGTAGTGATAAGCTTCAACAGCCAGTTGACGTTGGATCACAAGCGTAAAGCAGGAAGAAAACCGGAAGCAGCCCGGAGAAAGGGTGATTTCACCCCGAAATCCCAACATTTTAACATGTGATGTTGCCGACGTTTCACAAATGTTCGCTAAGTTCAAAACTTCCCAATGGCAGTAAACTGTTGCCAAAACCCATGCACGGAAGCTCCAAGCGGAGATATTGACAGAATACAATTGCTGTGTGATAGATGATAAAATATACGTTAAGGCTGAAATCGGAAAGGACCGTAAAAGATAAATTCATGATCGTTTGGCCATTTGGCAAACTTTCTGCTCTTGTGGAAAGCGAAGTGAAATTTTCGGCAAAACAAGCACCAGCTATGCTGGAATTTACAAGAATAAATGCCTGTGAAAATGTCTTTGACATTTTTTTGGAGCAGCATAATGAAAAACCACTATTTTAACCGGATTTAGTTCCATACCACTATTCTAAAAAAGTGCTATTTGCTATTTGTGTCCAAGGACATGAATCCACCGAACTGCACTGAACTACGTCCAATCAAAACTTATTGGGCCATGATGATGCGGGAACTCAGAAAGACCAAGGAGAAAGTAAAGTTTGCAAATTACATGCTCAAGAACTGCATGAAATAATGAAAAAAAAGTACCGTATACGACTGCTATAAGCTATTATGAATGGCGTGATGTGAAAGTGTCGAGAATTTTACCAAACAATCTCCAATAATTGAACCAACGTAATGCTGAGTTTAATACATATACAATATTGCCCTGCAAAATGGGTTTTATCCGGTAAATACATAGAATTTTCCAATAATACCGTGTTTACCCTTTTAGCACTAGTGCTCTCTTTCATATGTAGTTGATTATCTCTAGGAATAAGCTCAAAATCTGAATTATATTGTTATTGTTGATGGTACAGCAAAACACGTCAAGATTTCTAAAAGTGAAATGTCGAAATGCCCAAATCAAAAATGCCTGTCATGACGACCGATTTGCACCGCAATTTTTGAAGGCACAAATCTAAGAAACCAAAATGATTCCACATACCAAACATTTAAGACTGTGATTTGTATCTTAAAAATAGGAAATGTTTCCACTTGCTGCATTTTTTTTAGCTCACAGGGCACACGGCTCACTGGCTAGATATAAAACAAAAGATAGCAAATTAAACATAAATGAGCAGAGATTATTGTGATGTAATGTCAACTACTCGATTTTCTATGAATTTGACATTTCTTTTGGAAAGATTGGATACAAATAGAGTTTTTTTTTTTGTGCGTAAAACCATTTCGTTCATTGAGTTGAACTTTTGCGGTATACAGTCAGCAGCAAAAAAAAAGCCGAGCAAAATTTTGCTTCCAAAACACACCATGTTCAACCTTCTGTAACTTTCTGTAACTGTAACTTGTGTTGATTAGAAATATAAATTTGAAGTTTTCATTACATATGTGAGAAAAATCGTTTTTGGACATACCAATTTTAAAAATCCGTAGTTCGGTGAAAAATTTATATAGCATATTGAAAATTTCACCATAGTCAAAAAATACATAGGACAATGTAATCAAAATTTGAACTATTTTCTTTAAGTGGTTTGGACTACAGCTGGCGTCAAAGTTGACGCACCAACATGAGTATTTCCCTTTTTCACCAGATGTTGACCATGCTGAAATATCGGTGCAAAAAAACACCGAGGCTAAATATATGTTAACTATCTAAGAAAAAAAAATGCATCAATGTTCTTAAAAAATATATTAGAATACTTCGAAACATTAAAAAACATAACAAATATTCGAATTAATTCATGTAAATACCATAGCCTAATAGTTTATGGTCCCAAGAACAAAGTTTGGTATTGAAAAATGTCGGTAAAGTTCTTTTCTGATATTAAAAACCATTTACAAGTTCAGAAAAATAAGATAATTGAATAAAAAAAATGAAAATTGTAAAAAAATGGGAATCTATGGTGATAGCGTAAATAAATACAACGTGGAGGTGATATGCATACTAGTTGTATGGAGTTAAAAGAATTCATGCTCGTTTATCGCTTATGCAATTATCTGTTTACTGGGTTTCCGGTGAGCGAAGAAGTCTTCGAGAAAAGGTTAGTGAAAAGGTGATTAATGAGCGATCCTCCCTGTACAACAGTGAAGATATTTGAGGAGCATAGGAACAACATTTAGAATACAGTTGGCCCGTGAAGGACGCTATATTACAGTATTGGTAAACATCATATTTCTGGTATTTGGACTATTACTTAAAATAGCTCCAATCTAGTTTCAGGTAGTGTTTAGACAATAAGTAATTGTGGAGGAGAATGATCGCTTATTTGCGTCATTTTAGTTGGTGGTAGTTTAGGAGGCTCCAAATATATCTCTATCAGAATTACCTTAAAGAATGTCGTCATGTAACATCTTTAAAGCACATAACTTTCTTCATTTGTTAGCTTGTTAGGTCTTATTCCAGTGGGGGAAAATGCTATGTCGTAGGAATTTTAATGAAAGATCAAATTTGAATTGTACCATAAGAAATTCTACTGCCAAAAACTAATGACTCCAAGAAAATTTGTAACTTGCAGCATATTTCACTGAGAGCTTTGATTATCTTTATTTTATGGATTACTCTTTTCTTCTTAAAGAACAACATTTTATAAGAAGAGCCTTTCTTCTCCAGCTGCATTGCGAACAATCGGATTCCTTGATGTGGTAGCCTTATATATAATGTTCTTTTGCATTATTCAAAATCAATATGCGTAGTTTTGTCACAAGTAAATACAAATTGATAGTTAACTATCGTCATCATATCAATTTTACCGAAAATACTGATGAAACCGATATGCTTTTACAGGCAGTATAGTTGTTTATGCGAAAGAGGTGGAACGCTCATTAGAAGAGGGGAAGCACTTAACGAATACTAAGTTGCAAGTAGACTGATGGAAGTTTTTATAGATGGAACCAAGAAAAATTTAGTACATCAGGCGTCTCTCAGCTTAACACGAGGCGAATGTAAAATACTTACTACGCGCTACAATTATGTCAACAACCCACAATAGGTGATGTACATATTTCGCTAGTTGTAATTTGAAAATTACAGAAAGGAAAAGAATCTCAGATTATTAGTGATCTATTCTATTCATATATTGTTTCTTAAAAAAAAGTTCGATTTTCAAACATTTGTATTGATCAAACACCCTGAACGGATAGTTATGCTTGCAAAACCTTTAATTTTCTATAAAATACATTTATAATAGCTATAGATCTACACCAAGCTATATTTTATCAAGTTTACATCTTGAGTCATTCGTAACCTAGTTTATGGACAAGAAGTTCTACATACCTGAGTACATGATGCACGGAAGCTATTGTATACGACAATACGCCGAACTCTTAAAACGACGAATTAACAGTGCAACCCATACGGCAATTCCGCATACAGAAAAGAAGTAGCCTTCACTTAATTATTTTCATCATCCGGATATATGACACACTTTTAATCATTTTTGCACATCGCAAAAGATCGTCGTTTCACAAATTTTGCATTTGGCTTCATATCACATTTTGAAATGCATTGCGTCATGACGCCATCAGAAACGTATTTGTTCCTCTCTTAAAGTACACCACATTAGCGTAACACTGAACCACTGAACACTGTTTCAATCTGTGAATAAAGGAGCACTCTTTAACGAATTATCTAATTTGTACCGTCTTATCCCGCATGTTTCCGACTGAAGAGTACACACATTTCTGGATATCGTTAGAGAAAACTATACACATCCACTGCCGCCTGGGCAAAGTCTCAAGATCGTGTCGTCTTTGTATTGCGGCTGCATATGTTCAACATCCGATCGGGTCTTTTACTCTGGGTATGGCACGGCATGGGTAGGGGACTATGCCAGCACGTTCGTGTATTACAGACTTGAATGATCAGAGTTGAGTACGCCGGCGGGATGTACACCACACGGACGAAAGCCATAAGCGTCGTGAATTTTATGTTTTGATTGCATTCCTTCGTTCTCTGCTCCTTCGGTCGTGCGTATTCTCTCCCTCTCGACGATGACGATGAGCTCTCATGCGTATTTGTGGATTTGAAGAAATCATCATGAATGAATGAAATTCGAATGGGAAAACGGCGTCGCACAGAAAATGGTGTGCTTGTGCGGAAAATTTTCAGCTCCCGTTGTTTAGTATCAACAGCTCGAGATGGAGTGAACAATAATGCAATACATATGTGCTCTTACTTGGGATGCACAAAAAATCGAGTGATTATCTCCAATTGAAAAATATTTTACTGCAATAATAAAATGCATACGTTATCACAGTAACAACAAGCGAGTTTATGACGTTAATGATTTATCAATAAACTTCAAACATGCAAGGTTTATAGCAAATTTAAAAAAATAGATTTAATATCAGATTATCATTCACCCAAACAAAAATTCACATAATCAGTATTCACTTAACTTCAAGATTCAAGAAGTAGAAAATGCTTCGCAAAATCAAGTGAATATTATGTGTCTAGAGAAATGTAAATGATTAGTTAAGTAGAATTTCTTATTCGATTTAATGATCATGTAAAAATCAATTATTTTAGTAAGGAAAAATATCTACTTCTTCTTCTTCTTCCTCTTCTTCTTCTTTCTAAGCATTTCAAGCTTATTGCTGTCGCAATTAGCTTATAGCTTGCTCTCAACTTAGTGTTCTAAATGCACTTCCATAGTTATTAATTAAGAGCTTTCGATGACAGGTGCCATTTTTGCATTGCATAGTATGATTGTGTCGCAAATAAAGTACAATCATACCCTATGCCCAGGGAATCGAACAATTTTCGGGAATCGAACCCAGCCACCTCCAGCATGGTGTAGCTTTGTACCCGCGCCTTAACCGACTAAGGGAGGAAAATATCTACATGTGCCTCCAATAGTAGCTACGTGAAATATTTTTTCGGTGTTGATTTATTTCTGTATATATTATCATTAAGGCTGAATAAACAGCAAAAAAACAAAATGATTAGAAATAAATACTAGTTGGATAGCACAATATTATCTACCTTTGTTATCATTGAGCTTATCTTATGCCTGGGACAGACATACAACCATGGACCCAAAAGGGAAGGACGTAGTTGTGCAGAAGAAACATTTGAAAAATTATGGATCACTATCGTACTAGAGAGTCGGTTTCTAGTACTATCAAAGTGCCATGTATACTAGATTATCTTCAATATTGCGTAGGTGTGTTTTAGTGTGCATGAAAGTGTCAGCTGATTTTATTTACATAATATGTAAATAAAATCAGCTGATATTATATTGGTTGGTAAATGCCGATGTGGATTCAGTTCAGTTCGGTTCCGTTCGTATTTTCATCGCCGAAGAGGGTCGATCCAATTAAGAGCAATATTTCTAAGGTATGATTTAGTTTTCAAGTATGACATAAAAGAATATTATTTAACGGTGCATTTTAATTGCAGATGTTTCCGCAATGGGTGCCCCTACTCCAGAAGAGCTTGCTAAGCATCGAGCGAAGTATTTTAAGCAGATAGTTTCGTTACGGAAGAGGAACAATCACGGGTGGCTCCAAGTGCATCAACGGACCGTTTTGGCTTTGACCATATCGTTTATGGCGTAACGCAAATTAACAGCAGGTAATCAGTGGAGGATTAGATACGCTGCAAGGAATTGGCAGAAAGACGATGACCATTCTATAACGAAACTTAACCTCAATGAAGCAGTTACCTATCTGGACGAAGTAAAGTTCGATTTCCAATTTCTATTCAAAGGTTGACAAGAAAATTTCGACTGAATTGAAGATGCGCCGTCCGTGAGAACATCACAAACAATCATCGAAAAAGCGATACATGCTCTCGCTTAGACAATAGCTCTCTGTGTGCTATGAATGAGCAAAGCAAATCAAAGGATAAATGCGCCGATAGTGACGAAAAAAGTGATAACGCTTTGATAACAAACATTTTCTTAGAGGTAAACATGATGCTCAACATTATTTCACAAAAACATTTGCATATAATCAAATTCAACTTACAGGGCTCCAACAGTATAGCGTACGTTCAGAACGCTTTCTCGTTATTTATCGCGATTCAACAAATAAGTGCAGCATAGTCAATATTCGAAATATCAGAAAAGCAAATATTACTGTTCCTTTAATTCAATCAAGGTGTTAATCGTTTAATATATAGAACAGCGATTATTATTCTTCTTGTAAGTTGTATAACATTATCCATGAGATGTACCAATTGCATAATTTCTGTTGAAAAATAAAATCAACCGAAGTCTACTTTCACTGAAGTGAATTCATTCCACATTTAGCCGCTGTAGAACGGTCATAAAGTAACCAATGCCCATCGTTCTTGCACGCTTGCTACCGTCTTCAATCTTCTCCACTATTCCTGCGACTTGTCTTCGATGTTGAATCTTTCCGGCACGTTCCGGTTCTTCAGCGAGCATTGCATCTTGTAATTTAACTTCAAAGCTAACGGATGCCTGATTAAATGCCACAGCCAGTTTGATTCGTTTCCAAAAAGCGATCTTCGTAAAGCCAATCCTATTTGGTGTAATCGATCGAAGGTGGTGGATTCCGTGACTCGATTCTTACCATACTCCACCTTCGGCGCTTATCTGGAATTTTTTCCCCACGCTTAATCTACAGTATAGCTTATCTCCGAGCGACCAATCGCTGAAAAAGTTCCAACTTCAATCTCAGATTGTTGGCAACCCAACAAGTGTAAATATATCAATACTAGGCTTTGACGCTTGTGAAGTTAAGGCTAAGATCAATATGACCTTGAACAGTAGAAAATGAAGACAAGCTTTCCAACGTGTGACCTGAAACCATACCTTGACACACGTAAATACATTGTAAATAAATAAATACGGAAAAGCTACGTAACTGATTTCAAAAAAATAAGATAGGCTACCTGACATATGTTATAGAGTAAAATGAGGCTTTGGCACTTGTGAATACGTCCGAAAATCCATTTGATATTGTAATTGATCTCAAGGTCTATTTCCAAGATGCATTTGGATTACTTCTAATACTTAAACATTTATTTATCTAAGCTCTTCCGCTAGTGAATAAGTGGAAAAACATCTTCTAACGCGCTTATTGATCACTTGATCTATATCCTAGGAATATACGACTGGGCTATTTTTTTTTTAATTTCAAACCAATAAGATCTGTTTGGGAAAAATCGAGAATGATATTTTTGTTCTTAAGGATTCAATGATATGTCAATTTGAAGTAAAATGTTTACCAACTCAGAAGTATAGATCTGGAAATAACTTTACCGAAAACCGCATTTCAATGTATCGTGTTAATCTCAAGATATTTATAGTAGGTACATTATTTTTATAGAATGCTGCGACTTCGAAGTAACTGTCCTATTTTCAAAACGCTTGGATAAGCTGAGTTATTGTAGGGGAAGCAACTTATCGAATGTTTCAGTCCGCTTCTTAGCATCACGCTATAGGGTACGAAGTGGTTACTCATCTGCCAATCTGCAAAATATGGAAAACGTATGCATTGAATTCTTCCAAATTGTAATATTACGCCCACTATCGCAAAACATCGGCGGTTTGTTTAGCTGATCGGAAATAATCAAATCACCTAGGAAAAGGATCAAGACTTTTGATTGAGGCTAAACAGGTGGTATGGAAAATAAAAGTTGCCAAAAAGTAAGAAATGGAACATGACTGAGGGTTCGCTTCGGGAGCAAAAGCAGTTTATGTATTCTTAGTATGAGTAGTTTAGATTAGAAATAGTCAATAAATATTCAAGCATTCGCATTTTTCTTCCAAAGCAGGTCATAGCGTTTTATAGCCATAGAAATAACACCATGATGAGGTAGACATGAATTTATTCTTATTTGGAAGATTTGGAATGAAGCCGAGGGTGAAACAGAAGTTGTAAGGTACGTACGTGCTCTTTATGTTGACTATGTAGACGACCTTCACGTGAAAAAAGTTAACGCGATGAGTACGCCAACTATTCCGAATATCGCAACTACAGTCACATCATCTACTACACACCCCATTCCATCCACTAGTAGAGGTGTCATTCGATGGGACAACATCAGTCCCCCGAAGAATGTGTCGGCAACTAAGATGTGGAAAGCATGGACTCCTTTCCTCGGGGATTTTGAGATGGTAGCTTCTCTTTCAAATCTCAGACATCTAAAGCCTTCAGTTGAACTCCTCCTACTGTCTACGAGTTCAAATGAATTGTACGAGCCTCAAAGCTACGACCAAGCAAAGAGGATGACAACTACTATTCCAAATTCGTTGATAACATCGATCCGTACCTCAATGTCGGATCCTGCATCTGAAGGCGAAGACTTTTCGAAAATGTATCAAGAGCTCGTTTCATGCTTTTCTTACAGAAAAAGTACTCCAGTGTAATTATAGTCCGGTGGATTAACATAGATTTGTCTGTACTCAAGTTTTGAGAGGTCGTCATAGCCCGTAATTAAAAAAAAAACACGGCACGAACATATGGCCACGATCGTGTAAGTGGCTACGCGTACGGAAGCATTGCAACTCGAAATAATGGTTCTATGAGTCGAATGCCCTTTTGGTAAGCAGCAGCAGGTTTCGGGTCATTGAAGGTCAGCACAGGTGGTGGCTGCTGTTAAGGAGTCGAATGCCTTTGTGATAAGCAGCAGATTCCGGGGCACTGAAGGCAGTTTTTCATCAAATGATAAACACACCCGTTCAGGAAAGCTGAAAAAAAAACTTTAATCACAATTTGATGTTTGATGATATTGTTTGCTAATTACCGAAGCCTTTCCTTAAAACTTTGCAGTTTTTGTTGAGAATCAGCGTCCGTCACCGACTGTACTTCTTATTTTTTCCAAAATTTAATAAACAAAACGCAAAACGGTTGACTTTGTTTTGACTAGAATCAGTGCTGCCGAAGTTGAATTTTTTTTTTTGAAAGAAGTGTTGCTGTTTTTTATAGTACTGCTTTGATTATGATATTCTAGTATATATAGAACTTGATACACTGAAAATTGTGACCTGGTGCGTCAAGCATAAATCGTCCGTCCGATGTCCGTAATTAGTCCGTGATACAACGTTGACCGTTGTACGAACTGTCAAATACTTTAATCCAGTACAGAGAAACACGTACTAGACTAAAGGAGTACAACCATGGACCCAAAAGGGAAGGACGTAGTTGTGCAGAAGAAACATTTGAAAAATTATGGATCACTATCGTACTAGAGAGTCGGTTTCTAGTACTATCAAAGTGCCATGTATACTAGATTATCTTCAATATTGCGTAGGTGTGTTTTAGTGTGCATGAAAGTGTCAGCTGATTTTATTTACATAATATGTAAATAAAATCAGCTGATATTATATTGGTTGGTAAATGCCGATGTGGATTCAGTTCAGTTCGGTTCCGTTCGTATTTTCATCGCCGAAGAGGGTCGATTCAATTAAGAGCAATATTTCTAAGGTATGATTTAGTTTTCAAGTATGACATAAAAGAATATTATTTAACGGTGCATTTTAATTGCAGATGTTTCCGCAATGGGTGCCCCTACTCCAGAAGAGCTTGCTAAGCATCGAGCGAAGTATTTTAAGCAGATAGTTTCGTTACGGAAGAGGAACAATCACGGGTGGCTCCAAGTGCATCAACGGACCGTTTTGGCTTTGACCATATCGTTTATGGCGTAACGCAAATTAACAGCAGGTAATCAGTGGAGGATTAGATACGCTGCAAGGAATTGGCAGAAAGACGATGACCATTCTATAACGAAACTTAACCTCAATGAAGCAGTTACCTATCTGGACGAAGTAAAGTTCGATTTCCAATTTCTATTCAAAGGTTGACAAGAAAATTTCGACTGAATTGAAGATGCGCCGTCCGTGAGAACATCACAAACAATCATCGAAAAAGCGATACATGCTCTCGCTTAGACAATAGCTCTCTGTGTGCTATGAATGAGCAAAGCAAATCAAAGGATAAATGCGCCGATAGTGACGAAAAAAGTGATAACGCTTTGATAACAAACATTTTCTTAGAGGTAAACATGATGCTCAACATTATTTCACAAAAACATTTGCATATAATCAAATTCAACTTACAGGGCTCCAACAGTATAGCGTACGTTCAGAACGCTTTCTCGTTATTTATCGCGATTCAACAAATAAGTGCAGCATAGTCAATATTCGAAATATCAGAAAAGCGAATATTACTGTTCCTTTAATTCAATCAAGGTGTTAATCGTTTAATATATAGAACAGCGATTATTATTCTTCTTGTAAGTTGTATAACATTATCCATGAGATGTACCAATTGCATAATTTCTGTTGAAAAATAAAATCAACCGAAGTCTACTTTCACTGAAGTGAATTCATTCCACATTTAGCCGCTGTAGAACGGTCATAAAGTAACCAATGCCCATCGTTCTTGCACGCTTGCTACCGTCTTCAATCTTCTCCACTATTCCTGCGACTTGTCTTCGATGTTGAATCTTTCCGGCACGTTCCGGTTCTTCAGCGAGCATTGCATCTTGTAATTTAACTTCAAAGCTAACGGATGCCTGATTAAATGCCACAGCCAGTTTGATTCGTTTCCAAAAAGCGATCTTCGTAAAGCCAATCCTATTTGGTGTAATCGATCGAAGGTGGTGGATTCCGTGACTCGATTCTTACCATACTCCACCTTCGGCGCTTATCTGGAATTTTTTCCCCACGCTTAATCTACAGTATAGCTTATCTCCGAGCGACCAATCGCTGAAAAAGTTCCAACTTCAATCTCAGATTGTTGGCAACCCAACAAGTGTAAATATATCAATACTAGGCTTTGACGCTTGTGAAGTTAAGGCTAAGATCAATATGACCTTGAACAGTAGAAAATGAAGACAAGCTTTCCAACGTGTGACCTGAAACCATACCTTGACACACGTAAATACATTGTAAATAAATAAATACGGAAAAGCTACTTGACAAAGTAACTGATTTCAAAAAATTAAGATAGGCTACCTGACATATGTTATAGAGTAAAATGAGGCTTTGGCACTTGTGAATACGTCCGAAAATCCATTTGATATTGTAATTGATCTCAAGGTCTATTTCCAAGATGCATTTGGATAACTTCTAATACTTAAACATTTATTTATCTAAGCTCTTCCGCTAGTGAATAAGTGGAAAAACATCTTCTAACGCGCTTATTGATCACTTGATCTATATCCTAGGAATATACGACTGGGCTATTTTTTTTAATTTCAAACCAATAAGATCTGTTTGGGAAAAATCGAGAATGATATTTTTGTTCTTAAGGATTCAATGATATGTCAATTTGAAGTAAAATGTTTACCAACTCAGAAGTATAGATCTGGAAATAACTTTACCGAAAACCGCATTTCAATGTATCGTGTTAATCTCAAGATATTTATAGTAGGTACATTATTTTTATAGAATGCTGCGACTTCGAAGCAACTGTCCTATTTTCAAAACGCTTGGATAAGCTGAGTTATTGTAGGGAAGCAACTTATCGAATGTTTCAGTCCGCTTCTTAGCATCACGCTATAGGGTACGAGGTGGTTACTCATCTGCCAATCTGCAAAATATGGAAAACGTCTGCATTGAATTCTTCCAAATTGTAATATTACGCCCACTATCGCAAAACATTGCCGGTTGGTTTAGCTGATCGGAAATAATCAAATCACCTAGGAAAAGGATCAAGACTTTTGATTGAGGCTAAACAGGTGGTATGGAAAATAAAAGTTGCCAAAAAGTAGGAAATGGAACATGACTGAGGGTTCGCTTCGGGAGCAAAAGCAGTTTATGTGTTCTTAGTATGAGTAGTTTAGATGAGAAATAGTCAATAAATATTCAAGCATTCGCATTTTTCTTCCAAAGCAGGTCATAGCGTTTTATAGCCATAGAAATAACACCATGATGAGGTAGACATGAATTTATTCTTATTTGGAAGATTTGGAATGAAGCCGAGGGTGAAACAGAAGTTGTAAGGTACGTACGTGCTCTTTATGTTGACTATGTAGACGACCTTCACGTGAAAAAAGTTAACGCGATGAGTACGCCAACTATTCCGAATATCGCAACTACAGTCACATCATCTACTACACACCCCATTCCATCCACTAGTAGAGGTGTCATTCGATGGGACAACATCAGTCCCCCGAAGAATGTGTCGGCAACTAAGATGTGGAAAGCATGGACTCCTTTCCTCGGGGATTTTGAGATGGTAGCTTCTCTTTCAAATCTCAGACATCTAAAGCGTTCAGTTGAACTCCTCCTACTGTCTACGAGTTCAAAAGAATTGTACGAGCCTCAAAGCTACGACCAAGCAAAGATGACAACTACGATTCCAAATTCGTTGATAACATCGATCCGTACCTCAATGTCGGATCCTGCATCTGAAGACGAAGACTTTTCGAAAATGTATCAAGAGCTCGTTTCATGCTTTTCTTACAGAAAAAGTACTCCAGTGTAATTATAGTCCGGTGGATCAACATCGATTTGTCTGTACTCAAGTTTTGAGAGGTCGTCATAGTCCGTAATTAAAAAAAAAACACGACACGAACATATGGCCACGATCGTGTAAGTGGCTACGCGTACGGAAGCATTGCAACTCGAAATAATGGTTCTATGAGTCGAATGCCCTTTTGATAAGCAGCAGCAGGTTTCGGGTCATTGAAGGTCAGCACAGGTGGTGGCTGCTGTGATAAGCAGCAGATTCCGGGGCACTGAAGGCAGTTTTTCATCAAATGATAAACACACCCGTTCAGGAGAGCTGAAAACAAAACTATAATCACAATTTGATGTTTGATGATACTGTTTGCTAATTACCAAAGCCTTTCCTTAAAACTTTGCAGTTTTTGTTGCAAATCAGCGCCCGTCACCGACTGTACTTCTTATTTTTTCCAAAATTTAATAAACAAAACGCAAAACGGTTGACTTTGTTTTGACTAGAATCAGTGCTGCCGAAGTTGAATTTTGTTTTTTTGAAAGAAGTGTTGCTGTTTTTTATAGTACTGCTTTGATTATGATATTCTAGTATATATAGAACTTGATACACTGAAAATTGTGACCTGGTGCGTCAAGCATAAATCGTCCGTCCGATGTCCGTAATTAGTCCGTGGTACAACGCTGTACGTTGTATGTCTGTACCAGGTATTAATTACAATTCCTGTGATGTGAGCAAATTTATTGAAATATTTTAACATCATATTATGAATATGACATGAAATTCATAGGCTAATAACTTAAATGATACTTCTGGTGAAAATTGCAATTTCACATCTCAAACATGAGGATATACTCATTGTTCTCCATTCCACAAGTAACGTCAAATCAGTCCATGTTGATAACTGGATTTGTTTTAACAGCTGATTTTACTTTGCTAGGGTTATCCTTGACTGGGTATTGCTGGTTTATAAAATATTGAATAGTTGCGGAACAAAGTAAGTTATTTTGTTGTGCAGTGTTTCAAAATATCGATTCAGTAGGGTAGACTCAACCTATTCCAAACCAGATCCTGATTCTTCTCCCAAAAGCTGACCTTAATTGGTCGATTGAACGACATAATAATTGATTATTGATTGATTTTAAAATTAATGCCTTTCTGATTTTTATCATTCATTGCCTTCAAGACAAGACTGTTTCTTCAACCTAGATACAACAGAGAGGTCTTGATAGACATTATGGCGGACCCTTTTGAAATTTCGCTACAAGAACTGAATTTTATTATAATTCTTTTTGGTTTGTAGCCCATGCAGTATGTTTGATTGATCTCCACTCGGGAAACGTGAAACAAAATTTAGCGGACTGCGTGTCCCATCGTAACCCTAGCCCTTTGACTGTCGCATTTGAAGCATCTAAGTCAAGCACTGTACGCTCGTCACGCAGATTTTTGAGCACGTTCGTTAAAAGCCTTGTTTGAACTTTCATTTCCTCAAAATAAAATCTGCGGTGTTTGCTAACTTCATCGACGGTGTCAGTCCCTATCGACATGTCATCGACGTAAAAGTGCTCTCGTACCACCCGATCAGCGAATGCTATCTTCTCGTAGTTTCTTCAAACATCTTGTGGCGTGGTATGGTCTTCACAGTCTTTTCCGGGTTGTCTCTTTAAACGATACGCAGTAGGTGTTGATCTGGTCCGTGAACTCGAACCATTCAGTACATCGGCGATGAGCGTAATGCGACGATGACGGAATTGTAGTATTATGGATATCACGCCGTTCTGGACGACTGTTCCTACCATGACGCCGTCGTTGAGTGAGATTCCAGTTGGCGTCCGACACGATGTGTCGAATGTGACTCTCAGCTTGGTTTTCGTGCTCTCAGGCCGCAGCACAGCGTGATGCGGCAGGTGATAAACTGGATCTCAAATTGCTTGCTCGTCATCATCTTCTTGCATGTGTCCCCTCAGGATGTATTCCTTGTAAGACTCCTCCAATTCTGGATTCATACTGAACCGTTTCTCTAAGCCGATGAACCGTTTCATTACTCTTGTTTTGGAATCTACCAATCGGTCTAGCATATGCTTCTTCTTAGGTAGTGTTACTATGAATCTACCTTCTTCGTACCGGATCGTCGTTTTGCTGAATAATTCTTTGCATGCCGTTTCTTCCACAGAATGCGTTCAGTTAACATGGCAAGTCTGTAGCTCCCAAAACCTGGTGATCATTTCTTGAAGGTCCATTATTGAACTGACGAAGCTTGCTGTTGTGGATAGGATGCTAGGTATTTCCGGTTCCGGTATTGGACCGTCGCTGAACTACTTTCTTCTTCCAGCCTGCAGTAAGTCAAAGAAAAACTTCACACCAATGATCATGTCTATGGGACCCGGTTCTGCAAATGTGGGATCCGCAAGCACTATATATGGCGGAACATCCAATAAATCCGTCGGCACAGGTCTGACGGGCAAAGCTTGAGTAATCCTCATCAAAATGTGAAATTGCATTTTGTCACCGAACGATAAGATCGACGCATTTCTTGGTTCGATTTTGGCTCCCACAGATTTCGATGACATCTCGCTGCTGCTGCCTATCCCTCGCAGCTTCAAAAATTATGCTTCTCATGGAACTGAAGTCCGAATCCAGGAGAGTTCTGGCAAATACGATGTTTCCAAAACTATCTAAGGCACGTGGTAATTTGGTGATGTTAAGGGAAATAGCACGTTGTGGGTCAGTGATGGGTTGTGAGTGACTGTTTTGTAAGCGTGTCTCGAGGTATGAAGATGTGGGTTGTGCTTGTGTGACTGGTTGAGTGGATGGTTTTTGTGTTTGGCTTTGTTATTTCGAACGATTTTTCTGTGACTGTTGCTGGTTTACCACTGGAGTTGAATGCGATCGGTATTGATTGATGAACGGAAGTATGGGCACTAGCAGCAGCCGTTCGACGAACTTTCGAAATGTAGCATGGTGGTGTGTTTTCGCTCACAACCGGAAAATGAACCACTAAAGCAATCCTCGGTGAAATGACCTATGGCTTAACCGTTTCTGTACATTCTCCTTCTGTTGATTTCCTCCACATGTTGAGCTACAGTCATGTTCTGCATTTTACTGCACTTGAACGGAAAGTGATAAGAGTTTCCGCAAAACAAGCATCGCCGCTGAGATTGGGATGACGTGTGGCTTGTCGACGTCTTGGGGTTTTGCTGGAGTAATTGATTGCATCACTACATATTGATCTTTCAAGAACAACATCAGATCGTTGAACTTGAGTCGTTGTATCGAGACGAGAACATACCATGTACGCCAATACTGTCGAACAGTTGATGTGATGAGATTTAAACCCTTCGCACTTTTCTTCTTAATCGTTTCGACAGCAAACAACGCATCTAGATGGGCCTTCACGATTAGCTTCTTGTTTTCATATTTCTACTTCAGCTGCCTCCAGGCCACCGCATAGTTGTCTCCCATCAGTTCCACAGAGTTCAGTTTCTGTAATGCTTCTCCACTTGTCAACTACCATAACCAGGTGAATTTATCAGCTATTGATTGTTGTGGATGAGGGTTCGAAACGTATTCCGAAAGCTGGTTAAATCTTGTATCTTTCTGCTGAAGCTCGGCAACCTTATGGTAATTCACTGTTTACGGGACAAGTCTAACTTCAAGTTCGTGCAACACTTGCGCCATCTATCTAACACACTTTCATCCACTGTTTCTTCATGTCCATGCCGTTTTGGAAGACCTTTCCTGTTTTCCGGAGCTTGCTTTCCCAATCACACAAAATTTTATTGGTGAACTTCTGTTGAGTTAGGCGGATTTGCTTCCTTCGGCACAAAAACAACATTGTTGGTTTCGTTTCGCGTAATGACACGCTGTCAGAACCAGCCAAAACAGAGTGTCAACTTCGTTGGACCGGAGGAAGGGAAGCAGGCGCCTATGGAGACATTCTTATGTATACATTCGGCCGTTGATGGTGTCGGTCGTTATGTACGGCGTATTGGTTAACATCCATACCTCTCACGCCTAAGTCACGAGTTCTAATCTCACCCCCGAAGAAGCTACGAAAATGCCCAAAAGTGGTGTTTGACTGACTACGACGGGCGATGAACCAGCCCGAGGCTGAAAATCTCGATAATTAAGACAAAAAAAAAATATATGTACGGCTTGCTGAATTTGCCGCACCCACAGATCACCTGCCACAACAAGTACTTCTTGTACGTCTCGTCATCTATAACAATTCGGTTCGGCTGCACCAACCACTTCCAGTAAAGCCTTCTGGTGTGGGATTTGGCCACCGTATTCTGTTTATCGGTTCGGTCTACTTCATTGTCTGCTGGACCAACCAGACGGCAGAATTGACCTTTGGCCATGTCCCGAATCGAGTGGCTCGGATTGCGCTTGAAGTAATCCCTTACCTTCCTTGCGTTCACGGGGTTGATCGTCTTCACTTTTCTTCCACTGCCAGCTCGTCGCTGGGTCGTCTGGGTATCCATGAACGATTTTACCACAAGGGACACGGACACAAACTGTGTCGCGATCCACCTGTGGCACTGGCTTGGATTTTCCACGACCGCGCTTTATTTTTTTGTCAAAGTACTTTTGCTTGGAAGCCATCTCGATAACCGCTTGACAAATTGTGACGAATTTTTGCACATGTAAACATTACACTTTAAACTAGTTTAAAAGTTTAAAATCATAAATGTTTACTCACACAATTTTTGCACATGTAAACATTACACTTTAAACTAGTTTAAAAGTTTAAAATCATAAATGTTTACTCACACCGACGAAAAAAAACCTTAAGAAGTTCATTAAAAAACCTTATGAAATTTAGCCACAAGGAATCGGTTTGAATTTCATACTTTTACCTTATGAATGCGAATGCGATGTTTTCTGTCTTCATTTCCAGCTATGTTTTAGATATGATAACTATATAAGTTTCATAAGACAGCCTTATGAAATACATTATTGTCAATAATGATAACTGAACGTGTCCGTTATGGATTTTAATTGTCAATAAAATACAGTTTTCACTTTCATGCATAGTATTTTTAGAAGGATGGGTTTATTTTTTAAAAGAATTAAATTAATGAGACCAAAAACATCTTTATTGTAAATAAAAGGTACCCACAGCATCTAACACATAAATCGACTCCACTTTGCGGATCTCTAACGGACGAGCTACGAAACTGTACGGCTTGTTAGTCAGGGCAAAGTTCGATCACATTTCCGTACAATTCCGACAGGAAGAACTTCTACACATATGCTCCAATCTGCATATCATTTCCTCGTCCAGTAGTACCCGAATCATCGACTCCGTTAACTTTTAACACGAATCGGCTACATCTCGTGCATTGAATGCATCGGTTCACGATGGTCCTAACCAACGGGTCAATGTACTTATCTTCGACAGCACGCTTTCGGCTGTGATCGATATCGGTGAACCGGGAACGATCCGATCCGAAAGCCATAGCCTGGTCCTGCAGATCGCATTCACTACCCTGGTCGCAAATCGGACAATCCAACGGGTGATTCATGAGCAAGAACTCCATCACACCTACGCGAGCCTTGCGGGTCATTTTCGAGTTGGTCTTGATACGCCATCCCTTAATAACCAGCATGGCGCAAGCGGCTGCAGGCTTGGGAGACTTTGCCACTTCCACAAAGCAGATACGACAGTTACCGGCCACGGCCAATCGCTCATGATAGCAGTAGGGAGGAATCTCAACACCCACCAATGCAGCAGCCTATAAATTAAAATTAAACACAATTACATATTACATTTAATGGCGAAATCCAAACCCCTCCATCCCAACACATCATCTACAAACACCTTATTCTTTTCAGGGGCCTTTGCCGGAGTCATCGTCGACGTACGGATGACGACTGGCGTTGTTGGGCACCGCGCTCCAAGCGCTGGTGCCCTGGTCAACGTCGCACGAAGAAACTTGCCTAGCTGTTAGTCGTTTTCAATTTGGTTCTGCAAAAAAAACAAAACAAATAATACCGTTTGTTATCGATCGTACCGTAGCGCCAAATTTCCGTAGCAGCATTCAAACGTGTAGTGAAAAAAAAACGCCTCTTAAAACCGGAATGGAAAATGAATCAACTTTGGAGTATTTTAACGGCACAACAAAAGCATTGTCAAGAAGCAATATGGGCTTTCTTGTTTAAATTTTAGGATATTTTCTTCATTTAAAATAGGCTTACCTCGTATGCAAGATTATATTTTAAAGATGATCTTGAACATCCATTTCACAACATTTCTTGATTCGCCATTGTTGATGATTTATTAAATTGCCTTATGGTTTTTTTCATCCACAGAATGAATATGGAAATCATAAGGTAATTTAATGGACCTAAGATACACATAGAAAAACCATTATGACTAAGTAAGAAAGTCGTAAGAGTCCTTATGAATAACATAATAATCTTACACTGACGAAAAAAATCTTAGGAAGTTCATTAAAAAACCTTATGAAATTTAGCCACAAGGAATCGGTTTGAAATTCATACTTATACCTTATGAACCGGAATGCGATGTTTGTTGTCTTCATTACCAGCGATGTTTTAGATATGATAATTACATGAGTTTCACTACACGGCCTTATGAAACACATTATTATTGATTATGTTAACTGAACGTGTGCGTTATGCATTTTAAAATTAATTTTTAGGTAAAATTTTCATTTTATTTTCAGAAGGATGACTTGATTTTTAAAAATAATTAAAGTAGTGAGGCCAACAAATCTTTATTTGTATAGAAAAAGTACCTTCTTACAATCCTTGAAGTATGCATGTAACATTGGAATAATGGAATTTAATGGCCGATTTCTCCAGAATCAACGAAAAAAATCCTAACGTAATAATGAAGTCCAAGTGTTTCGATATACTGCATGTCCGTCGTTCAGAAAAAGTTTTGTTGGTGCTGTTGGAAAAAGAATTAACCTTGATTATTTTAACGGTACTAGCAAAAGCATTGCTAACACGAAGTTTAGGCTTTCTTGATTACATTTTCTTATAAGATTGTTACCTTAGATGGGCATAGGTATAAGATCCACCACTTTGGATAGATGTTGGTGATTAAAAGTAGCGTAAATAGGCTTACCTCGTGCGCAAGATGTTTTTTTTTGAAGATGATCCCAACATCTATTCCACAACATTCCTTGGTGCGCCATGGTTGTTGGTTTACTAAATTTTCTTATGGTTTTTTTCAACCACAGGATGAATATGAAAATCATAAGGTACTTTTGTGGAAATGATACACATAGAAAAATCATTATGAGTAAGTAAGAAAGTCATAAGAGTCCTTATGATTAACATTATAATCTTATGAAGTCTAAACAACCAGCATTTCCTATACTTAATAAGGCGTAATTTATGAAATTTGATAGTTTTTTTTCAGCAGTGTATGAATAACATAATAATCTTATGAAATCCAAACAACCAGCATTTGCGATACTTCATAAGGCGTAGTTTATGATAATCAGTAGTTTTTTTCAATCAGTGCATGTAAAAAAAATTAATACACAAAAGAAGGTGTTGATTTTTTTTCGAGTACAATCTGTACTGTTCATCTCATATGGAATTTTGTTTTCAAAAATCATAAAAAAATCAGGTAACATAAATACCTGATTCAAGTTTGTTCCAAAGTAATTAACAACTGCCTCAATATTTGGTTGATGTTTCAATTTACCCCCGGAGCTATTTTGAAAACTATGAATTCTGTTGCTATCTTATCGTCAGGGAAAATTTTTAAATACTATAAACAACTATATGTTTGCAATAAATTTTAATGTTAATCAATGGTTTTACGAGTGCTTTTTCAAAATCTTTCTTGACCGCGTAACGTATAAGGTTAAACCCAGAAACCTAGAACTCGTAAAAGCTCTGTTACGAAAATATTAAATACTTTTATACTAGAGCAGATGAAACATATACAAATTAAAAAAAAACATTACTTTGTTAACAGGGTATATTAATCTCTTCTTTCTTTCTTAGCGTTTCAAGCTTATTGCTGTCGCAATTAGCTTATAGCTTGCTCTCAACTTAGTGTTCTAAATGAACTTCCAAACTTATTAATTAAGAGCTTTCGATGCTAGGTACCATTTTTGCATTAGTATGATTGTGTGGCAAGTATAATTATACCCTATGCCCAGGGAGTCGAGAAATTTTCCTTAACGAAAAATCCCTAGACCAGACCGGGCATCGAACCCAGACACCTCCAGCATGGTGTTGCTTTGTAGCTGCGCCTTTACCGACTGAGCTAAGGGAAGACCATTTTTTTCAATTTTTATTATTTTGCCCAATGCTAAATCAGAAGATTGAAGAATAAAATGATTGGATTCTTTTTTAAATATTTTTTTACGGTTAATAACATTTACAAACATAACAAACAAATTAATTCACACATACAGGATGTTCAGCTCAGTCGTTCTGATGAGGTAAATAAAACATGGTATTTTCGACTTGATTTACTCGACATCCCTTGACAGCCAAGTTAAATGCTTTAGAGGCAGATTCTACTTTTCAACGTGAACGAATGAGAGAAAATCTATCATTTTCAATCCTACCTGTGAACAAAAACCACAGTTACGATGGTCTGTTGGACGGTATTATACTCTACCCTATTTAAGGCCTCCCACATCAAATTAATAGTTTAATCCGCACTTCCACTCATAGGTTTGAGAAAAACAGTCGCGGGACGATGACATCCCCACATCGACTGTGGCTATGTTTTGTGCTTCCCAGAAATAACCTGAGTGAATGAAGTGGTGCTTTATGTGTGTTGGACTTCCAGTGTACTAGTTCAAAATAGTTAATTATAATGTGTATATACGAAGTGCGTTTTGAGCATACCAATGAATACACGAATGATGCGAGAAGCATATAAGTCAAATAGGTACCGAGAACACTCATTCTAACGTATACTTTTGAGCAGCTTATGACAACAAATGCGACAAATAAAAAAAGTCACTTAAATGCGTCAATACATAACATACGCTGACAAAAAAGTATACATTTAACTTATTCCACAATGCAAGCAACTGCACTAGCGTATTTGATTGTTCTGGGCTACACATCTTAATAGTAATGAATAAAACTCAGTTTTCTAGATAAACTATGTAACAGTCAAATAAAATGTAAGCCAGCGACCAATTACATAGCATCAGGTATAAACAGTGCATGTATGTATTGCCAAAAAAATGAATTATTTAGTCAAGCGGTTTTTTCGTTCCTTTCTATCAGTGAATTTAGAAAATTGGTCGAATAAATAGATTTTTTTGTGAAACGCAATATTTTATGCAAATTATCTCGGGGTTCTAGGAGAAGAACCCTCAAAATGATGTCTAATTTAGGAGCCCGAGGGGTAGTAAAACTGCTTGAATAAGAGGTTAATTTAGAACATGATTAGGTGAGATCTTGTTAACTGTTGTTGTTGTTAACAAACGAATTGTTGATTGTTTCAAGTTTGTGCCTTACGTTTGTGTGTACGTGATATGTTTGAGAACGAGTTTTAACTCAGTGAAGGCATGATATTTCAGTTGCCTTCAATGACTTTAGTTTATTAGCGATCAAATTCAAAATAGTTCAAATTCAAGATCGTGTATTGCACTGTACATCCTGGACACAAGCTTCAAACTCTTCACCCAAATTGTGCTGCTGACAATGTTCAGCTGGTAACCTATGCTGCTGTTACAGGTAGTAAGTAGATTAAAATATCCGATTCCCTGCGAAAATTTTGATTTCTTAGGCAGCATTACCGGTTCAAAATTATAATCTTCATAGCAATCCTTAATCTATATGTTTACTGATGTGCCAAAAACTAGTTCCATGTTAGCTGATATTGTCAAGTCTGGGATTAAATATCTTGAATTGGCATGCTCAATCCAACAAAATTCAAAGGATAAGCTATTTAATTTTTTTATGATTTCATAACGTTCATCTTACCGATATTACCGATACTTATCTCAAACCTGCTCATAAGGTTATAAGTGATCTACTTTGTTTACCACAATGATCGTCTTGATGGAGCTGGTTGTAGCGTTGCCGTCATTATTCATAGGCGCATTCAGCATCATTCTTCATTTGAAACAAGTGTTTTTGAATCTTTTTGGGAATCGCGTGATTTGTGATTATATTTGATAATTGTTTTGCAGGATATTATACTATTTTATATCCAGGCTAGTGCTGTACATAATCATTTCGACTCAATGCGATTCATTTGAAGAAAACTCGCTTCAATTGCTGGTTTAAAAAGTATGACAACTATATAAATTGTTGTGCTTGATTATATTCATGATTTTGCCTCACAATGTGTTGCTCTAACTTTAAAACCTAAGCCATGGGAGTACAATCGGACTATTCAAATGATATTCATCATTGAATATCATTAGATTTGGATAGTGAGTATCAAAACAGGTAGGACAATGTCAGATAAAGTTGCAGTATTAGTCAAGAGCTACAATTTTATCATACACAATAATCATGAATTCAGCTCCTGAAACAAGTTATCGGTAAATTTATCCAAATGAGAAGAAAGGACTTTATACCAGGGGGTAAGTCACTCGACCACCTTGTGTTACCACTCTAAAAAACACAATCCGCCACACTTCAAACACACTTGCCACCACATGAAAGATACATTCATATCTGGCACCACTTACACGAATCGATTGTTTGTTTTTGTTTTCCTCTCGCTTACACAAATGTAATTCAGACGATGCATATGTGAGCATGTATTAAATGTCTAAACCGTGCATGGTTGCCAATAGGCATAACTTTTCGATTGTAGTTTGTGAAAACACAAAAACACCTTCTGCCACCACAGAAACACAATCGTACACGATCAACACAAACACAACGTGGCAGAGTTACTCACCCCCTGCTTTATACAGCACTGATGGAGACAGCCGTGTTTTTCTTCATTCAGAAACCACTCAATTTATATGGATATCAATAGGCCATCTTATATATGTTTACTTCCGATCCCTGATATACCTAAGGGTTGCTATCAACCTTGTTTCTTAGATTGTAACCCACTAGCTACTCCGAAGCTAGGAAAGGTGGACAATAACCGGGTCGTTTACCTTTTTGTCTCAACACTACACACTCCCAGAATCATTTACTTACAGCGGGAGCTACACATGCAACTGTGTTACGCGACACGCACCCATTAATGTGGCAAAGTGGAAAGATCGAAGGACTGTGCCGTACCAGGGGGCTCAAAAGCTCTCACACCAATCGTTCTTTTTGTCAACCACACTGGGCGAGGCCTGATGACTCCTTTACGAGTCTGAAAACGCAAAAGAAAGATCAAAAGTAGTGGAAAAGCCTAATCAAGGATCAGTTTTGAAGAAAAAGATGCCTATCAGATACTTTTATCTTAAAATTCTAATTTATTAGCCAACAGTGGCTTAATAGGTGACGTCACAAACATTTCTTGGGGTAGGTTACTTGCGGTTACTCTTTTTACATGACGATCGCAGACGGCAACTTGTAGATGACGGCAGGACTCGATAACTCGGTGCTGGATTCGAAACTTACTGGTGTTTGGCATTAGGGCGGTCATCTATCCAGTTCCACGGGACATGCTGTGCTGCCACACCGTGAACTGAAACCGCCGAATCTCGTTGTCGGCCTGGGTTATGAACACTGTAACGGTGCTCCTTCGGATTTTGGCAGGAATTCGTTTCGTGGTCTTCAACGAGTTCAGGTCTTTGCCCGCGATAAGGTGATGGGACGTACCGATGACCGTTGTCAGTGACAACGTGGTGGGATGGAGCAATGGTCGTTCGCAACAGCGTGGTAGCAAGCGTGCTGGCCGACGATGGTGATGTCCGACGAACAATAGCATGCAATGATGGTGGAGGAACAACGGCATGTGATGATGACCGGAGAACAGTAGCATGCGATAATAGCCGGAGAACAATGGTCGAAAAGGTGCTTAAAAAAATGACACGTGGGATAGGACAGTTTCCGTGATCTGTTCGTTCTTGACGCTTCGGGGAGTATTTCGTTTTGGATAGGCGCGCCACCTGTGCTGTGAATTGGCCACCACTGTCCTGTCCACTACTAGATCACCATTCCATCAACCACGCACTGCGGAAGAAACAGAAAAAGGCCCGCTTTCAGGACCTACCCCGACCATTAGTACCCTTGTGACGTAACTTTTAATATGTACAATTTTCATGTTTCTTTCAAAACTAGTTTTACCTTTTTCTCGTAGCACTAACCAACACAATCAACTTACACAATTTACACGTAAAACAACTAACCTATTAACAATAATAACAGTTAACTTTCATTTTATTACTAACGGAAACTAACGTTTTGTGTCACTAACCTTAATTGTATTTTACAAACGTTCCTTTTTTCCAGATTTAGCACTAGAAACTGAACTAAGATTAAACGTTTCCACCACGTTTCCACAAATTTCCATCTAATAAATTTAACCAAACCGGCGCACACTTCTTCTCCCGGTATAGTGACGAACAGACTGTCCGGTTTGAGCCAAAAGCTGATCTTTTTGTGTCGTATTTCACATCGTAAGACTGAGCTGAAAACACCCAAACATTTTGACAATGATCTTCCAGTCGGTCTACCTTTCCGCAATGCTCCATGAATAGGCCCATGTTATACGGCTGGCGAGCTTTGTATCAATAACTTCCTTCCAGGTTGGCTCATGATGCGAGCGTCGAAACTTTGTCTCGGCCTCACGTTCTGGAGAGGGAAGTACACGCTCAAATTGACCTACCCGATGAATGTATTGTTGAAATTGACAAGCCTTGAAATTGATTCAAAAACTGTTATTTTCGTTCGAAATTTGCTTTCTATTTATATTAAATGATTCGTATGTTTCAAGTTGAACATCAATATTTTTTAATGCTGCCAGCTGCCAATGCAATACTGGCCAATTGTTGCTCCGAAAAACTTCCAGGCTGCCGAGCGAAAAAAGCATATCCCGAAGGTGCACACCTTATATATCGTTCACTGCTGCATATGAGACCTTCCTTACCTCCCTTACATTTGAAATCTGTGATAGAGTATTGCTGTGCATTTGGTAAATTTACTTAGCAAATGCAATTATAAAATATCACTTTATGTTTGCGCTATTTTCAAAAGTTTAATGTTAAAAATTGGTGTAAAAATTGTTAAAATTGATAGAGACATTCTACGCTTTAGTTCCAATATTAAGAACTATTGGTTCTTAATATTGGAACTAAAGCGTAGAATGCCCCTATCAAATGTTGCAAACATTTTGGAAATCGATCGTGAAATGACTCAGTTATTAACGTTCAAAACCTGAACACTTTTCGTCACCCTCCAATTTTTTGCACTCGCAATGTATATTGAAAACACAGACGAAGTCCTCCATCAAAAGAGAAAGTGCTAGTTCAAGTTTCCCTCGTTGAGAACTGTCTGTTAAATACGAGCATAACTACGATACCAATCGTTCTGGCACACCGAGTTTGGATAGCTTCGCCAAGTTGGTTGATAATATCAAACGCTGCTGTTAGATCAGTATATATGACGTCTACTGGTGCCTTTTTCTCCAGTTGCTCCAAACAGGTCGTGGTAAAATCTAGAATATTGGTGGTAACCGAAAGTCCTGGCATTTGATGCGCTCGGGAATGAAACCACCCACTATTATCTCATCTCAACAGTTTTGAGGCAGCTGAGAGATTACTGATTCTCCGGTAGTTTTGAACGTCACGGTTGTCTCTTTCCTTGTATAGCGGAACCAATAATGACACCTTCCAGGCAATTTCGATTCGACACAACCCACACAATCCTGAAAGATTATCGAAAAGAAGTGAAATTGGCATAGCAGTTAGTGGTTTATGCGGAAGGGGACTTGCAAAGTCTCAATGCAATGCAATGCATCTCAACACCGTTTCTGCATCAGTATTGTATTGACGTGTACGCCACATGCCCATTACATGCTATAAAAGCCTGATGGCTCCACCTTGTGCAACCTTGTACAACTGCAGTACCTTGATAAGGCACAAGTGAGTACTGAGAGGTACTGAGTTGAACGCCTTCTTGTAGTCGATGTGTGCCATGCTCGGGATTCTCCTTTTCTGGCTAGTCTGGCTTACAATAACTACATCGATGATGACGTGATCTATGCAGCCTTGCGCATTTTTGCGGCAGCCTTTCTGCCTTTCATTCGCACTTTGTTCGCATTGTAATGGCTATATACATTTCAGTTGATTATTGATGAGAGCTCTTTGTACATTTTTTTCTAGTTCAAATTGTTTCGGATGACTTTCGTTAAAGTTGAAAATTCGGTTTTCCTCCTTCCGCTTTGATCTTTTTCCATACCGACGCATCCATTTAGCAAGAACACTCAATCGCTGTACATGGCTGTCGAGGACCTCAGTAATATTAGTTTTAATGAGGTCACAATTATTGCAACGTGATCAATTTCAAGGGACCGGGTGAATGGAAATACCTGGCATACGGGATTTAAATTAATTGATTTCAGCATGAAGTATCACGTGGCTCTGGCCATACAGGTTGTTTCTGCCATAAATGAAGTTGATCAGAAGATCAAGACTTCCCGAACGGTAAGTGTACTATGGATTGATGCACATTTCGAAAATCTTGCTCCATTATATTTAAGCAATCCCAAATCAGGTCCTAAACAGCTTCCTGATATATGAGCACATATGATAAACAACTGACAATGCACACGCCAGCTTACATGGAAAGTTCATTCACTCACTTCTCGTTCACTCTCTACTAGTTTTTTCCTAGATCCTTTTGACAATATGTCTTCTAGGAAGTTTGTTCAGCTACAACCTTGCCGAAGATAGTTTTGCAGTCAATGCTCTATTCCACGTGCCTGGAATACCAATGTTATCAGCTAAGCATTTGATTGAGCTTAATTCAAGGATTCAAGGACTAACCGCTTCCGATCCATATATTTATTCGAAAAGTTTTGTTACACAAAGTTGTATTTTGTATTGTAATGGTGATGAAATTGTATTCGAGGGTGGGTCAATGAGTCCGTGACATATTAAATGAAACACATCAAATCTTTTTCTTACTTCAGATGCTATATATGTAACTTTAAAGATTTGTGTGATATTCACTATGGTGATGTATAAAAAAATGTTTAAATATGAAACCAGTTTAACAGTTTTTTTATGTGCGTAAAGAACTTGTAGAAAATTTTATAACTTTTGATTTTTAGAAATAATTGTTTCGATCTTTTCTTTCAGCTCATTTGGTTTGAAAACACCTTTCTCTGTGATGATACCGGTAATCAAATCAGCAGAAGTCACATCGAATGCTGGATTCCAGCATGCAATACCTATAAATAGATAAATATTCCTATAAATAGAGATGTTCTTCCTAGTATGCCCTAATCTATAAACATCAAAACAAAACAAACCTGGCGCTGCTATTCTATGCTCTCCTACATGAGTCATTTCGCGGTCTGGACGTTCTTCTATTACTATGCGATCACCCGATGGAATTTTCAAGTCAATTGATGTGAATGGAGCTGCCACATAGAATGGTACATTATGGTACTTGGCGACAACCCCAATCTGGTAGGTTCCGATTTTATTAGCTGTATCACCGTTAGCTGCCACTCGATCAGCACCTACAACTACAGCAGCAACTCTACGAGACTTGAAAAGTGATGCCACCATGTTGTCCAAAATCAGCGTAGCAGGCAACTTATCGTGTA
This sequence comes from Aedes japonicus, assembly GCA_034211315.2. Classification (NCBI taxonomy): domain Eukaryota; kingdom Metazoa; phylum Arthropoda; class Insecta; order Diptera; family Culicidae; genus Aedes; species Aedes japonicus. Next base: position 413,303 of record JASCZW010000030.1, read on the forward strand.
CCAATTCGTAAGCCGTTAGTCTAGCACCTTGGTTATACGGTCTAGTTTCAGTACAATAAACGTGCTCTGGAAGTAACAATATATTATTTAGTGTCTGTTTCATATTTCTTCAAATCACTATAGTCATACCCAAACGATTCATTTCCTGTAGTTTTCTAATAACTCCCAATGCAGTTCCGTAGCTAGAGGATACATGTGTCAATAAAAACTTTAATTCATTTAAACACATAAATTAAGTATAATAAATTATATCTATACAGTACCCAGCTGTCGCCAATGATCCAGTGTTACAATGGGTAAGAATTCTGATAGAGCCACCATTCGAATGGGAAAGAATCTCATCGGCACCATATTTTCCAATAGCCATATTGTCGGCTATATCCTTTTCAAGCATTTCTTCGATTGCTTTCAGAAACCTATAGGTGTAATGGAATATAAGGGATAAATAAAGGTTAACTATAAGTAAAATGTTGTGTGTCATATTGTTATTATTATTATTATTTTTGTTAAATTGTACGCTAGTGATATCGTACTTTAATTTAAATTTAAATTTCGAACACTTTTCCTTCAGTGTAGAGTTTGAATTATTTTACAGATCGCTGAAACGTTTCACTTATATGACAGCTGAAACTCTCCACTTTATTTCGTGGTACAACATTTTTACATTCGTGTTACATTGAGTAAAATGGCGTCGAGTCAAGTGGAAGTACGCAAACGCATTTTGTAAGAGCGGCAGCAAAATCTGAATTTATCTGTACGCGATCTTACCAAGAAACTAAAACTACCGAAAAGTATCGTGTTTTGTGTTTGCAAATCATTTGGCAATGTGACTAACCGTGATGACAAGCAAAATTTTATTGCAAATGTTGTGTAATTTTCTTGTATCATATTGGACGACGAAACACTCGAAGACTTTAAACACCTTCCGGGTCTGGTTTTCATACCGCAATGCAGAGGAACGCCGTTAACAAGCATTTCCGGACAAAGAAGGTATTCAAATTCCCGAAGATGTATTTGATTTGGCAGGCCATATGTAGTTCTGGTTGAAAATCTAAAAGTTTCGTCCCTATCGGCATTATGAATATGGATGTGTACGAAAGAGAATGTCTGTAAAAGCGGTTGCTACCGTTTATCAGAAGCCACGATTCTCCAGCTCTTTTTTGCCTGGTTTGGTCTCTTGTCACTATGCGAAATCGGTCCTGGAATGGTATAAGCACAGAGAACAGAGTTTCAAGCTCTCTCCGTGTGTTAATTTTTGTAACTGCCATTTTAAAATTACAGCTCTTTTCCGTTAGTTTTAGTGAAGCGTATGTTGATGGCGCTTCAAAATTTGATGGTCTGTCAATTTTAGTTTGGTGGAACCTAGACTAGGCGGCTGTTTTTCCAACGGTTTGCTTTTAAAAATTTACACAGTACATTGAAAACAAAAATACGAGCCTGGATGTCTGTTCTCTGTGGTAAAAGGTACGAGAAGTTAAATACGAGCGAAAACCAGCCAATCCATTAAACTGTCCAGAACTTCACCCAATAGCGAAATACTGGACTATAGCTAAGCGGAAGCTCTTCTAAACTAAGAAAGAAAATGGTACCGATGATTTCAAGGGAAGATGAAGAATCGTCACGGCGAGCGTATCTGAGGATACCGTACGGAACCTGATGGCGGGTGTAGCACAGAAAGTTTGAAAATTTTACAGAAAGGAAGATCGGTTTTGTTAAATTATGTGTATTTTTTGCTGCTTTTATTTTGGTGTTCGAAATTGAATGTGAACAAGCTTTAGCCGATTTGCTTCGCAAATTCGTTGAAGGCACGAATGTGAGAAACTACAAATATTTTAACTTTAATCACCTGTATGCTGCAGCGCAGTGACATATGCATTAAGTTTGATATGTGAAATCTTTGTAGGTTCTTAGATTTGCGCGTTCGAAAGCTTGAAGTGGACATATAATTTTTTTTTTTTGTAAATTGACATTCAGCTTGAATCTCTTAAAAATTTAAGTGGTAGAACAAGTCAGCAATTTTTTCGATGACATGTAATTTCGAAATCATAATTGTGCCTCCGGGTCCGGAATATCTTCCTATGTTACCGAATAGCATATTTTAATTCAACATCGCAAATAATTGTGGCCTTTATCGTGTTATGTTTACGTTAAATCGTAAAGAGCGCAAATTTTCGCCTTATATTGGATGTGTCATTTATTCATCGTACTGCGTTACAAAAAAAAATCGTTACAAAGTATTTGAAAAAGGTGATTGAAGTCGGAGTTTTTGAGGGGGTGAACACATGGTGCCGAGTGGCTTGCCCCTGGTTTGATATCAATTATACCATACATGTTGCAGTTACAGGTACAACAATTCCTTACTTAATAAATGCTACATACCTTTCTTTCATTTTATCCACTGGGACAGATTCATCTTGTGCTAACACGTTTGCTAAGGATATTAGTTCCTCAGCTGCAAGCTTCATGTTTACTGCCGTAGGCCGAGCAGACACCAAATAGTTTAGCTTGCCTTCAACTTCCTGCTTTAAAATTTGTTTTGAACCAAATTTTTCTTCGTATATTTCAACTGCTAACGATAAACAGCCCACAATTGCTATCGCAGGGGCTCCTCGAACCTGAAATTGTAATAAATGAATATATACATATATTGTTTACAAACCAGGGAATAAAGAGAAAAAAATGCCCGATCGATTCGTTCCTCGCCGAATTTTTCTTCCTCAAGCATACACTTTTACGATTTTATCATTGCTGTTCTCTAAAAAAACATCATAGAACTCCATAACTATGTAAAATACATTTGAAACTGGACATCGAGGACATGGACATCATGTTCATTTTTTTTGCGTGAAAAATGTATACATGTCTAATAAAAAAAGGTCGTAATATATCTGCACCCATAGTTAAGTCAAATAAATTTCTTTGCCATGTAGCTTATGTATAAGCGAACAATTACCAGCTTTCATGTTCACACTGACAATCATTTTCTTTAACAATATGTATCATGATAAGACAGCATTGTTCAAGGCAGATCGCAGTAGGCTCCAGCTCCCAGTGAACGAGTCTTTCTTGCTTTTATTTTTAACTTGCTATTTTCTGTAATTATTTTTACATGTTTTGTTCATCGACAAAACGGTTTTCATTAATGTTGGAAGTGATAGTGCATATAGTCACTAGATTCATAGTCTGGCGGATACAACGACGGGAGCCAATTTGAACTGTCAGTTAAGAGAATTCCACCATACCCTGCTACTCCATATGGTAGAACTACACCCAAACAAATATTCACATAATCAGTGGAAAATATCCACTAGAAATTCACTTAACTTCCATGTGATTCAGGAAGTGGAAAATGCCTCGCAATATCAACTGAATCTTATGTGTCCAGTGAAATGTAAATGACTCGTCAAGTAGAAATTCTTTTTCTATGTGATATTCATGTACAATTCACTTATTTTGGTATTGGAAAATATCTACTTGTGTTTCCAGTAGTAGCTAAGTGAAATATTTTTTCAGTGTAACATTCTTCTACCAAATGCGGCTTTCATTTCACGAGTGATTTGAGATTCAAGAGAAATCGATATTGAAAGTCATTGTTTACAAATGGCTTTTAGGCGCTTATCATGAATTACTCTAGATATGCTCGATTGGCTCCTCCAAGTTACAGTGCAAATTGGCTCCCGTCATTGCATCCGCCAGACTATGAATCTAGTGACTATAATAGTGCACTGTTAGAAATGGTATCGGCGTTATGTTGCCAACATGTAACGTCACGTATGCTGACATTTCAAGCATAACTTTTCAAAAGGACGTATGTCGCAAATGTAAACAAATCTAGTTTTTCATTCTATCCTGTCATTAATAACACCCTTAATGAAGTTGCAATTGCCAAACAACAATTTCAAAATTATTCAGTTATGTGCGCCAATTTTCATATGCGACCTATCTGATCTTTTTAAATGTTATGCAAATAGTTCAGATACACCACACAGCAAGTCGACGTATCTGCGCTTGAATATTCCGGGTGCAGTTGAAAACCGGAATATAGTAGTCGCGCCAATCGATTTTACTCCAGTTCCATAAGTCCAAACAATGGCGCATCTAGTGCGCTGTATGGCGCATCTGATGCGCTATTCCGGTTTTCAACTGCACCAGGAATATTATACCCGGTGTATCTGACATGACGCAAGTGCTAAACGTTCTGAAATACTGACGTATCCAACCGGTGTATGTTACAAGCAAGATGTCACACTGACGTATCTAACAAGGTGTATGTGTATGGTAAGGAGGCAAACCGGTGTATGTGTTAATTTTCTCAAAAATAGAGCGAAAGTGAATGAAAACCAGGATTTTTACTTCTTATAATATTATTCAACCATGATAGAATGAACAGATCGAATAAAAATTGAAGTAAAGTTAAATAGGATTTAATGAAAGCATCTGGAACTTCAACCTCATTTTTCTCAATTCGTATCAAATGTTAGATACGTCTATTTGAAAAGTTATGCTTGATTTGTTTTGCTTCTGTAGCGCTGCGCCACCATTCGAGAAGCAGTACAGTAATTAAACTAGATTTGAAAAGAAATTGGACGACTGCATTCCTCCTGAGTATACCGAACAGGGTGAAGTTTCTATCGTCAATCTGAACCCTGTAACTATTAATCGCAAAATGATTTTAAATATTATAAATGTTACCGAGCGGGTAAACAACCCAACCGAAGCCTCAAGCAACAAACAGTGGACCGAACAGTGGACAAAACTCGATGGTTGTCTCTTGATCGATAATGAAACAAGTTCTACGAAGCTCCTGCTCGCGACAAGGTTCCCGCTAGATACAAGTTTATTTTCGCGGATGAATTCGCGAAAAAAATCATGATTTGAAAAGGTTTCTATTCCTATAGCAAGAAAACCAGAGTTTTTGTGACGGATAAAACAATGAACCCGAAGTGTACAAAACGGAATGCCCCAACAATCGGATTTTACCCTTCGTTAAGTCCCACGATTGTCCAGTTACGTTTTGGCAAGATCTAGCCAGCTGCCATTACAGCAAGCAAGTGCTACAATGATACAACGATAATGGCGTCCAGTTCATCACAAAAGAGCTGAATCCACCAAATTGTCCTCAGTTCCGTCCAATAGAGAAGTTTTGAGCGATAATGCAGCGGAAACAGAAAAAGAAGGTAGCAGTCACAAATGACATTGACCAAATAAAGAATTGGTGGAATCAGCTAGCCAAAACCATGACTGATCAAGGGTGCGGCATCAACAGAAAATTGCAAGAATTTCGTCGAAATAAAGATGATTTGTTTTGTTTCAGTTATTTTTATGAAATAAAATAATATTACCTCTGTTTCATTCTTAGAAGGTTCTTCGATTGATACACGCATTTCAAAGCTCCCCATTTCAAAATAATCTAGCCCTTAGACTGGTTAGAAATTTAGGTCGTAAGAGAAAAAATCTCATTACTGTTTCTTCTTGTGATAGTGAGATGGCCTGTTTTTCCACTGTCACATTGCGGCCATGAGATTTTCCAGCTCTGTCTTCGAAATCGTTATCAATGATCTAAAAATGTAGTTGCGTAAGTTAGCTCACATCTTAAAGACCAAAGTCTACGCTCTGTACGAAGTTTAAAATAATAAGTATGGAGAAAAGTCTACCACGGAGGAGTTGGGGGTCTGTGATTTGCAAAAATGAGTTTACGTGATTTAAAATTGGTCCTTAGAGCCTAAACGACAAACGTAATGAATGGCTTTTTCCGCGAATTTCTCGTCATTGAAAACGTAATTGGAAATACCCTCAACAGTTACTATTATAGCGTTATTGGAGCGTTTGGAGACCGAAATCGCTGAAAAACAGCATTTTCATCAAAACATCGGACCGTGTAACAAGTCAATGAAAACAAAGGCAAAACTACATGAATTTATAAATTTCCTCCGCAGAAATTTCCTCCGCATACATCGTATTTTGGCTCCAGATTTGGCTCCCAGAGACTACTGGCCGTTTGCAGACCTCAAATAATGCTCGCCATTGAGAAATTTCGCTCGAATGTTATCGCTGAAACTGATTATATTGACGACTAAACTGAAACTGAACATTTTTGCTTACTCATTCATTGCGTTGTGCTTTTCTGTTTGGTATAAACCGTCTGAATAGAGCAAGAAAACCGACTATTATAGATTATAGTATCCCATGCTCTTCCTGGCCTGTTGTCATTTTTTAGCAAGTTCATATATTTGTACTGGTTTAAGCTTTTGAAAAACAAATATGCTTTACATAGTGCTGCTGTAGGCTTGTTATTATTTTCGAAACAGGGCTTGCACAATGAAATGTCCTTTTTTCTCACATTATAAAAAAGGTAAATAGCAAAACCAGTGCATTTGGCAAATCACTGATTCAAACATTTCATTGAACCAGCGTCATTTATTATCTCGAGAAACTTGCTGTCATCTACATCGAATAATCACGAAGAAAAATATGCAATTGGCGTCAGCAATCACCCTGTAAGGTGCACTGGTTGAGCATTCGTTGCCCAGAGAGGCGATGGTGCTGTTGGTGCCGTTACCGTTAACCTCGATGCGAGAAATATTGGTGCTGAAGCCTAAGAGTTGGCGGGAAAAAGCCGTCCGTGACAACGAGACAAAAATTAATCATCCCACGGTCACCCGCAACGACGAGAATCAAGAAAGAAAGCTCAAGTTCAATCGCGAACCATGTTTCTCCCCCGTCTACTTAGTCCATCCTTTACAGAACGACCAAATCAGTTTGCAAAGAGTTTGTTTCTTTAAATTTTTCTCTTGTGCTGTTTAAAATTTCCATTAGTTCCAAAATTTAATTGAACGCCGCGTCCCGGAGTAAATGACAAAGAACGTTGAACAACCAACGCACGAAATTCTATAACAGGTCATTCGAGCCGAACTGCGACACGTCAGACCGACCATGTGGTTGGGTTCGTTGTAAATCCTAGTTGTGCATAGCGGGTTAGTGCATAGCTGGCGGTAAATAATAAATATTCCAGTATTGAACATACCCAATGCTAAATAACTTGTTTGAATTTTGCTTTTTTGCAATCGCTGCCCGCTGTTAGCTGGCATGTGGTGATTTCCCTATCACAGTCATCATTCTCTTATAATTAGTTGTTAAATGCTGGTGATTTTCTCTTCAAATACCAATCAGTGCTTGAAAGTCTTTCTTCCTTTCAAATGCCTTGGATAGAGTCCCTACTGTTAGATAGGAATCAAATAATTTTGAGAAACTCTAAGTGAAATGTCGAAGCATATGGCTGCAAAATATGTGGTTCCATAACTATCTTCTACGCATTAAACATATTGGCTCTCTCAACCATCGTAGTACAACCGAGGCCGTATCATCATTAAACCAAACGGCCCTTTTCATGGCCACCAAATGATATCTAAAGAGTTTACAATAGAATTTTCTTATATATTTACTTCTTAATGCCGGTCTAGCGTTCCATTACCACTATTTCGACCTAGACGTCTATCGGCAATGATAGACTTTTAATTCCCAAACATACCACAACCATCTATAACGCAATCAGGATAATGTTCTCCTTCCAGCAGCAAGGTTCGGAAGAAGATAACGCATACCAGCGCATCTACCGTGTGCCAAAGCATTTTAACCCATTTCAAACGGCAGAGTTTTGATACTGATAGTCTATTAGAGCTTTTAAGTTAACGTATAAAGACCAAATAACAATAGAACCATTTCTTGATCATTCATAGGCTATCACGATAGGTAAGACGCTATGGCATCCGCCAGGGTTGACCAAGGCCGTGTTTTTTATATGTATTCCGGTTACCGGACTAGTTGTTGTTTACAAACGCATCTTAATTTATAAATTTACATATACTAGAATACCCGAGAATATAGATCTTCAGATCTCGTCGGGCTGACTCGAATGGTATGACACTCGGCCTTCCGGGCTTGGGATCGAAACACGGTTTCAAACAATCGTACGCTTGTCATGTATAAAAAGTACGATTGTTTGAAACCGCGTTTCGTTCCTAGAGAATACATCATATCTATCTGTATTGATCAATTGACGGTATTTTTATCATTACGGTATTTTAATTTATTAAAACTATAAACCAAATTATTGCAATATTCACCTGCATTTTATTGATTGCTTTCCAACCATCCTCGACTCCTTTGATATCTATATATCTGAAGTTTAAAATGCTGATTACAATATTCTTTCTATTTATCAGTAACGCACTTACTTGGACTGCGCCGGGAGTAAAAGCTGATCTAAAATCTCAAGCTTCCCATTATTATATTTGATTGCTTTCAGACTCATCTCTCTTAGTTCTCGATGAATTTCATACGTTTCTAAATGAAAAAGAAAATTGTGTTAGTTTTCATATGATTAATGCTGAACAAAAATAAGCCTGTATCATCCTATCTCTGACAACATTTGCGAATGTCGAACCAAATATTTGATTTAGCAACTAATTTTCTTTCGCTTCTAAATGAAAAAAAAACGATGTGGCTCTCAATTTAAACAGATCAGTATCGTATATCGATGTTTTCTAATTAGGCAGCATCCCTACTCAATCAGTGTTCATATAGTTATTTGATACTCCTTATCTTGCAACCCTATGCCGACATGTCAGGTCAATATTATTATCTGGTGATACAGCACCGTAATAGATAAGAAGGTTCTTCTTAACTACACACATTATAATGAATTTTAAGAGCAAAGAGGAACAAATTTCTAAATTCTAAATGTGCGAAAACTATTTATAAACGTTTCACTGTTTAGTATTATAATTGTTGTATACATACCTTTGCAATGAATTCTGAATCACGTACCACCAACAACAAAGCTATCACTATTGAGCCTGACTCGGTATGAACCAAAATAACTACGATTATCAATAACTACAGAGATGCGTAAAATAACCGGTGAATATAATTGCAGCATGAATATTAAATAAGAGTAAACAAATTTGACGTTTTCCGTCTGATGTCGATATATGCATGTATTTTTGGGCACATTCATATATAGCAGGGGTTTTCAAGCTGGGCCCAACGGAGCAATTTGAGTTTTTTTATAGTTTTTAGAAGGTATGTGGAAATAAGTGCATACCCTATTAAACAAGTACCATACATGAACGATATTATAAATGGTGTAACCATACCACTAACAGTTGGGATGATACCCCGAATTGGTGGTTGGGTACTTCTTATGGTTATTGTTTATCCGGATATACATATTGAAAAATCTAATTTATTTTATTGGATGATTTCGAACCCTTTGATACCAGACATGTAGCCTCTAGTAAACAAAGTTAATCCAGGCTACGTCCATGCAGCTGTTGGGGAGTGGAAGGGGATTCTCCCACGCATACTTTAGAGGGATGCAGAGAACTCTACAACCCATCATATGTGGGATGAAAGTCGCCATACCTTGATGAAAACAAAAATAAAACGTGTTTAATACTGTGTTAACTGTGAACTGTTATATTAAAACCACATGGCCTCTGTTGATCCGATACTACACTCAGCGAAATAAACTTTCGATAGTCATAAGATTGCATTATGATTATTTCCCTTAAGAAATCAGTATGTTTTTTTCTTGGCTCAGTCAAACACTAGAACATCGGTCCCAAGCTTGGTCCCAAGCTTAATAACATAGACTAATTCTTAGACCAGTAGGTCCCAAACAAATACGATTTTTTCTCTGCTCAGTCAGTACTAGCACATCGGTCCCAAGCTCGGTCCAAAGCTTAATAATACGCCCCTAATAATGAACTCATACAAACAAACTTTCAAATATTCTGTCAAAATAACAAAGTAAATCAAAACAAAGGAGCAAATCTGTACAGCAAGGTGCTGGCTTCAAGGTGTACTTCGAACCAAGGGGTTCTACAACAGTGAACCAATTTCAAATCGCTTCATAATATTTATATTTATTTTTGTTTCTTTTCAGCAAAAACGTTCGGGTGTGATGAAGTGTTGGGTTTGGATGCTTAAGGCAAATGCTGGACCTCTGTCAGCCAATTCAGAGCACCTTCTACGTTTTCATTTGATTGTTGGAATAGACATTTAATAAGATGGATTTATGGAATATTACCAAAAACTCAAAATTCAAACGGTCTAATTGTGGACACGTTAGTCGGTCCCATTCTCGACAGTTGATAATATTTGAAAGAATTCGATATGTAGTTTTCTTATTATTATAGTTAATTGAATGAAATACCAATTACTACAGATTAGCCGTTATACACACCGGTTTGTGCAAAACTTCTCATTCAGATTAGGATAAAGATAAAGATGAATGAATGTACCAGAAACTGGACGGACACATGTGCCTACCCACTGGAGGATCCGGATACGACCACCTATGTGAGTCTACCCAGGTAACCAATAAGCAGTACCAAAGCGTCTTTACGGCAGCCTATCAAGCAATTAAGTCATCTTAAATGCAACATAAATGCCGCTTTTGGCCCAATATACGTCTGCTTTACTGCAATGCTATGATAATGCTTCATTAATACTATTCGCATTCGAAATGCTTATTACAGGCTACACGCATTTAAATAGCATTTGAGACCCAACTTTACAACAGGTAGCGTTCAAGATGCTGATATAATGCTAATATAAAGCTTGTAGCATCTGAAATGCAAATTTAGGGTTGATTTACTACATATGCTAATGCTTATTGGTTACTTGGGTAGAGTATCGCACGAGCTGAGGAATGCAAAGGGGGGCCTGCCCCATATGGCGTAAGGCCGTTTGGCATAATGTTGTTTGGCATAATGGAATTTGGCATAAGATGTTGGATAATCAATGGCCATTTGCCATAAAGGCTGTTTGGCATAAGGACCATTTGGCATAAGACAAAGAAAACATTAAAAATATTGCGGTAACTTGGCATAAGCACCATTTGGCATAAATATCGACAAAGGAAAGCTTAAAAATTATTCACGGGCTCGGTTAAACATTTAGCTGAATTCACTCGGCATTTCCATACTGAACTGATAACTCGACAAAAACTCTAACGATGCCAAGTCTCAGCATCGCTTGAAACTGAAATATCTGGTAACTTATTTATTGAACCGATTCTCGGCAACACTTGGAGCCAAGCACAAACGTTAACCAAACTTCAACCGACCTCAGGAACCTATCATGCCTAAATATCGGTTTAGCAGCAGGCTCGGATTTTTATCTATCAACCGCCATGCGCCATATTGTTTTCATTCGCAAGTCATATGTTGTTTGTGGAACGGTGAAAATGGAGCAATTCTCGATAAAATGCAGAAGGAGCAGACGATATTGATATCGATATTGATGTGCCCGAAGATTTTGATGGTTTTGGCAGTCAGAATAAATTTTATGAACAGCTAGCCCAGGATGAAATATTGGACGAAGAAAATATAGAGCTATATAGAAACGCGTAGCCATTTGCACTTTGAGAAGAAATTTCGAAACATCCTTGCTTGTACCAAATAACAAGCAAGGAGTGTTCCAACAAGATAGCACAAGATGCTATTATGCAACAAATTAGTTGTTTTATTTAATCGTCCCTGAATAACAGCCTTATTCTGCGTGGCGTGTGAGTCGAGACGACTCGCTCTCACATACGAGGTGACAATTGTCGTCTCGTGTGAGGTGACTCTCCGTGCAAATCAAATGGAGAGTCACCTCACACGAGACGACAATTGTCACCTCGTATGTGAGAGCGAGTCGTCTCGACTCACACGCCACGCAGAATAAGGCTGTAAATCTATCAGTGCCAGGAGTGCCGGATGTACTGGGATGCTTTGAGGGAATCAAACAGGTTAAAACAAACATCGTTAAACTAAACTTAAATAGAATATTTCCTAAATTTCTAGAATTTATTTTGATTTTCAATACTTTCTGAAAGAAAAAACTTACACAAATATCAAAAATATGCAAAACCTGATACGCCAAACTAGCTTGTCATTCAGCCTTATTCTGCGAGGCGTGTGAGTCGACACGACTCGCTCTCACATACGAGGTGACAATTGTCGCCTCGTGTGAGGTGACTCTCCATTTGATTTGCACGTAGAGTCACCTCACACGAGGCGACAATTGTCACCTCGTATGTGAGCGCGAGTCGTCTCGACTCACACGCCACGCAGAATAAGGCTGATTGAGTGTGGAGAAATCTGGAGAAACGTCAACTGGAAAATTTCCCGAATCAACAGCCAAATCGCGTTCAAAATCCCGTGATGCTTTTCCCAAACTGTAAACCAGCTTTTTTTTAATCAGTTCGTTTATTTGTAAGGCTCAGGCGTGTATAACACTTTGCGGAGCCGATATTCAAAATTGTAATTAACAATGTTTTATTTTTCAATTTTAGCAAAGTGGGGTACCAATTACTCGTGGCTAACTCGAGGTTAATGGGTCACATTATCGTTTGGAAGGGGTTAGGCAGATAACTTATTTCAGGTATCAGTTGCTGTTCATGGTTGCGACATCTACCAAATCCTCGGTCCCTGTAGTCCCTTTCAGGAACTAAGCATCATATGGGTGACCACAGCTTGCTGGGCAGGTACAAGTAGCACGGATACCAAAGGCTAATATAAGTGGGACACAATGGCAGGGAATATACTATAGTGGCAGGAGGGGGGGTGATGATGTTACACTCTTATATCAGACAAACATAGGAATTCGTAAATCGTTTGCATGTAGGGAAGATCACGCATTCTCAAAACATCTCTTACCTCGCGAAAGGGTTGTCTACCTCGGGCCACTAAGGTATCCTATAGTCGTGCTCTGGAGGCATCATTATCTGGGCAATGGCAAACTGCGTGAGCGATGTCATCATAACCGGTTTCGCACCTACATAAATTGCATCGACGAGGTTAATAACGTAAACCAGCCTTTAACCTCAATTATGTTTGTTTTAAATGTTAACCGATGTGTCAGTTTGCTCATGCCGAAATTCCCAGCTAACTATATTAGTTTTCAGGTTGACCCAAACCACAGAACAGAAGTACATCTTGAACGACAAATAATGATGAAGTTTGAGTGCTCTTAGTCGCGACATCTTGCGGTAGAGATCACACATTTTACACGGAAAATAATTTTATCTGCTCCAAGCTTAGACAACATTTTTAGACCTGCTGGTATAAAGTACAAGGTATTTACATGAAGGTTTGTTCCTCGCAGAACGAATATATAAATAAATTAATATTATTTGTGATTTGATCTAAAATAGACTTTGACTAAGGAGCTTGAGTATATGAAAAATACTATAAATTTTAATGCACAGGAAATATTTTGTGCAAGTGCGATTGCATTTGAAAAAAAAAACAACATTCATACACCCCTCTATGGGACTTTGTTTGGGAGTTTACTATCACTTGATCTTCTTAGTGTCATTTAATAAGCTCTTTTTATTTTATTGAAAAACTGTGATGAATCGTCTACGTGATCGCTAAACATGTTTTTGTGCTCATAAGTAAATCAAATTTAACGGAACATAAAAACCGGCATTTGTTTATTGATTAAACAACCTTAATTTAAAAATTGTAGCTCAGAAAAATTACGTTGCATAGAAAAACTGTTCGACAACAAGTTGTAGTGAATAATTAACCTAATTTTAAAAAAAATTAACAGCGAGGAAATTTTTAGTACCTCAAACCCTCTTCTATTCGCTTCATTTTTTATGAAAAAAAACTTGAAGATATCAGAAGAAATATCGAGATTGGCATGTCTTATCGTTTGTCTGAACCTATTATCGACAGGGAAGTAAATGAAACCGTGTAGTTTTTTTTTTGCGAAGCGGGTATCTGGAACATGAAGTACCTTTACGCAAAATCTCAGAACTTAAGAACTTTAGCACTCCCATGGCAGTGCTACAGAAATAAAAAATCAGTAAAATCAGTAGTCTCTAAGCATGAGCTTGGATTAATTAGCACTTTCGGAAAAATACCTCTTTTAATTCATTCGAATTTTCCAATTTTTTTAAGTGAGATAAGTTATTTTAGTCAAGTTACGTTATAACTGCTTATTCTTAGAAATATCTGCGTGTTTTCCTTACTATTTGCAGTCCTTGCAAGTTCCTAATAACAGTGATGTCTCAGTACTAAGTTATCTCCTTGATTTAAATCGTAAGTTCTCGAGTAATTCATGTTAAGGGCCATTTGTAAACAATGACTTTAAATGTCGATTTCTTTTGAATCTTAAATCACTCTCGTGAAATGAAAGCAGCATTTCGTAGAAGAATGTTAGTTCTACTATATGGAGTAGCTGGATATAGTAGGATTCTTGTGATTCGTGAGATATCAACGTTTAAAGTCATTGTTTACAAATGGCTTTTAGGCCATAATCATGAATTACTCGAGAGTTTCATGGAAAACTTATGGAAAAACTGTCAAATACACGCTAACGCAAACGCAATGGGCCGGCATTCAAAATGAATAGTATGTTCTCGGATATTGAAACCAACTGTTTGTCAAAGGTAATGGTAATAATGGTAATGGTAATCAAACCCTCTAGAAGAGGTTCACAATTTGTTCCAAATGGGGTTTGAAATTCATGGATGTTAATTTGACTCTAGTTTTTTTGATCAGCAACTGGTGTTTTGAACTTTAATAGATTTGATAATTTGACATAAACGTGCCTTAAATGTTTCAAAAAATGTTTCATATAAAACTTAAGGAGTTCTGTCGATGAAAAAAAGGGTTGAAAAATTGAAGCGCAGACAAACATTCAAGCTTGAATGAAGTACAGCAAAATATAAGATTGAAATGAAGAGATTTATTGACATTAATTCACCGTTCTCTATATTTCACACGAATTATTTTCCCAACTGGTTATGGTAGTGACGTCATCTGCGTATTTGTTCTACCTTATTTTTGTAATTTAGAGTCCTTGATTTTTGATGTTATGTCATTTCTCGAATTATTTTTTCAAAACAGAGAATAATGCAGGGGAAAACTTGTGCTATTTCGAATGGATTACGCACATCAGCACCCAACAATGTTTCTTTTTTTGCACTCGCTAGTACCTAAACAAATGTATTTAGAATAATTAATTACAGAATCCGTACATCAAGGGGATTTGCAGACACGCAGAATTGGTTGTAGTTTATTAGTTCGAATGTTCACGATATCAACCATACATCGTCTGCTCCGAATGTTTTATTCCATCTGATTGTAGAAATGCATCCCACAATTCAAAGGTATAAGTAGTAATGGTATTTTCTAATGAGATTATCACAGAATAAAATGGAAAAATCACAAAATGCAGTGTTGTTGTTTTTTCTTCAAGTAACCAGAGCATACTGTGATGATCATATTGCAGCAAATATACCACTTATAGCAGTTGTTTTGACGTTTCTTTAACACTGTAAAAATAGAATGAGTAGAAACAAATAAAATCGAGATACTTTTTACACAACAAAATGTTGCACTTTTCGTGTCATTGAATCGTTCTAAGTTACCCTTCCGTTCCGTGCCCAAACCGAGAGTTAAAATGCTGAGATCGAAACCGAGAGGTCGGCTGTGCGGATCCCGATTTCAGAAAGCCGAGGCTCGGCATGCAATTCTAAGTGTGTATTCATTCACAACAACAGTCCTAAGTCTACAGCAGTGAACACAGAAGTCGTAACGTGACACGGCTTTAAGAAAATCGCTCGTGTTTCCACTCCACTGGCGGAGTGTTTTCCGGAGGCAAAGCACCCAGCGAGGATCCTTATCCTCTAGCTTTGGCCTACTCCAGAAGAAGTGTTACAGTCCACTTTGCTCGTTCCCCCGGACGGAACAGTCATTATGCCAAATGACCGCTCGGATTTTATATTATTTCAAGAATGTTTAGTCAAAAGGTCATTATGCCGAACGGGATTATGCCGAATGTGCACTTAGCTAAAGTAATTGTTTGCCTATTGCAAAATTACCAGGAAACTGCAGACAAATTTACTAAGTTTTTACCACATTTTTTGTATATTTTACAGACCTCATATTTGGTGTATAGACCTTGATTACAATAACCATTACAAGAATAAGTTTGAGCTACGCTCTTCACAGTTTAAATCGTCTTGTAGCCCTGAAAGGAGACGATTGTCGGGTATGGGACAAAGAATACACTTGAAGCCCTAATGGACCAGAGGAGATTCCCCTTCTACCAGCGGGTGGATAGTCATGAAGAAAACAAAAGTATTTCTTGGCTCAGGAAGTACTAGCACACCGGTCCCAAGCTCGGTCACAAGCCTATGATTCACCCCTAATAACGTAACTCTCACCAACACACCCTCAAGTATTGTGTCAAAATAACATAGCGAATCAAAACATCAACAAAGATACTAGTACCGAAAAGTACAGAAAAGCGCAAGAATTATTGCAAGGTGCAGACTGCAAGGTGTACTTCGGACCTAGGGGTTCTACAACAGTGAACCAATTTCAATTCGCTAGTTGCATATTGATTGTTGCTTCTACGATCCTTAATTAAAACACTGTAGTCAGTCCATTTAGATTTTGTTTATCGCGATGTATGGCGTCTGATAGAAATCCATTCCTTTCCTAACACGACTAGCCATGTCCTTTGTCCGCTGCTGTTTAAAGCCGATGTGCAACAACCGTCGCTCCTCCCTTGTCCTACTAAAAGATATCGATGACAAAACCAACTTCAGTATCAGCTGTCTGAACGGGCGAATCGTGGGAGAGAAAGAAACGGAAGACCGATTATTAATTAATTACTACACTCGCGCTTCACTTTACTCAATTTTTGAGTACAATTGTATGCTATCTTTTTTTCTCTCACGGAAATGTTACTTAATTCTCGTAAAAAGTTGATCTACTCAAAAATTTAGTTGATCCACTTTTTAACGAAAATTAAGTAACATTTCCGTGAGAGAAAAAGAGATAGCGTACAATTGTACTCAAAAATTGAGTAAAGTGAAGCGGGAGTGTACCCATATACTGAATCGTAGGTCCTGAAATTTGGGTTTATCGTTTCAACGATAGTCATCACGTGAAGAACTGAGATACGATTTTGTATAAAATAGTTATTTTATTATCAATTATAACTACAGCATTATTTACATTGTACACTGTTATCAGATAGTTTTTTCCACAGATCATATTGTTCGTTTGTTTTTACCATGTGTATACTGATAGATTTTTTTATGTTACACTGATTAAAAGCAATGCGCCTATTTAAAAATTCTTTTATATTTATTCTATGAATATTTAGTAGTTGTGCTACTATTCCCGTTGTATATACATCTTCCAGCTTGAGGTAAGTTTGTGATAACGACTTGTTGTATAATTCCACGATGATATCCGAAGTCATTAGATAAGCTGGGCCTGGGAAATTGCAAAGAAAACAAGGAAGAAATATTAGAAAAACAAGACCAACTGGAGTTTATAAATAATAGAATTAAGTCAGTAATATATAAAATTATTTCCTTCGAGAATCCCAGAGAATAACTGATATCCTCGATTCCAGCCACATACAAATATAGGCTTATTCTGGGGATAATTATGACATCTGATTCTTTCGTGAGAATTGTATGAGGTGTATATTAATTTCAAAATTACGTATGTTTGTTATGTAAACAATATGTATCTTTTATAACTCAAAGAAACAGTTGTCATAATCACCTCGTTGTGACAACAAGTCGTCTCTCTTCACACACGCGCTCAGAATAAGCCTATTTGTATGTGACTGGAATCGAGGCTATCAGTTATTCGCTCTTAATCTCCTCGAACTCATCATAACAGAATTAGATTTCTTCGTTTGCTTGAGAAACCACATATATCCACCAATCCAATCCCCCAATGACTGAAGCTTTTACTTAAGGTGTGGTCCATTTAGTATTGGAACAAACAATCTTGATTCTTACAGCGACCCTAGTGGTCGGATTTGTAAACTATGACATCTTCTGTGTTCCCTATAACAACAACAACATCAGAAGTTTTTTTCGTGGTGCAGTTCGAATAAGGCTTGCTTCATTTAGAATTGGAACAAGCGCTCCTGGTGGACGGATTTGGAAGTTCTTGGCGCCCACGTGTCGGGAATTTTGTCAGCTTCACGTATGTATTTTTGACATTCCGCAAATCGACTGTACTTTGTAAACAATCAACATGGAAGCCGAAAGAAGGAAAAAAATTGTGCACAGTTATTTGGAAAATCCATTGTGGTCTGTATCTAGGCTAGCTCAACAGCTGAAATTGCCCAGAAATACCGTATGACGCGTTATCAAACGGTATAAGGAAACATTGACGACGATTCGGAAGCCTCAAACCAATCGTCGGAGTGGAACTGTCGACCGGAAACCGCGTGGTAAGATTTTGAAGACGATTAAGAGGAATCCCAATCTGTCGGACCGTGATTTGGCCAGAAAATTCGGTGCTGCCCATAGTACCGTGAGGAGAACTCGACTCCGGGAAGGAATCAAGTCGTATCGAGCTAGCAAACAGCCGAATCGGACCATAAAACAGAATAGTGTGGCCAAAATCCGTGCTCGGAAGCTATACGACCAGGTGCTGACCAAGTTCGACGGGTGTCTTCTGATGGATGATGAAACCTATGTCAAGGCTGACTTCGGGCAAATCCCAGGTCAAAAAATTTACTTGGCAACGGCTCGGGGGATGTTCCAGCCAAATTTAAATTTGTTTTTGCCGACAAATTTGCACGAAAATTTATGATTTGGCAGGGCATTTGCAGCTGTGGTAAAAAACGAAAGTTTTCGTTACAAATAAGACAATGTCATCGGAACTATACCAAAAAGAGTGTCTCCAAAAACGAATTTTGCCGTTCATTCGATCCCACGACCATCCCGTAATGTTTTGGCCAGATTTGGCAAGCTGTCATTACAGCAAAGTCGTTCAAGAATGGTATGCAGAGAAAGGGGTCCAGGTTGTTCCGAAAAACCTTAACCCACCCAACTGCCCCCAGTTCCGCCCTATTGAGAAATACTGGGCAATCATGAAGAGGAGACTCAAGGCAAAGGGAAAGGTTGTCAAAGACATCAATCAGATGAAGACCTGGTGGAATAAGATAGCTAAAACGATGGACGAAGAAGGTGTGCGCCGCCTAATGAGCCGTGTTACAGGAAAAATTCGAGAATTCCTTCGCAACCGTGACGAATAATTTTATCCGTATTTTTTCTTAAAAGTATGAAGAAAACGCTACATTTGTGAAGAAAATGCATTACCTAGCAACATTAGCATGACCAGTTACTAGTAATTAGCAGATAATGGCGTGGCGATAGTATTGCTAACTTATGAATTGTCGCACAGTATAAGTAAAGATGTGAATACGACAGGTCCAAAGCAGATCGATGGAACATGGACGATTGAAAATCTGTCCTTTTTTGAACGACTAATTTGATTTTTTCAGTTAAAGAGTTTTTTTTTAGAATATATCTAACATACCGTTCCAAATTCCTGTCAATGGGAAGCCAATGGTGGCTAAACTAATTTCAGCTTACCCTTCGCCGCATACCTTAAATCTTTTGTACAATTTCAAACAAGGCTCGGAAATTTAAACGGTCTCTATATTATTCCCAAGCGCAAACATAAAGCAAGCTTATGCCAAGAAAGTCATGCCAAATAGAAATTTTATAAATGACTACCATCACGAAATATTGAAACAAATGATTACAACATTTATTACACATTGCTACTCAGTCCTACGTCACCTTTGCGTACAGGCTCATTAAGTTGCCCCTTGTAGTTTTTGTTTTATATTAATGTTAAGAACCTTTTACAATAACTTTTTCTTTTTGCAGAAAGTAATTCTTTATTTTGAAAAGTTGTCTATTAAAAATGTTAAAATGGTAGAACATTATCACCCTCTGAATGATTTATTTATAGCAGTACATGTAAAAATCGGGTTTAAAGCGCCGTATAACTCAAAAACATAAACAGACAGAAATGATTTCTTCAGTAATGGTTCTATTAATTAGGCAAACTAAAACTCTGCCAAAGACATTGTTATTGTTATTGTTATTTCTCAGTCCCCGCCCTGGCAGACCACTGTCCGCCCATCTGCGTTTGGGCTAGGCGAGAACCTACCAAGCCTACCCGTTGATATGCCCTAGACCATATAGCACACCGGGATCTTCCACAAGCAGGCGCCGGTTATTAACTAACCAGTCCCAACAAGTGTTAGATTCATTACATAGAGGATAGTAGGAGGCAGAAAGTGAAGCAAGAGAGAGAGAGAGAGGCGTTTGAATGCTGAAACGAAAACGAAATAATGATTTAGTGATTATTGTAATTGATAAGTTCAAGTATGAATAGTTCTCATCTGTTTCTTCTCCTATTGGTTGTTGTTGCACTGATACAAGTGCAAGTTTGTCATCCAACTTGCTCTTTGATTTCCACTACCGCTCGTATATTGTGTGGGACGCATTTACATACATGGAAAGATAGCAAACATAATAATGATATTCGTTAGTGGTAACATATATAATACGCTTTCTTATCATGTGTTTGTGTGAAGGTTAAATATTTTAATTTTAGTACCGATTTTCGATTTGAACCGAGTTACACCAACAGTAAGGATGCTATTGGGGCCACTCACAAATTGTGATGGTGGTTTTTCATTGAGAAAACAAGATAATTTATATTAAAGCATGAGAGCCAATTTAGATCAGTTTACACAGATAGTACAGACACTGTTGCAACCACTCACAAAATGGAATAGTGATTGGCTGATTCCTAGATATGTGGCCCAGCGAGTCTGGCGAACGAAAAATTTGGATCACAATTAATTATGAACCCCACCACCCGCCCACCACACCCGGCGAACCAACACATCTAACGGGGAAGCATTGTTCTTCTTTGATCACACGATCACTCGCGCCACCGAACAATAGGTAAACGAAACGATAGAAAACGCGATATTCCCGACAACAACACTTTGCGCAACACACCCTCGACACAAATGTTCACAACCGATGTCCGAGGCATGCACCTTGATTTTCGCAAACTGTCAACTTGCACAACTACAGTCAAAAACCATTTCACTACTGGAACCGATATCTGCAATAAGCAAGCTGATCGTCCCAAAGAGTAATCTACACTTTGAATCACGATTGAAGGATTTCGCGAAATAAGCGCCCCAGAAGCATTCCGAGCCTATTGTCAACTTTATGCTTCTATTTTTTTCCATGCTCATCTGTTTAGTACCAACCGGGGGAGACTTGGTCCTGTACCCAATGCTTTCCTTATCTCCAATCCGCTCAGCAAATCGCAATGTTTTGTGATATAGTGGGCGGAATATTATAATTTGAGATAATTCAATACAGACGTCTTCCAAACTTGGAAGATCGACAGGTAATCGGTGTAACCACCTGGCACCTCATAGCAAGATGCTTAGAGGCGGACCGGAAGAGTTGATAAGCTACCTCCCCCTAAAACTCTGCCAAAGACATTACACCAATATTTGATATCCGTTAAAAGTTAGACTTGTGGTTCCAAACCAAACACAAACCGAAGTTCCAAACTAAACACAAAGTTAACTCGGTGAGTAAATGATAAGTTACAAAAACGTGTTCATGATTTTTGCCTTCCGTTCCCCCTTGGAATATTCGGGGAATGTTTTTGGGAAAGGGTCTTTTCTGGGAAGGGGTTTTCTGGGAAACTGTACTTTCTGGGATATGATACATTATGGAGACTGTCGTTTAGGAGAAAGGCTCGCGGGGAAAGCCATGGAGCCAAATGATTATGCATGAGGTAATGTAGAGGTAATTTGGCTTCTTTCTTAGCATTTCAAGTTAAATGCTTTCACGGTTAGCTTATTGCTTGCTCTCAAGTTAGTGCTCTAAATGCGGTTCCACAGTTATTGATCAGGCGCTTTCGATGCCAAGTACCATTTTTGCATTAGCATGGTTGGGTGGAAAGTACAGATCGAAGTGTGCCTTGTTCGATGATGATAGCAAATATTATCTCTCCCGTGGATATTACAAATTTACTTCCGATTTTTCGTGTTTTTGTTGCTTTGATTGACGTTTTGTTAAATATTTCGGTGGCCGAGTTCTCGTAGTCTTAAATTGTCAAATTGTTCCATCCTCGGGGAAATGAAAAGCGCGAAAAAGTTATCCGGATCGTAGGCGGATGTCTGGTGAGCTAAAGTTGGCGATTGATGCGCATAGCCGGATGCTAAGAAGCAGATTTTTCACCGGTGGAGAAAAAGTGTGTGTGTGTGTGTGTGTGTGTGTGTGTGTGTGTGTGTGTGTGTGTGTGTGTGTGTGCGCGTGTGTCTTCCAGGAGAAATTCGCAGAAACAAGGCTGCGTTGATTAGTGACGTGACTGAGCTTTGCTTCTGTGTTTGTTTTGAACACAAAGATTGAAAACGTGCAATGCCATATAGGCAAGCATGGCGGGTTTGGGTAGACATCATATAGATACTTTGGAATAAGCAGAACGCCAACCAGTTGGACCCCGCAAAGGATCTTCAGACAATTGAGAGGTGGTAAGTGCTCTCAAAAACATGGAGCGAAACAGGTAATTGTTATCCTTTTTGTCCCCTGAATTATATGAACTATATTATATGATCACATCACTTATCAAGGTGAATCCTGATCATTTAAACCCTACCCTACTAACATAGAAAAACCTCCTTCCTGTGACCTTTGTGGGGATGCAGAGGTAAACACGGTCCCTGAACAGCAAAGGTCACACTAGCTTTCCGTCCCTATTCCCACCTGATTGCAAGGACTTGGCCGGCGCCATTATTGATTATTAAAGAAATTGAGTCACTGAAACGTGTACAGTGAGAACGGCCGGTTACTCCCAGCCCCATTCAGTTGATTTATTTTGCAATTTCACTGATTCTGATCAATCACGGAGTAGCAACCATTGATACGTGCAGTCAGTCAAGCTAAAGCTTAAGTATGGTTGGGTCGAAAGTACAATCATACTCTATGCCCAAAAAGTTGATAAATTTTCCTAAACTAAAAAATCCTACATCAGTCCAAGAATAGAACCCAGCCACCTCCAGCATGGTGTTGCTGTATAGTTAGGCCGGACCAGACCGGAAATACTGAATCTAGATTTCGCCTTGTCTATACGGAGAGATCTCTCAGTATTTTTCATAGCCAGAGGATAGCAATGATCCTCCCAAGTTATAGAATGCTTAGGATAACTATTCTAGATTATTATTATCGCAATACATGAACATGGTTGAATCCAATGAATCTTTGAAAGAGGGGCTGTATCTTTCATATCCCATTTTTAGTTGGCTCCGCCATCGCTACATAGGATCCAAATATAAGTCGGCAAAGATATTTCACGTAAACAATGTCTTTTTTCCGCGAATTACTTATCATTGAAAACTCGCCTAATCAATCCACCGCGGTCATCTCGAAGAGGAAGAGTTCACCTAGCCGCTAGACATTGGTAGCTGTTCGCGTGGAGTCCATCCCTATACTGTTGGTGCGCGTTCACACTACCCGCATAACCAGCTGTCACATTCCTCATCGCCCGGTGCTACCAACATTGACGAATATCAACGACGTATCGAGAACTTTCGACTGTCGATCATTCAAGATCAAACACGTTTTTTCTTTATCCAAATCAAATTAATACAGTCCGCTTTTCTTTTAATTAATTCACCGCGTTTTATTAGATATTCCGATTCCCTCGCATCATTTTGGACCTTCGTCGCCGGATATTTACGACTCGCTATGGAAGCAATTCGAAAACGTCGCGATGTGCTTTTCGAGCGCATGAAATGGGAGCAGAATAATGCGAACGCGGTAGAAAGAAGACAGCCTCCTGCCGGCGAGATCCAGGAGCGCTTGAACAAACTTACAGATCTCTTTGATCAGTTCGACAAAGTGCAATCGGAAGTGGAAGAGCAGTATCAAGCGCTCGAAGAAGTCAGCTCGATTTTCAATCATCGTTTGGAGTTCGAGGAAATGTATTACGCTGTGAAAGGACGCTACATCAAGCTACTCGGCGAACATAACCCCCAAAGAAGCAGCGAAGCAACAATCGTCGAACCATCGTGTGATCTGAAGGATGCAATCATGTTGCTGATCGAGTCACAACGATTGCTAATGACGTCACAGGCTGCACCCTTTAATAATGTGTCGCAGTTGGCTGGCCAGGTTGGTTCCGTGAGCATTTCCAGTCCGATCGCTGACGCTCAAGCGTCCGGAGGCCAAGTTCCGCTCGAGGTGCGCTTGCCAACTTTCACGCTACCAGTTTTCAACGGCGACCGAAAGCAATGGGCCTCCTTCAAGGACCTGTTCGAAAGTTGCATTCATTCGAGGAACATAAAGGATTCCGTGAAGCTGCAGTACCTGCTCTCACACCTGGACGGAGAAGCCAAGAAGTTGGTTAGTGCGTTCACTATCACCGATGCCAATTACGCAGAAGTTTGGGACAAACTGAACGAGTTCTACGATAAGAAGAAGTATACTGTCGCGGCACTTGTGAAGGAATTTGTAGACCAGTCGCCAGTTACTGCACCAACACTCGTGGGACTCCGTAAAATTGCATCGACCTCGGATGAAATTGTACGACAGCTCAAGGCTCTAGGCGAACCGTACGAATCTCGTGACCCGTGGTTGATACATTTGCTGTTGGAGAAACTTGACCGTGAAACCCGTTCGTTGTGGGCACAAAAGCTAGTCGATGTGGAGTATCCTAGCTTCCAGGATTTCGTCACGTTCCTCGAGCGAAGATGCGATGCCTTGAAACCTGCGCATCCTTCTCCAAGAAGGGAACTGACATGACGACTAAGAAGGAGCAAGACCGGCGTATGGACCAACACACAAAGACCGCTTCGTCAAGCAAAATCATCCAAAGCTTTCACGCAAGTACCCAGCAATCCTGCCCGCAATGCTCAGAGCGTCACACCATATACCAGTGCCCCGGCTTCAAAGGGATGCCGGTAAATGATCGACGAGAATTCACCCAGCAAGCTAGGCTCTGCTTTAATTGCCTCAAAGCAACTCACATTGTAAAGAATTGCACCTCAACCGTAGTGTGCAAACAGTGCAAGCAAAAGCATCATTCATTGCTCTGCACAAGTGGAATCAGCTCTGCCTCTAGTTCCGGCCAGCTCGGAGAAGAATCAGCAGCTGTGAAGCAGCATCAAACTACAGCAGAAGAGCCGAAAGAAGCGGATTCGGTGGCATCGTATGTCGCGGATCTCAAAACCAGCTGTTCAGTGAACTTCCTCGGTTTGCTGCCTACGGCTGTTGTGAAGGTGTTCGGAAGGAACAAGGTCTTGTATGAAGTACGGGCAATGGTGGACTCTGCCTGTATGAATTCATTGATCAGCAAGCAAGCTTTCGAACGTCTTGGCCTGGAGAGGCGAAATGCCAGCATTCTCGTCAGCGGTATCACCGATGGGAAACCCAGCAAGACAACGGGAGCAGTCACGCTACAGATAGCATCGCGATTCGACGACCGTGTCGTCATCGTGGTGGATGCATTAATTCTGAACCAGTTGGTTCCGGATCAACCGTGTCAAAAGTTTGACGTCGATGCTGATGCCTTAGGCAAGGCACCTCTCGCAGATCCAGGCTACAATGAGCGCGGTAAGATTGACATTTTGTTAGGAATCGAAGCCTTCTTCTCTATTCTAGAACCGGGCAAGCTATACGACGGTCGTGGCATACCCATTGCACAAACTCCGTCTTCGGCTACCTGGTTGGTGGCCACTTCAACACATCGCATTCCACCGAGGGTCGTGCGATACTCGGTCTACCGACATCAATCAACTTGGACCAAACTCTACGGAAATTCTGGGAAGTCGAGGAGGTGCCTAAAACCAAGCAGTTTACTCCGGATGAGCAACGTGCTGTTGAGCATTTCCACTCCACCCTATCCCAGACTGAATCAGGGCGATACATAGTTCGCCTACCCTTCGACTGTACCAAGCCAGAACCAGGTGAATCGATTATTGCTGCCATCCGGCGGTTCAAGTCCATGGAGCGGAAGTTCAGCATCGATCAAGACCTACAGCAACACTATCAACAGTTCATGGCTGAGTATGAGGCTCTCGGCCACATGGAGAAAATACCGCCAGTCGAAGTGGCGGTTGCATCGGAAAAATCGTTCTATCTTCCGCATCACGCAGTGTGGAAAGACGAAAATACGACGAAGAAAATACGTGTCGTGTTCGACGCCTCGAGCAAGAGTGCTTCCGGAGTTTCACTGAATGACCGCCTGCTAGTGGGCCCAAATGTGAACGAGTCTCTCTTTAATGTTTACCTTCGCTGGCGCACGTACATTATCGCCTTTATCGCTGACATCGTGAAAATGTATCGGCAAATTCTCGTTGCCATGGAAGATGCCGATTTCCAACGGGTAGTGTGGCGAAATAGTCCGGACCAACCTCTGGGCCACTATCGCTTATTGACCGTTACTTACGGTACGGCGAGCGCGGCGTATCAGGCTGTGGCGGCCTTGCAGCAGGTCGCTGAAGACAATAAGAAAAAACACCCACTAGCAGCCGAGCGGATTCCCAAAAACTTTTATGTGGATGACCTGCTCTCGGGGGCAGATTCCAGCGACGAAGCGAAATTTCTCCTTAACGAAATCACCGAGGTACTTGGAAGCGCTGGCTTTTCTCTGCGAAAATGGAGCACGAATGAACCGCAGCTATTGGAGTGCGACACCATTCAAAACGAACCCATTTCGCTAACACAAACTGAAGATGATTCGGTTAAGGCAGGGCTGGTAGCGGATTTATGGATAAATAATAGTGACTTTAGTGACTAAAATAATAAAAATAGTGACCAAATAGTGACTAAAAAGTGATTGCCAAATTTTAGTATTTTTTTAATCTTTGATAACATTTGATTTATAAGTACAGTAAAAATGAATTAAGTGTTAACCCTTTCTTTTGTAAAAAAGCCTGCAATCTAGCAACTTTTCCACGGCCTTGATCCGCAGCTCGTTTTTGCGAAGACAAGTCTATACGCACTATTGAAACGCCTCAATCCCTTTTTTGAGCCGTTGCTATGTGAAGCTGTTTTCACCTACCTTAATCACCTTAGGGTATTTAAGCTCACCTACAGCCGTTTTCTTAGTAAACAACTGGTTCCAATACTCCTCAATTCTGTACTCTGTACTCAAGGTCAGCAGCTAGCATTTTAACAAGTTCACACAGACTGAATAAAAGTGTACACTGTCTTGGGCAAATTTGTTTTCCATCAAACTATGTGGAAAATATAAAAAGCATATGAGCTTAAGACCGAATTGACGACCTAGAACATCTTGAATATGAAGAAGCTCGGTAAGAAAAAATAAATGCCTTATTAATAGTTCAAAGCGTTCTTTAAGAATATTGTACATATGCATATGTACTGTTAGATTCTCGTTGATGAATGTTATATATTTTTGTATCTTTCTGAGAGGTTTTAGGTCATCCAAAATGTACTTGAGGTCAAAACCTGATGAGATTAACGGGGTTGATCTAGGCCAAGCGAACAGTCTTTGAGTGCTGAACATATGATCTACAGTTTTAACAGTAGGTTTTTAAAGTGTGCAAAGGGACAATAAGTATTCAACTATAATGATTGAATAGTGTGGAAGGCCAACATACATAATGCGACAATCTTGGGATATTCTAGGTACTTCAAACTGTCCTTAAGTTCAAAACATAAGATCTGCAGTTTTAACAGTCGTTTTTTTAGGTATATATGGTAACCATATGTATTCAAACACATTCAATGAACCTTTTGGAACGTCAACAGTCTTTTTTTGATAACTTGGTGATCCGCTAGGTAATCCAAACGGTTCTGGAGTTTAGAACTTGAAATCTACGATAGTAATAGTAGTTGTTTGAGTCACGTATTCAAGTATATTCAGTGAATATTTTCGAACGTAAAATACACAAGAAGATAATCTTGGAATGGTCTAGGTGATCCAAACTGTTTTGGCAGTCAGACCTTAAGATTTACAGTTGTAACAGTAAATTTTAGGCAATTCAAAGTTATAAAAAATATTCAAACATATTCAATTAACATTCTTAAAGTCAAAACACATTATAAAGCAAAGTGGCAAATTCCAAGTATCCAAACTATCGTTGAGATCAGAACATAGGAGCTACAGTTCTAAAAAAAGCTGTCTGGGCTATGCAAAGCTACGATGTGTATTGAAACATATGCATTGAATATTTTGGAAGAACAACAGACATGTGTATGTATGTATGTATGGTAGCCACCATCCCCTCTAGCCCTTGGCTTGGATGCAGCTCCACTTAATAGCAAGATCAAATTGGGCCACCGATCTGAATTCACAATATCGCTGTATGAAGGGCCAAAAACGGAGGGGTGGACCCGTAAGCAGAGACACTTACCACGAAATCCACGGGAAATTAAGAATCTCCTTCCAACGATATGATCCAACAAATCAGATAACACAATTCGCAAAACTCATTAAGCTTTCTACAGGATGGCTTGTTAAGAAGGGCGCGTCACTCTCCCTGAAACTGTTGGAGTAGAACTCGCAGCACCACACTCGAATCGGTAGGATAAGAAATGATACTGTTTGTTCCCTCCTAGACTCAGGCAGTCAATCAAACCATCGTCCAGTTTCAGCTTGAATGATACCCTGGTGCTCCCTCCCAACCCAGTATTTATTATGTTTATATAAATATAGATGTAATGTAATAATAATATGTTATATATGAATATATAGTAGAGCAAAAAAATTATATAAGGATATTTAGTTAAAATATGTAATAGTTGGAGTTCACGAGCCTATGATAACCATGTAGAAATAAATTAATTAACCTGCTGAAATAATAATATTAAGGCAGTAATAATAATATGCAGCTTCGAATCACTGATAGATGACTGTATCTCTGGAATGTGAAGGTCATCTTGTTATTCATTGAGGTATAAATATCAATAAAGCATTCAATTGTATATAAAACCATAATATTGTTTTATATTATTACGTATTCAATATATGTGGCAACGTAATATACAAAAATGTTTAATAAAACTATGTGATAGTTAGAATTCGCACTGCTGTTATTTTAATTTGGTTGTTAATGAAACAATATGATGAAATTCAATTGATAACGATAGGCATAAGATGATAATATGCAGCTTGGTACCTCTTTACAGCTCAATCAGTGTCAAATGAATGTAACTCTTGAATGCGAAGGTTTTGTTGCAACTAAATGAAGTAAATATAAACATCTATAAAAAAATCAATTATATATGAAACAATAATAAAATATGTATTTATCCATCTTTTTTATATACAATCAGCAGAATGAAGAGCATTTATCAATTTAAAAGGATGTAATGAAAATAATATCTGATGATCTAAACTAATAGTAGAATGTCTTGTGATACAAAGCAATAAATATCTACATTACCTGGAATTACCTTCCATTCTACTTAGAAGCAGATGATATTTCATTATTGTTATTATTATTTTCTCTTATGAAAACAATTATGATATGGAAATTATAATAAGATACAGCTATAATCCTCTGTACAGCTCAACCAGTAGTCGATAAATGTAAACTGAAATATGAGGCTCATAGGCAATTAAACGAAATATATAATTATAACTATATACTTTAAGGTTAAAGGTTTAAAGTTTGGAGGATTAAAGAAGCCATCACAATTTCCCCACCATCGAAAATCCAATAGCAGTATCCTCCACCAAAAAGTGTGTTCGCTGTGTTTCGGTTGGCAAGTAGCATACAGTAAACATCACCCCGATCCCGAACGAAAAAAAGAACCCCCTCCTATCGAGCATCTTTAAAATAATAAAAACAACAGCAATGACAATACACATTGTGTATCCAACTATGGCTGAAGCTACATGTGATGAGGAAACTCCCTAATATTTAGCATTAAATGAGAAATAACAGTGCACCTTTACGGATTGTAAAGTAAGAAAATTAAAATGACGAGTGGACCAACCAAAAGATAAACAAATTGTATACGTTTCCTTGAAAATAAAAATGAGCAAATATATAATAATCAAAAATTCATTCATAATAAAAATTATGAAAATGAGTGAGAATTATGATAATGAAAATTTATAAAAACGTATATCAGCAACAACATACAGACAACAAAGCGTCGGTTAGGTGAACTTGAACTTACAAACATGCATAATTGTTAAGCTGGAAATTTCATATAAATTATCATAAAAACTATAAATAAAAACTATACTATAAATAAAAACTATAAATAAAAAATAAAAACTACAATACAAAATGATATAAGCAATTCTATTTTTAGTAACATATCTGCAGATTGCTGCCCTGTTGCAACTTTAGATGGACCCGCGCATTAATTATGAACCTGAAACCTTACCATATTATCAATCCATAACGTGAAAAATACTGTTAAAAAAAGTGAACAGATAAATACAGTGAAAATACCAATCGGTGTGATACCATGATGTAACCATCTCACAGCTTCGGGTCTCGACAGAGAACCCCTACTGAACATTCAAAGACAGTTTGCACTGGCAGCACTGTACAGTTTTCTCCGGTCCACTCCTGTACCGATCAATAAACACCAGCGACATGCATTCGTGAGCGAATGTACATGTATCACACAAACACTCTCATTACACTGTCAAAATTGGCCATCACCACCATCCTATTTTTGCACGGATACATTAATTTCTGTTCTCGGTTACCTCACTACTAAACACCGCACGCGCACATACACTCCGCGTCGCGAGCTGAATTCGTTTCGATAACCCCCGCTCAGAATTCCCCACGGTCACTAGAAGTTGCTACTGTCCCTTGTAACCACTGCCCCGCACCTTCACTAGATAAAATTCAATCTTTGCCGCTGCTCTACGCTGTTTGGTAGCCGTGCAACAACCGCTTTTTGGTTTCGGCTCGGGCACTACCCGGCCCAACGTGAACAGCCCTTTACTCTTCACTATCTGTATGCCTTTTTTTCTTTTTTTCTTACATCTCACGTCCCTATCTCTTCACCATTTAGTTCGGTCAGTTCGGCAGCCAGCAACAACCGTTGCGTTATACACCAATACACTTAAACTCTTAAACTGAAACCAATCTGTAATGGTGCGGCTTTCAGCAATGCAGTAGCGTCACCTCCCAACTTGGGCTTGGTTTGACTGCGTTGCCCACACATACAGAAATATTCCACTATCTCGTCGAGCTGCAAAAATGGCGTTACTTTATAAGTGGCTATCCACTCCGTCACCAAAAGAACATAACCCAACACTATTCGACGTTTTTCCTCCACAAAACTCGCTTGCCCAGATTCACAGAATGAATAAAAAAAAACTATTCTCGTAGGCAAACAACAGCATCTTCCAACATGGCACCGATTAAAAAAATTATCACTGATTTCAGTGGTTTCTTTTTAAGACTTTTTCTAACTATTTCAATTCGTTTACCACAAAATAAACTTCCACGCATCTTCACTGTCGTTCACCTCATCTTCACGGTTTGCGGAAGCCGAACTCGTCAATCACTCGACACGTGTAAAAAACCTCGACCGGACTGAACGAAGAACGCGAGAAGACTGATTTTGGAAGAACAACAGACATTATGAGATAATCTTCGGATGTTCTAGGTTATCCAAACTGTCCTGGAATTCAAAACATAAATTCTACAGCTTATAATCTACAGCTTTTTGGACTTAATAATGTAACAATATATATTTGACCAATTCAAGTGATTTTTTTAAGGTCGACCAATATAACAAGATATCTTGAGATGTTCTAGGTCATCAAAGCTGCCCTTGAGTTCAGAATTTCGGATCTATAGCCGTAAAGTTAGCTTTATAATCTATGAAAGATTACGGTATGCATTCAAACACATCCAGTGAAGCTTCTGTAAGCTCACCAGCCATTATCAGATTACCTCGGGATGTTCAGGTTCATAAAAACTGATGTTGAGTTCAGAACTCAAGATATACGGTAGTGACCGTTGCCTTTTTGGCTATTCAAAGCTACCATAAATACTCAAACATATTTATTTAATATTCTGAAACGTCCACAGACATTATAGGATAACCTTGTTAGTTTCAGGTCATTCAAACTGTCCTTCAAAACTTAAGGTCTACAATTGTAACAATAGCTTTATGGAGCTAAACAAAGTTAAGCTAGTTTGTTTGGCATAGAATATCCCAAGATTATGTCATAATGTAAAATGGCCTTCCAGGACATTCAGGTGGCACAGCGTTTGCCAGGGCATCTAGTTTTTTTTTGGTATATATTTCTCGACATTTTGTAGTGTGGCCAGATTGCTTAATTTGGTTGACTGTTGTACAATAGGTACAAGTGATTTGTTTTTAACTTTTTACAATCGGCGGTACGAAAATAGTGACTTTAGTGACCATTTTCCGAAAAATAGTGACTTTAGTGACTTTTGGATGCAAATAGTGACTTTTTAGTGACTAGACTCAAAATAGTGACCAAGTCACTAAAAAGTGACCTGCTATCAGCCCTG